>CM040245.1:169054679-169358950 GCA_022545495.1 Chrysanthemum lavandulifolium | reverse complement strand
ACGTCAGAGAAGATAGAAGTCATCAACTCTTAAACATTCACCACCAAAGCTTCAGGCTCTTGAATCAAGAAAGAAATTGAACCATCCGAAGTGAGACTTTGGCGCTTCCCCAAACCGAAAATCCTTTAGCCGAAAGCAGATTCGAGTCTCTATTTCAAGCTTGTTTTAGCCAGTGCATGAGATGCACACCATAATCATAAATCCTCACGCTCCATTTAAGAACGATAATCGAGGTTCTTCGCTCGGGTTATATCATCCAAGAGAAGAACAAAGAACGTTTCATCCCACTCTTTAAATTTCTTCTCAAATTTCATTACCATCAAGTCCGAAACGATCCATTCCAAACGGTGTCAAGAGAACACTTCCTCGTAGTTGAAATGATGCGGTCCGCCTCTTAGTTTAATGCTCAAGAACTCTCCGAATACACTTCATGAGGGAATGAAGAACACCTTCCCATGTTCACATTTTTCTTCCACGATGAACGTGTATGAAGCTCAAGAACCAAGTACACCAATATCCAAGAACTCTCCCGAATACACATCATGCCCGGAGAAAACACCTCCCCAATGTTTGTGGTAAACAATGGCTTTCTTCCCCGATGATCGTGTATGAAGCTCAAGGACCAGTACACACATTCCCCAAAGAGAGAACAACCGATAACATTGAAGAAGCAGGCCGAATCATCGATTATCTCTGCGGATGACAATCTCTCGGATGTCAACTCCGAATAAGTGATTATATCTCGAATCACCGATTAAGCCCTCAAGTGAGACAAACGAGCGCCCTAATGTACACAATTCTCTCCCCGATGATTGCGATAACATCAAGATCATCACACACCATGTACCTCTTTATCTTCGTAAACTTTCATTTACATCACTTCCCCACGACGTTGGAATAAGAACACTAAACGCTTTGATGAGTAAAACCTTGAGTTTCTCTGCGGTCATGACATTTGTTTTCCGGGATAACTTCAATCACTTAGAAGTATTAAGTCCATCAAGTTTACTCGCCATGAGTCAAACCTTGAGTTTCTCTCATGTAATAACATTTGTCTTCCCGGATATCTTCAATTACTTAGAAGTATTAAGTTCATCAAGTTTACTCGCTAGATACGTGTCTCCTTCCCCTGCTGGTTTTGACACTTGTAATCAAAGAACATATTATAAGCCCAAATACTTGAAATCTTTATGAGAAGAACACTTGTAATCTTGTAGGAATCAACTTGTCAAGAATATGAGCAAGTCTAATTGGGGATTAAATTCGACATTTCACTCTCCCCAATTAGTGCTCTCCCTAAACCGACAACTGCTTGATAAATGCTCGATTAAGAAGAAGTCTTCAGATAATCAAATGCAACGCGTCTTTAGTCTTCTAACATGTAGCGTAAAATGTAGAACCGATCAGACTCGACCTTCTTCAAGATTGTCCAGTTGGGGAATATATAGTTAACATCTTCGACTCACCAAAACACAAGAACATCACCAAAAGCTTCCCAATTAACTTACATCTTGCAAATCCCTTAATTAAGATCCCTCCCAATCAAACAAGAACGAAGATGTTCATCAAGGAAATCAAGAATCACCCGCAATGAGCACACGAAATGGTAACACCAAGCAAACAATCACATCAAACAAGAATGTAAGGTTGTTCGAATCATCATGTTGATGTGCACGTGAAGCATTAACCGGAAGCACTTTGTCAATAAACTCATATCACCAGTGAAGATGTCAACTAACGGCTCTTAGAAGAAACACCATGTAAAGATGACCCGATAAGAAGAAGCTCGGTTCTTACATATGTTTGGAGCCGTTTGACCATTTATTCTCGGATATCGATCAACCATGCGAATTATCATACTTTTCTCCCTCAAGAATTGCATATGAAGATGCCATTCTTGATTAGACAAGTGATTATCTTTAAAATGTAGTCAATTCACACTTCTCCCCAAAATTAGCATAGGATGTCGCCATCGTCATTTTAATCGAGCAAGTGGAATGAGAAAACAATCGATGGTAGCCCGGTTCACTTGATGATCAAGCGCATGGAAAAGTATGAAGCATGTTGATGAGAATGGTCATAATAGAGAAGATTTCTCTTCTTCGAAGATAAAGCGCCCGACACGCACACTTTTCTTTTCTTTAGAGAACGAGGCATGAACCGATGTGTTCATACGTCATTATGTTGAAGCACGAGGCCCGAATCGATGTGAATGTATCGCCATAATCTCTCTCTTTCAACTCTCTTAGCAAAACATGTAATCATCACCATTATCATTCAAGAGGCTTTTTGTCGTGACGGTGATGGAGATAACCCAATATGATGAATTTAACCACAAGTAAACTAACCCGAACTCGTGACTTAAACTTGCACATGTGTAACAAAGAGCGGTGCCGAGAAATCCATACTCCATTGAATCTCTAAGTACTCTATACTCTTCAACCAACTAACCATCAAGTAATAGACGTACATCACCTCTTGAGAATCCACAATTCAATGTGACACTGAGCACTACAACGTAACTCCTTAAAGTGATAGTTATTTTGTGGTGGTATGAGCCCAATTCCCCCAAGTGGTAAAAGAAAAGGTAAAAGACACCCAACAATAACTAGATTTCCAAGTCTTCGTTTTTGATAATAAGCTCGAACAAGGATCATGAAGAATCTTCATCCAACCATCCCCGATACCTTCAGATACTAAGTACACTTGCCCGTGATGTTTTACTTCAACCTCAAATAAATAATACTGAATTAACGCCGATGTCACATCTTCTTAACTGCTCAAATCTAGCCTTCTTTGACATTTAAATGAACTTTGATAATGGTTTCATCCCGACCATGGTTAAAAGCGCGAACCCGTAAAACCATATAATTAACCAAACCGCCATGAAGACAACCCAAACACACACCCAATTCATGAAGTACACCCTTTTATCCCTTCTTCAAATGTAAACTGTAGCACCAAAGATCGATAAGATCTCGAAATACACTTTCCTTTTCTCCGTGATGGTTCCATCATTACGGATTTTACAACTCTATGGTTTAAACCGAAAATAGATTCTTTCGCGGATTTTACAAAACCAAGAATAAACCGTAAGATAGATCCGAAATGCACTTGACTAATACCAGATGTTTCCATTGTCACGGATTTTACAAGTCAATGATTTAAACCGAGAAATAGGTTCTTTCATGGATTTTAAAAATCGAGACAAAACCGTAAACAATATCGCCTTGAATGTGTAATGACAACTTTGGTTTCGTGAATATCTGCTTTTAGGGAACATGCACAGTTCATCAATGGTTCAAAATCCAACATCATCAACTATCCAATCAATACCTTGGTACACACATCATTCACGCATTCATTTCGGCCATTGTAGTGACCACAAAGAGAAGTAAACCCGATATGCCAAACTTGATCATGAAGTGAAATTCCCCAGATTTGTTACTTAAACTCGTACTAATCATTGTGAAAAAGAAATGGTGTACCCGATGTACAAAACCTCTTGACATTCTCAACTGAGTGAGACACCGAAGTGATAACTACGTTGTGGGTTAAGTGAGAAAGAATCACAAACGCAACTAAATAGCCAAGTCTTAATCACCCTCTATAAACGCCCAAACAAGTCATCTTCGCGGAAGGGTAGGAAGAAAGAAGACGAAAATAAGTAAACGTGCTCGGAAAAACCTCACTTCACATCCAAATAAGAAATACCGTCCAAACAACCCCGCAGTCAACTTTGTACTAATCATTAATTCAAGACGCGATACAGTGTCTACCGTGAAGATGTATAAACCAAAGTACCAAACCTCATTACACGATAAATCTCATCATCACATCAACTTGACGAATTAAATCACTTTAGGTTGCATGTCTCATTGTAAATCGCATCAACAACTCGAGCTTATAACCAAATGATATACTTTAGTCCATTAACTAGGAGACCTAAACAAAAGTTACTCATGTGTTCACTCACCAAGAAATCCATTACATGAGTAACACACGAGGCTCCAAAGTCTAATATAGTCTGTTTACAGCACATGACTAAAGTATACACCGATCCATTTAAACGTGAAGTGTCAAATCCCAAAGCTCATTTATCACAAACAATTACCTCAATGTTATGTCACTGATATATCTCAAAGATTTTGCCACACATTCACATCAATTGAAAATTTTGAGTTATTAGACAAAAATTTCGTATAGTAAAATCAACATATATCGTCTCATGAAGTGAAGTTGTAACTTGAATGAATGACGAAGCTAAATGTGATCCTCTAGCCCGGTATACGCTAGTGTAATCATGAAGCCCAAAACCGTAAACAAAGCTCACCCATGTAATATCCAACTCAAGCAAACAAAACTCATTCCATAAATGAGTTAGGCCCACGATCCAACCACAAAGGAGAAAAACCCGATCCACCCAAAGATATGGAACCGGTATATAACACATGCCTTACCCTAATATTACTCACATTACTCTAACCCTAAACACATGTTCGTAAGATAAGCGCCCCCATCTTCAATAACAACTACTCAAACCCTAATCTCAAACACATATCTGTCCACCTCCTTAATCATTCACATGAATCGGTTTCAACAAACCTCAGCCACAGGGATGGCTTCGAGGACAACATTAGTACCACGTTTGAATACCACAGGGGTGGTTCTAATGAATAAGCACAGGTAGGTTTTTCCATTTCCTCTTAGTGTATGAGATTCTTGATTATGTTTAGAGTTTTAAATGAATCAAGATAAGTATTAACAGCCTTGTTAAATACTTATCTTAGAGTGTTCGAATAAAGATTGAAGCAATACTTCACACAAACTCTTAGATCGATGATGGTTTTCTGTTTTCGTGCCTTAGACCTTTGGTCTTGATGTACCCTTTGAGTTCCACGAAAATATAGATCGAGATCTAGAATCAATTCGTAATATTTTGTTTAATTCAGCCGAGTCATTGAATGGTTTTGAGATGATGTTTTGATATGAAAAATAATGAGATGATGTTTTGATATGGTCTTTTCTTGTTAAAGAATGTTGGACCGATGATGTTATGATGAAACCGAGGTTCATGAACTGCTTTTGGTATGTTGGTATTTTGTGGTCTTGTGTCAAAGACCCATGTTGGTCTTGATTAAGCTTCGAATACACATGAGACAATTCTGAGATCATTTAACTACACAGCTTTACCTTGTATTCGAACAAGATATATGACTTGAGTAGCATATAAGATCTATGATGTTAACTCTTTCTTGTGAAGGACTCTTGAAGTCAGATATATGATGTTACCACAAGGAAAGTAGACTGAGATCTAAAGATTAATTTGTTTTTGTTTGAGCCTTGGTCAATGAAGCTGAGGTCAAAGAGTTGTTGGTAACTGGTGTTGTTAGGTCTTGGTCATTAATCTCCTTCTACCTTTCTGTCCCGATGGTTAAGGTCACAAGTCGCTAACCATTATTTCAAACCAAGTCGCTACTTAATTTTATAAACCAAGTCGCCACCCAATATTTCAAACCAAGTCGCTAACTAGTAAAGACTAGTCGCTAGCATCATAACTCGCTACTTCAGTTTACAAAACAACTCGCTAACCCAACTCGCTAGGTCAACTCGCTAACCCAACTCGCTAGGTCAACTCGCTAACCTATCTCGCTACGACTTGTAAAGACAAGTCGCTAAGAAAATACATTGAATCTGGATCGTTATGAACAAGTCGCTAGCATGATTTTAGAAGATTTCGATGAGTTTTCCGACCACTTTTCCGACCATATTCATACTAAACCCGTAAAAGTATATTTCAAAAGCGCTATTGACCCATGTAAAACATTATCACAATAAAGGATGTAAAACATGTAAAACCGCTTTTGACCATATGACCAATTGACTAGCATTAGACTTCACTCATTGTTATTAAGACAAAGTCTAAAAAGTATAACACGGTTTGGATAAAACAACGTGACACAGACATAATTTTTGACCAATAAAGGATAATCGAAACCATGTAAAACATCGCTTATCATAATATTTTGAAAAAACTTTATCCGACCAAGACAAATAGTACAAACAAACACCACAAACACGATTTAAACCATGAGAAATCATCAACACACCATAACCTTGGCTCGTACCAATTGTAGGATCGTTATTTTTATTGTGTTGATGATTCGGATGGTCTTGGATGATCAAAATACATGTTTGCCATAGTTAGAGAGTTAGTAGAGAGAGAGAGGGTGTTCTTGCTAGAGGTTTACTCAAAAGTATGGAATATTAGATTGAAGCACCACCCCTTCCATGGATGGAAGGGTATTTATAGTTACAAGAAATACGACCTCCTATCGGCTGTGGATCCAGGATACCGGTGGGTAAAGACCCGTCCTTCCTCCACGGTGTTGCACTAAGCTATACTACGCTACAAACTAATAAATAAACTACTAAATAACGTAAATAACGATATGTCTACGAGCTAACTTATGCTAGAAAATATTAGGGGTGACCGACTCTTCACTATGGAATTTTCTAATTCCTAACACAACCAGTAGCATATGAGTTGAACCCGGTGTCTGCCCTAAGTTGAATAATCTGGAGGGCTATTTCTTTTCACCCTTTTCTTTACCTTTCTTTTTTAATTTTTCAACTCCTTCTTTCTCCGATTCTCATTTTCTCCTTTTTATAATCATACCTAAGGACTTCTAAATTCTAACTATTGGTGGTGTCCTTGGGTAGATTCCTCCGGCTCTGGCGGATCATAGGATGGTTATTCCTAACCTTAGTCACCTTATAACTCCATGACTATCCTGAGTTGCCATAAAACCTTTTTCTCAAAAATCTCTCAAAGTGTTTATGAGTGAAAACATTTTATAACACTTCGAGAGTTTTGTATTTTCGTAAATACCCCTCCACATGTACTCAAGTGTTTTGACGTAAATCGCACAAATGAGGGTAGAGCTCGCACTTTTAAATTGATCAACTCAAGATAGACAATTCCTCGCGAGACACGGTTACATTGCATAGTTAAAGAGTTGCATTGTCAGCTTTTAGGTGACAACTAGCTCTAATAACTACCTTGAAGGTGTGGATAAACCTTGAAAAGGTTGTCAAACCCGTCAAAGTTCATGTCTGTCAAGAGTTTCTCAAAGAGGTACAATCTACTCGGATAAGTCTTGGAAGACAAGTCTTTTCGATGTATGACAGTTCAGATCTCGTCAATTCATGGGTTAAGTCTTAGTCACACGAAGATTTAATCACATTTCCAACATATTTGTATCACACAATTTTTCTCCCCCTCAAAAATGGCATATAATTGTTATTTTTGACGAAATTTTGATATCGAATATGACCATTTTGAGTTTTGTGGGAAGATTTCCACGAAAAACAATTTGTAAACAAAGATTTTAGCAAGTACTCCCCTTCAATCAAGTAATATTAACTTTTAAGGTTTTGAAAACATAAGGGCAGGTACTTGTTTTTTTGAGCAAAACTTTGAAAAATGAAAGTTTTGATAAGTTTTACTCAAAAGTAAGAAGCTTTCGCTCCTTTATAGGATTGTGGCAATGAAGCGTACCATGGTGTCCTTTCATTACAAGTACGGGTTTGTTAGGATTTACTAAATCCATGTATTAAAGAGTCGGTCACCTCAAGTATATGTATTCGTTAGAAAGCTCGTAGTCGTAGATTATTATAAGTTAAGTAGTATTTAGTTTAAGTAACACCGTGGAGGATGGACGGTCTTTACCCATCAGTATGCCCGATCCATGCCCGATAGGTGGCGATTTATGTAATGACTATAAATACTCTCTACCTCCCAAGGTAGAGAGTTGGAGCTCATAATAAGATTTTTCTTTCTCTCACTAAAGCTCCCAAACCTCTAACTTTCTCTCTCTAAAACTCATTATACACCTATTTGATCTTATGGTTTAGTGTGTTTATGAAATCCAATATGTTACAAATGGTATCAAGAGCCATGGTTTGATCATCTCTTACATATCTTTGGATTTCTAGTGACTTTTATGTGGTTTTAAAGTTTGAAAAAGTTTAGTGGTTTTTGCATTATTTGGATCATTTCTAATGTTAAAGTTTGAATCTTGGGTGTAGTTTTGTGTTTAGAATCATTGTATGTGCTTGGGTTTTGATTTGGTAAGCTTGAATCATCGTGGTTGGGTTGTTTTTGGATTGAAAAGTGGTGTTTGTTTGATTTTCTTGCTAGCGACTTGAGCTACGGATAATTTATCTTCGTAGCGACTTACTTTGTAAGTTGGTAGCGAGTTGTAGTAGAAATGCTTAGCGAGTTGCTATTTAGTGACTTGACATCTTAGCGACTTGGTGCTTAGCGAGTTGCTATTTAGCGACTTGACATATTAGCGACTTGGTGCTTAGCGACTTGCTGTCAAAATTTGCTAGCGACTTGGTGCTTAGCTACTTGGTTCTGTGGTTTCTTAGCGACTTGGTTGATTCTATATGTAATACGGTTTTCTCTTGATTTAGTAAAATCCCGTGAAAGAATCTATTTCCGGTTTAATCATAGAGTTATAAAATCCCGCTTAACTGTTAACATGTCTACCAACGCTCCAACAATCATCTCCATCTTTGTCGAGGATGTTCAAGCACCGGCACAGATACTAAATCCACCCATGCTTGATGTAATCGACTACGACTCTTGGGCTCAACGAATCGATTGTACTGCCTTGGAAAGGAAAATGGGGTCAACATTCTCAAATCCATTGATGAAGGACCGTATCGGGTTGAGACTACTAGAGACATAATTGATACAAATTAAGATGGAACAATGATCTATGGAATAGATGCAGACCAAAGATGTATGATGAGCTCAATGATAAGGAGAAGAAGAGATTCGATGCGATATATCGAGCTTCTAACATTATATTGCAAGGTCTTCCAAAAGACATCTACAAGCTTATCAATCACAACATCAAGCAAAGGTCAGTGGGATAATGTCAAGATGCTTCTCTGTGTTCAAATTAACTGTGAAGATGTAATCTCAATTATATGATGAATTTGAGCATTTCAAGATGAAACCAGATGAGAGTGTCTATGAGTACTATGTGAGATTCCATAAGCTTGTGAATGACATAAGGAACATCGAATGACCATGCCTAACATTCGCTTGAACTCAAAATTTGTAAACAACATGAATCCCGAATGGCACAAGTTTGTCACATCCGTGAAGCTCACTAAAGGATTGAAGAACACAAACTATGAGCAATCAGATGCCTTCCTTCTCGTAATGAAAGACATGCTATGTTTGAAAAAGGATTCGGAACAGCTCAAAACCAATCGTGGAGAAACGAGTTCATCAAATGATTCAACTGCTTACACAAATGTTGGGATCACCACCAAAGCTTCTCAAGTTGTACCCATGGGTAATGGTAATCACAAACTCATTCCCGATCCTATGTTCAAACAAGTCGATGCCGATGCATCCGTGGAAACTTCATTAATCAACTAGCTCTCATGATTAGTCAAACATGAACACTCTCCCACACACCAACAACAACCTCGAATCGCATCTAATCCACACAATCAAGCCACCGCGGAGATGGTAAGGTTATGGTGCGGCCAGTTCAAGAAAGGCGACGATCGAGAGAAGGGTGGAGTAGGTGGAGGCTATGGTGGAAATCGATTCGAGGTAGGATTGGAAATCAAGGACAAACAAAGCCTATCAAATGCTACAACTGTGGTGGTGAGGGACACATTGCAAGGAATTGTACATCTCCAAAACGCCCACGTATCGCCGAGTACTTGTGGATAAGATGTTGCTTGCAAGCTCGGACAACGGAGCAGCTACGGATGAAGAGGAGTTCTTGTTTCTTACTTAAGGAATGCCAAGACTTATGATGTCGACGTTGATGAACATCCGATTCAGAGATAGGTCATAATCATCGAATGCCTTTCAAGTAGCCGATTGTGATGCATTTGACTCGATGTAGATGATGAACCTCTTGCTCAAACAATCTTCATGGCTTGCATCTCACCTATGGTTTCTCCAAAAGTTTCTCCACCACAACAAACTGGTCCATCCAAAGATAAAATCATTTCAGAGGTATTAAAACTATATGATGATGTTGATGAGCGAAAGATGCATAATGAAGTACAATCTCTTGAGACTTATGAATCAGATATTGATAATGTGGGTAATAGCAATGTTGTCCCATATGATCAATATGTGAAGCAAAGTGAAAGTGAGATTGTACCAAGTAATGCATCTTCTGCAGTCAATAATGACTATGTCTTTGATGAATTCACTGCATGTACCCCTGATGATTCTATTGTCTCTGAACTGAATGCCTATAAAGAACGTGTTGCTATTTATGAACAACGTGCTAAATTTGAGTTGACCACTCGTGAGCAGGAAATGGATGACCAAATGCGTACAATCATTAGAAAAAGTAATTTTAGAGAAGAAGTATTAAAACAAGAGTTAAATTCCTTACAAGAAAAGCTTTCTAAAACTGCTAAGCAAAAACAAGAACTTCAAGAAAATGTGAAAATGCTTAAGCAAGAATTCAATGCTAAGGAATCAAAACTTTTGAATGATTTTTCCAATCGACGACTTTGATAAACAAGCTTGAAAATAAGTTGTGCGTATAAGGAACACCATTCGATCGCTCACATGATCAATAAGCATAGAGTCTTAAGCGATAAGCATAGCATTCCCCTTGTTGAGGAACCAAATCCAGAGGTCATTAAAAAGGCTAGAAATGCTCATAAGGTTCTTTATGATGGCAATGAAATCCTTAAGCCTAGACAGAAACCTAGTTGTGTTGAGTGCACTGAGGAAGATAAGAAATCAGATGAAGTCACTAGGGAAAAAATGAACAAGAAACTAGATGATCCTAAATGTAAAGAGAAGAAAATAAATATCACACCCCATGATTACAAGAAGGAGAATTGGATTTCCTTGAACAAGTTTAAGCCTCAGACGTTGTTAACACCCGAACAAGTGTTCTGGAAAAAGGATTTAGATAAGCAAAAAGCAGAGAATCTTGTTGCAACAAACCCCCCTTTTAGGAAAATGCCTTCAGCGACTGTGTATCCTCCCAATACACCAATGCATTTAGTTCCTAGGACTATTGCCACTAAAAGCAAGACCTTAATCAGTCAATATGTTATTTTTCAACTATTTGTTGATTTTGAGAAAACTTGTAAGAAAAGGATCACACCCATCGGTATAACTCAAGGGAAAGGGTTTTGAGCAAACGAAAGAATGTTATTTAATCAAGTCATGCCTTTCTTTAAACAACTAAAAGATCATTTTGAAAGTCTTAAAAGGGAATGAATTTAGACATTAAAGAAATGGAAAAGGAATTCATGTAATGATCGTTGAGGTTAGTGACTATGAGCGAGAATTAAAATATAATGAGATTGAGAGGAAGAACTTGCATACACTGAATGAGAATCGATTTACGAATGTATTGCTTAAGATGTGTTTTTCATCGCTACAAACTGCTCCATTAATGCTTCTCAATTTCATGAATTATTTGTTGCTCGAAAGTCTCCCATGATCGTGTCATTGAGCTTGAAAAATTTAATTCTAAACTAAATGAGAAAATTGATCCGATGATCACGATAATTTGGTAAAACACTTTTCTAAACTAGAAGTTGATCATTTTAATTTACAACTACAATATCAACATCTTAAAGAAAATGTCAAAACCTCAAATATCAAGACATCCTCGGATGCTCCGAGTTTGATGTTGTTTTCAAATAAACAAACGTGACGAATGATTCAAGCTCATTGTAACACGGTCGAAAGTCGAAAGCCTAAATCTCTCAATTAAAGGGTGAAAAGAACAATGCGACCGGCTCCCAAATGCCTCCTCCTTTAGATTCTCGAATTCTCAAACGTTTCATCTTCAAAACTTAGTAAATGCATTACAAAAGGAAAACGAGAGTTTTCTAGAAGAAAATGAAAAGGTTAAACGTCATTTCAATGAGTTATTTGAATCAATAAAGGTCACTCGTAACAAAAATAACGAACAAATAGCTTCATTGCAAAAGGAAATTGAGAATTTGAAGAGCCAGGTAAAAGGGAAAATACCAATGACCAATGGGGAGAATGATGGATCAAAGGTACCTGTTTGTAATAAATATGCTTTGTCTATGAAATATGTTCCTCCTCATCTTAGGAATAATAAACTTGCAATTCAAACATATTTCTCATCTCTTAAGGATTGTCAAGAATGTCTCCGTGAGATTGTTGAAGAGGATAAGTTAGAAAAACCACTTGATAATGCAATTGGGCATGCATGCTTATATGCCAAATGATCTCAAGAACTTCTAGAATGCTTAATCACAATATGCCCTAAGTCCTTAGGTGAGAGAGTTAATCCTTTGATTCTGTGTTCTATGCCTAGTACCAAGTATGAAATCCATTCGATGCCCAATGTTATGAATGTGAACTGTAGTATACCTTCAAGTAGTTCAGATCCCAACACCTCTAGTGTGAAAAAGGTGAACTTCAAGTGCTCCTTCAATTAGCTCACATCCCAAAGACATCTAAATGAAAATGCAAAAGTAGCAAAACCAACTAATGTTCCCATTCCTCTACAGAGTAATCAGTGACATTAAAGCGAGCATTTCAAATTCTCAAGACAATACAAGGAATGATAGGACCTCGCAAGCTAAGAATGTGCATTAGAAGAGAGTAGAAGACCAACCTAGGAACTTTAAGTGCGAGTCGAATAAAACGAATGGTGTTGACTCTAGTATTTGCCATAGGCGTACTGTAATTAATTCGATTTCTGATACTATTTGCAAACCTTGTAATGATGTCTGCTTGAATTATGTTAATCATGAATGTGGTGTGAATGCCTTGTCTGATGATGTCAAATCCCCAGTTAATATTATTAATGCAAAATATCATGCTAAGAAGGCAAAAAGGCAAAGGCGAAAGAAAGTTAGAAAACAGTGGAAGTCCACAGGAAGAACATTTAGTAAGATAGGTTATCAATGGATACCTGTTGGCCATAAGGTTAATCAGGCAATGCCCATGATTGGTGCAAAACCGTCAAGTTTTCTCACGCAGGCTAGCCACTTGTGAATGACCAGCCGTAAGGAACTTAAAACACCAAACACCAATTGCAATTTAGATCAGAGAATACAAAGGATTCCTGTGTCGTTAAGTCCCACGGAGGATGACCGGTGTTTAACACAATCGATGTCGAATAATCACTAAGGATAGTGATCGAAGGATTTTGAGTTATTTATACCTAAAGAAAAGATTAATAAATTACAATACTTAAATGCAAATTAAAGGAAATTAAAAGATTAACTATATTAAATAAACGCTATCACTAATTTTAAAATGATGTTTTTGATTTTATGTTTTATAAAACTTAATTTAAAAACTACGCGACGATAAATAAAAAACGTGAAACTTACACAATATTAATCCTAAAAATATGAAAATGATATTTTTACAAACCTAATGATATGAGAAACTTTTTAGAAAAAGAAAATTATTTTTATAACTATTTATCTAATTATTATTAATTAAAAACTATTTTTAACTAATTAATAATAACCTAAATTACAAGAAAATAGGAAATAAAGCTAGAAAATTAAAATTATGATTTGGAAAAATCTAAAATAACAAAAGAGAATTTTCAAAACTATTTTTGTATTTTTCTGATTATTTTTCTATTTTTTATGGATTTTAAACTATTTAAAACTAATTAAATTACTAAAATTACAAAATAAACTATGAAAAATCTGGAAAATTACTTTTTTACTTTTTATATTTATCTAAACTTAATAAAAGTGAAAATTATTTTTTGGACTTTTTCCGATTTAATTGTATTAAAAGCTATTTAAAATTACCTAAAACCTGCTTTTAATTAAGAAAAATAGCAAACAAAGTTGGAAAATTATGAAAATTTCAGGAAAACTCTAAAATGATATTATGAATCTAGGAAAATAGAAAACATGGTGTTGTGTGTAGGAATATGGAATCATATGCTAGTGCTTATGTAATAAGCACTTGAAAAAGCCAAAGTGTACCAAAAGGGTACCAAACCAACACGAAGCTATATTATGTTAAATGACCCAAATGCAACTTATTTCAACTACCTTTAACCTCTGATAAGCTAACTCAACAGTTTGGATGTTTTGAGATTAGTGCTAAAAACAACAGAGCACCACTTTTGAGCATAAGCACAAGCACAAGCAACAATAAGTCGAAAATAAAATCCAAATGTTGGAACTTGTTCTAGACCTGCTAACTACTTTCAAACCAAAATTAGACCTGAAAAGCTTTGTGAGCTCGCCAACCCCAACAATAAGCTGAGAAAATCTCAGCTTTGACTGAGTTTTGGAGCAGGGCATATAAGCCCTGCTTGATGAGCTTATTTGAGGCTTAAGAAAAATTAATAAAAATCAACAAAAATACTAATAAGAAACTAGACCAAGAGAACTTATAAAACCCAAAGTTTCATTGGAATTGGCCTAGAATTGAACCTGTGAAAAATCTTACTAGTTGGCCAAAAACTGGTTTTTTCAAATATTTTGACTTTTGACAGTTGAGACAAGTTTGACTTTGGTGAGCTTTGATCCTAATTTGTTAACTGATATTGATGTAATATGGTTAAATGAAACTAGATTAGGCTATGCTACTGAATTCCAAACATGAAACAAGGTTTTGATTTCCTAAACTCTTAACAGATAAGCATAATGAGACAGTTATATGTGATTTTGACTTTTGAGCTAATGTAGGCACACTTTTATGACTGATATGAGCACAAATTGACTAAACAATCATGAACCAATAGATCTCCACCACTGAACAAGTCTCGAACACGCTTAAGCATTAAATCCAAACACTACTTTTGAAACTGCTTTGAACTAATAACTAAGCTTAGGTCTTAACTAGCAACATTAATGATCAAACCGAACTTAGGTAACTTAAATACAACTATGTAAACAAATTTAAACAGTTTATGGTTACAATTGCAAGTATGCAAGTTATGCAACCGATATTGAAATGAGAATGGAACAGATACTCACAAGATTCTAGCTAGTGTTGCGAGCTAAAACCAAAACCAAACCATACTTAAGTTATTCAAATCCACCCCAAATACATCTCTCGCAACACCCATTTTCATCTTCAAACCGCTTAAACCAAGATCTTCTTCACAGCTTGACTTTTATTGACTTTCAATGGAACTTGATTGAAACCGATTTCAAGCTTACAAAAAGCTATTTTAAGCTTTAATAAGTTTGTTTGAGTTTAAATAAAGCTCATTGAAGCTTTAAACACAAGAGTTTGACACTAAATGATGCAACAAGAATTATGAAAATATGAAACCGATGTAGAAACTTGAATTAGCACTTGAAAACAGTCTTAATACACTTGCACAACTTAATTTGATATATTGGAACAAAAGACTACAATTTAAAGCTTAATTAAAGACATAGAGATAAAATACGAAATACATAAAATAAAAACTAAAGTCCGGCTTTTTCTCTTGTTCCTCTTCCTCTTTTATGCTCTAGAATCCTTCCACGTGGCCTTCTGAGCAGATCCCACCTTTCAATTCGACCAATGGTTGAGTTTTGAGCTTTATCACATTTTGGCGGGAAAGGAGGTTTGACTTGTAGGGCTCTGAATTTGTAGGTAGGGGGTGGCATTAATTGTGGGGGGTTAGTGATGATGAGGGGGTGGTGGAAAGGGTTGAGGTGACTGGAGAAAGGAGCAGGCAAGTGGTTGCAGAGGGGAGGTGGAAGAAGCACAGTGGTGGGCGCGCTTTTTATCTGCTTTTGACTTGGTTTGACCAAAGGGTTCAAAAAGGTGTTGGCTGGGGGTCAAATGGGTATAAGTGGCAGGGGTCAAAACAGTTTTGACAAGGCTAAGTATTAGTTTATTGACAAGGACTAAAACTGCCAAATTCTGAAAGATGAGGGACCAAACTGCCAATTTCTCAAAGTTCTCATAAGGGTCACTTTTGACAAGATTTAATAGTGCAAGGACTATTTTTGACATTTTCAAATTTTCAAAGGACCAAACTTGACAATTTTGAAAGTTCAGGGACCTAAGTTGTAAATTTGTAATTTTAAGTTTCAAGGACCAATTTTGAAAACTTAGGAATCCCTAGGGACTCAAAATGATATTTTTCTTTATTTGGATTTACCAGGACTGTTTTTGACAACTTTGAAACTTGGGGACTAAACCGCCAATTATGCAAACTTGATACGTTTTTCACCGATTTTGATATTTTGCATTTAAAACACATAAATCACTTATTTGTGATATTTTATCATTTTGATGCATTTCGAGTGTTTTCGGATGTATTTGCGATCTAATTTGTACAAAATGATGAGTATTTACACACTCATCACCCACTAGAAAATGGATGCCTACGGTAGAACTATTCCTTAAGAAGTGAACATACTTTGAATAGGGCAAATACGGACACTAGTAATCAGATCTATTCATAATGATTCCATTGCCTCAATTTACGATATGAATGTTTCTATCTACGATGTGGGTGTTCAAATCATCGTTATTAACCAAATGGAACC
Organism: Chrysanthemum lavandulifolium; assembly: GCA_022545495.1. NCBI lineage: Eukaryota > Viridiplantae > Streptophyta > Magnoliopsida > Asterales > Asteraceae > Chrysanthemum > Chrysanthemum lavandulifolium. The sequence continues at coordinate 169,342,417 of CM040245.1, read as the reverse complement.
CATTATTGCATGGGATCCGAATTATCCAGCTATCCATTCTTGTCTCGTGTTCAACCGCAGATCATTCAAATCATTCTGTGGTACTGGACTCAGTCGCTCCAAGCATATGACCGAGACCGGTCGCGCTCATGAACTTCGTGAGTAAATTCATCGGGACGCTTAGATTCGGAACCACCATTTTGGAGCTATTATGGGTTATGGAGATTATGTGGTTGGTAAAAGTGTAATTTGGGTATATTATGTGGAAGGTCTTGGTCATAATTTGTTCTCTCGTCGGTCAATTCCGTGATTCCGATCTAGAAGTGGCTTTTAGAAAACATACTTGCTTCGTTAGAGAACTTGATGGTGTAGAATTATTAAGAGGTACTCGAGGTTCTAACCTATACACCATCTCTATCGATGACATGATGAAGTGATGAGTGTGCAAATACTCATCATTTTGTACCTTTAGTCGCAAAAACATCCGAAAACACTCGAAATGCATCAAAATAATAAAAATATCACAAATAAGTGTTTTATGTGTTTCAAATGCAAAATACCAAAATCGTGTGAAAACGATCAAGTTTGCATAATTGGCGCTTTAGTCCCCAAGTTTCAAAAGTTGTCAAAATAGTCCCTGTAAATCAAAATAAAGCAAAATATCATTTAAGGTCCATGGATTCAAAAGTTGTCAAAACAAACCCTTCAAAGTTTAAAATTACAAAATTACAACTTTGGTCCCTCAACTTTGAAAATGTCAAAAATAGTCCTCGGATATTTAAAATGGAAAATTATCAAATATTACCCTTGTACTATTCATATATGGCATAATTGGTCCTTGTGTTAACTTTGGAAACTTGTCAAATCAGCCCCTCAACTTTGCGAAATTACAAGATTGGTCCTTGTGTTATTAATAAACAAACCAAACCGGACCTTTTATTAATCCAATCCCAAAGCCCACCAACACAACACACAAGCCCAACCCACTTAACTTGACCCTTGAACTGGACCTGAACCTTGAGCGATGAAAACTCATTTGAACCCCCAATATACCCATTTTGAACCCCACCTTATTAATTAAACGGGTCAACGCAAGTCAAATCAAAACCAGATCATCATTCATCTCCTCTCACAAACCCGCAAACCGAAACCACCATGGTTTCACCACCTTGCCTCCACCTTTCCACCTCACCTTTCCACCTATCTTACCCACTCCCTAACACCTCCACATCCTCCCAAAATTCTTTAAATGCAAAAAACCTCTACTTAAGACTTTTGGCGCCAAAATGCCAAATGGACGAATTATGATGAGTTTGAATGGATCCAATGGTTGGAAAGAAGTGGGAAAGTCTCGAGATGTCGACAAAGACTCAAAAGATCAATATAAAGAAGGAAGGAGCAATGTAGAAGAGTATCTAGTGTAATTTAATTTAGTTTATGTCGAAATAGTTAATTTTTAAATTCCAGTGTATGTTTAAGCTTTCAAGCTTTGTATTTCAAGTTCTTAGTGTATAATAAAGCTTTTGTGAACATCAATTTCAGTTTTAAGTACTCTTTTCTGTTTATGCAAAATTTCCTCCTTAAATTCTCAATATGATCAAATGTTGTTATTAGTTGTTGTTTTGGACTCATAAGCCCATATAAGCTCCTCGATAGCTTTTAAAGCTTTTAGTAACTTTAAAACACGCTTTAGAGTTAAAAGCAAAAATACAAAAAAAATACCAAAAAATTAGTTATAAATAAAAATCAATGGAGAAATGATCAAGAAGTTTGGAGCAAGGTTGATTTTGGATTGCCTTGGGTTTAGAGCTTCTTGGGAAGCTATAGGAAGTGTTCTCGCCTTGGTTCTCGATTCCACTTGAATTCCAATTTGTAAGCAATTTTCTCAAAATTTGCATTTTCTAGTTTACTGTTTAAAGTGTGTTAATTTTAGCTTAATTACGCCTAAATATGGTTATTATAAGTTAATCAATGGATTCCTTGGTTTAAAAATCTGCTTTTAGTACCTTAAGCTTCAAAACAGTTTTATAAAGGGTTGTTTGGAACTGCTTTGTTAATTGTGTTAAAGGTTGTTCAAGACAGTGTTCTTGTTTGGTGTTTATCACACTTGGTCATAATAGCTCAGTGAAACAAATAAAACCAGTGCTCACTTGTTAAAAAGTCAAAATCCTTTTTAATCTTACTCTAGTTGTTCACTGTTAGAATTTAACTTGTCAAATTCATCATAGTAGCTTATAACTTGGTAAAATAGCTTAATTTCATCTTATCTTAGCTTATTACAACATAATCAGTTAGTAGAATCAATCCAAAGTTCATATTAGTCAACCTTTAGTGTAATTCAAAAAGTCAAAATTTTCAGTTTAAGTAGTTTTGAATAAACTAGATAATTTTATATAGGATTTAATATTAAGTTTCAAGATTTGAGCTTTTGGGATATTAATATTCAACCGCTCATCTTTATCATAGTATTTTTATAATTTCTAGTTAGCTTATTTAATCGCTTATTTCTTAGCTTACTTTAGACCCTTTTCTAAAAAATGCCACATGCACGCTTGATTGAGTCTTTTCACAAGCTAATAAAAAGCTCATTAGTAAACCTTAGCTTGTGAATTTTGGTTTTTGGAAAGCTAACCTAGCTGTCTTAAAGTTCCAAGCTTAATTTTTACTTTCTAGCTTATTTGATAGAATGCAAGTAGCTTTTAAGTTGTCCCATTTCGTACACCGAGCAAGCTTTTTCATAAGCTCACACGAGCTTAATAGTGGGTCAAACCTTGTATATTTTGGTTTTTAGAGAAGCTCACCAACCAAGCTTGTTGCCTCGTTATTTTGAGCTTTGGAGCTTTTTCATAAGCTTAATCTAGCCTACAAAACCTATTTGCAGCTTGTTTGTTTTCTTGGTTTAGTAGAAGTGCTTATTTGCTTATTAAAAGCTTATCAGTATGATTCTCTGTGCCTTTTAGCTTAATATAAGTAGCTTTAGCTTATTTACATCTTATTTTAACTTTGGTTCCAACTGTGAAGTTTATTTGAGCTTTAAAAATCAAAATAAGCCACAAGCTTAAACTGTTGAGCTCATAAGCTCATTAACTGCTTATTTTTAAGTTTCAAAATTTTTGTTTTTATTAAAGTTACTTATTTTCAGTAGTTAAATAGGTTTTGTAAAAGAAAAATCACAAAACATCATTTTAAAAATAGTGATAGCGTTTATTTAATATAAATTAGCTTTTTAATTTTCTTTTCAACTTATTATTAAGCACTTTCTGTTTTATAATTTTCTTAGCTTTCATCATCATAGGATATTTATAGAAAAATTTCATAATTTTCTTAGTTTGTTTAGTATTTATTAGAATTTAAAATAGTTAAAAAGTATTAAATAATTAATAATAAATAAATAAAAACATAAAAATATCTTTTCAGTTTTAAAATTAGTTTTAGAATATTTTAGATTTTTCTAAGTTAAAATTTCATTTTCTAGGTTAATCTTATATTTTCTTGTATTTAAGTGTATTTTAAATAATTAATAAATAGTAATTAAATAATAATAAATAGATAAAAGTGTAAAAAATATATTTTCAGTTTTAAAATAAGTTTTATAATATTTTAGATTTTTCTAAGTCATAATTTCACTTTTCTAGCTTTATTTCATATTTTCTTATATTTTAGGGTATTATTAAATAGTTAAAAATAGTTTTTAATTAATAATAATTAAATAAATAGTTATAAAAATAATTTTAATTTTCCAATAATTTTCTTTTATTATTAGGATTGTAAAAATATCATTTTCATATCCATAGGTGTTTTATTCTTTTAAATTTACGTTTTATTTTGTACGTTTACGTAAAATTTAATAAACGTACGTGTTTACGCTTGTTTAATCGATTGTTGTGCTTTATAATTCGTATCCAAATACAATTCCAATCAATCAAGAGTGTAATTATAAACCAAAATCCTTACAGATCATTATCCTTAGTGATCATTCTACATCCGAACGTGTTCAAACACCATTAATCCTCCGTGGGACTTAACGACACAGGGAAACACTATACTCCTCTGGACTTAATTGCATTGGTTTTAGACTGTTTGAATTTTATTACGGTTGACCATTCACAAGTGGTTGACTTGTGTAATAAACTTGACAGTTTAAGCGATCAAAATTTTAAGCGCCACGGGAGGCTTTAGCGTGTTTTAAACATTTTCAGACCCATACTTGCACATATACCACCTTTTGTAAAATGTTTTTTTTGTAAAGTTATCAAAATCAAAAAGTTCATTAACACTTTTCCTAAAGTGTTAACAACACCAAAAAAATATAAAACAACAAAACAATCGTAACGTTTTCTATCTTGTATTTTCTTTAAGGTGATTCTTAAAGAGTACGATTTGGTTAAACGAGACGATACCAAAAATATTGTCCAAAAGTATTTAAACCCTTAGCACAAATCCATACCTACGTCTTTTTAGTGGTACTTAATAAATACATAAAATCAACCACCGCAAACCAAGGCGTAACACCTACCAACCTGGGGTGTGAACATTAATAAGTTCCCAATCTTAAAGATCAAAACTTGCCTTTGTGTCCTTGTGATTTGGTGTACCTTTTTCAAAGAAGCCATTTCATTTGTGATTATTGGTTTAAGTTCACTTGTCGCTTTGCCTCGCATTTGTTTTTGAAAACTGATTTTTATACTTAGTGCATGCGCGACTCGTTCTTCAAGCTCCACAAGTCCACTTTCGAGCTTGCAAGTATTCCACGTAGCGTGAGGACGTTCGCTCCTTCACCGTGATCGAGGAACGCCTAGCACCACCACCCCCGTCGTAATGGCGTAAGATAAGCCGATGAATGAGCTTCTCCAAGCACCCATCGAGGGTTACGGAGATGCCATTGTTGTCCCAACCATCGTGGTCGATACCTTTGAGCTCAAAACCGGGTTGCTTAATCTTGTAACCCAAAGCCAATTTTATGGTTTTGAGCGGACGACCTCATGCACATATTCGATGGTTCAACAAGATTGCATCGACCATCAAATACAAGAATGTCCCACATGAAGCAATTAAGCTTCTTATGTTCCCATTCTCTCTGAGGACAAGCCCGAATTGGCTTGAGAAACAACCCCTCGCTCCATTGAGACATGGGAGGATTTAGTCACTAAGTTTGTTAACGAATTCTATCCTCCATCCCGAACTACAAGTCTTAAGAATGAGATAATGAAATTCGCTCAAAGATTTGATGAATCATTCGGTGAGGCATGGGATCGTTACAAAGAGTTGCTCGAAAGTGTCCACATCATGGTTTTACCGAGTTAATGCAAATGGATACTTTCTACAATGGTCTGAACCAAACTAACCAAGACTCTTTAAATGCCTCCGCGGAGGTAATTTCTGAGCAAGACCACAAAAGAAGCCTTGCAAATCATAGAAAACAAGTCCCGTGTCCGCCTTTTCCGAACAAAGACATATCGGTCTCGGTCTAATGCAGGACCTTCTACTTCATCTCACGTGAGTACATCTAGCACCGATGCTAAGATTGACAAACTCACGGATATTGTTCGAGCTTTGGTTCTTGCTAACCAAAGAAAGTCACTTTCACACGCACACCATCACATGGTGAAGTGAAGAAAGTCGAGGTCTGTGTTACTTGTGGTGGCCCTCATGCATACTACAATCAGTCTCGCCACCGATGGTAGTCCATTTGAAGCCAATGCTATAGCCGGTACTTCACATCGGGAGGTAATCAATACCGTCCTCAAAATGAACCAAACTACCGTGCTAATACTTATCGTGGACCACCCGGTTTTAACCGAATCCTAACATACAAAACCGAATCGAACCAACCTAGAATGAACCAAGGTTATCAAAACCAAGGTAATTTCTATCCGGACCAAATCAAGGTTTCCAACATCAAGGAAACTTTAATCAAAACAATTTCAATCGAGGGAATCAATTTCATGGGAATATGAATCCTAACCAAGGAAATTTTCAAAATCAAGGCCCTAATCCGAACAATAGAGGCGAATTTTCCTAATCAAACTCAAGCCATTGTTCCAACTGGACCATCATCCGATGAGTTATTGAAGCAATTCATGAAATCCCAAGATGAAATGAACAGTTGTTGGTCACCGATCACGATCTAAAGAAGTCTTTAAATGATCAACCCTCGGGCTCGGAAAACTTCCAAGCAACACGATCGCTAACCCGAGGGGCGACGCAAAGGCGATCACAACCAGAAGTGGTGTTTCATACAATGGACCCGCTATTCCTACTACCTCTTCTTCTTCTCTCCGAAGGTAGTGGAAAGTGAACCCGAGGCGACAAAGGACAAGGAACTTCCTACTAATAACGGAGGTACCAACGATGTCCATCCTCAAGTTGTCCCAAACCCAAATCCAATCCAGAGTTGTTTTGAACCTCCAAGTAGCTCCGTTGAAAACCCCAAATCCAAATCTTCTATTCCTTACCCATCACGTTTGAATGAGCAAAGCTCCACGAAAAGCCGGTCATCAAATGGACAAATTTTTCAAATTTTCCAAGAACTACATTTTGACATAAGCTTTATGGATGCTATCATGCCGATGCCCAAGTTTGCATCAACTCTCAAACACATGTTAAGCAACAAGGAAAAAGCTGTTTGAAATGGCTAAAACTCCTTCGAACGAGAACGCTCGTGATTTCATTAAAGAAGCTTCCCGAGAAGCTTGGAGATCCCGGAAAATTTCTCTTACCTTGTGTATTTCCGTGAATGGTTGAATGCTTTGCCTTAGCCGATCTTGGTGCAAGCATTAACCGATGCCTCATTCAAGATGGAAGAAACTTTCTCTTCCTGACCTTACTCCTACATGCATGACTCTCGAGCTTGCGGATCGTACAATATCCCGTCCACTTGGCATTGCCGAGGATGTATTCATGAAAGTAGGAAAGTTCCATTTTCCACCGACTTTGTGGTTGTTGACTTCATGCCGATCATCGGGTTCCTCTCATTGTTGGACGAGGATTCACGAGAACGGGCCGTGCTCTCATTGATGTATTTGAGCAAGAAATCACATTACGTGTGGGTAATGAAGTTGTCACCTTTAACCTTGATCAAACTTGAGGTACTCCGCAAACTATGATTCCGAGTCGGTTAACCGAATAGATATCATTGATGTTGCTTCTGAAGAGTACTCTCAAGAAGTTCTCGGTTATGTTCATAATTCTTCGAGTGATAATCTCACTCATTCATCTCAACCCATCATTGCCAATTCTACTCCTTCTCTCACTCCGTTTGAGGGAAGTGACTTCATCTTGGAAGAGATTGAAGCATACTTGTCTAGTGATTCGGTTTCATGGGAAATTGATCACGCTCCAATTGACATCGAGGGGGACATACTTCTCATTGAGAAGTTGCTTAATGATGATCCATCATCAATCCCCCACTCTAGTGATTCAATTCCAGATGAGATTAATAACAATGAGATTAATCTGGAGGGAGATATTCTTCTTCTTGAGAAGTTGTTAAATCATGACACTTCTCCTCCACTCCTCCCGTCGAGCTTCATAACAAGGAAGTCAAGTCGGTTGAGAAAATCAAGAATTTCTGAAGTCGAACTTAAGGACTTACCACCTCATCTCGAGTATGCATTTCTTGAGGGTGATGATAAATTACCCGTCATTATTGCTCGAGATTTGAGTAAAGATGAAAAAGCTGCTCTCATAAAGGTCTTGAAGTCACACAAGCAAGCAATTGCTTGGAAACTCTCCGACATTAAGGGTATCAACCACGAGTTTTGTACTCACAAAATCTTGATGGAGGATGACTTCAAACCAATGATTCAACATCGAGAGAAGAGTAAATCCTAAAATCCATGATGTTATTAAACAAGAGGTTCTCAAACTTCTTGATGCGAGATTAATTTACCCGATCTCGATAGTCCTTGGGTTAGCCCAATTCATTGTGTTCCTAAAAGGGTGGCATAATCATTGTCACAATGAAAATAACGAGTTAATTCCAACTCGGTTGGTAACGGGATGGCGTGTTTGCATTGACTATCGTAAGTTGAATGACGCCACCGAAAAGACCATTTTCCTCTACCCTTCATGGACCAAATGCTTGAGAGATTAGCGAGGAACGAATACTATTGTTTCCTTGATGGTTTCTCGGGTTATTTTCAGATCCCCATTGATCCACGGGATCAAGAAAAGACCACATTCACCGCCCATACGGAACTTTTGCCTATAGACGTATGCCTTTTGGCCTATGTAATGCTCCCGCACGCTCCAACGATGTATGATGGCAATTTTCCACGACATGATCGGAAAACAATGGAGGTGTTTATGGATGACTTCTCGGTCATTGGGGACTCGTTTCAAACATGTCTCTCCATTTAGATAAAATGCTAAAATGGTGTGAAGACACCAATCTTTGTCTAAATTGGGAGAAGAGCCATTTTATGGTCAAAGAAGGCATAGTCCTTGGCCATAAGATTTCAAAAATGGGATTGAGGTCGATAGAGCAAAAGTCGATGTTATTGCTAAATTGCCTCATCCTACTACCGTCAAAGGTATTAGGAGTTTTTAGGTCATGCCGGTTTTATCGCAGATTCATACAAGATTTTTCTAAAATCGCCTGCCTATGACCCATCTTCTTGAAAAGATGCTCCTTTTATCTTCTCACCGAGTGCATCAAGCTTTTGAAACATTAAAGAAAAAGCTTCTCAAGCACCCATTCTCGTTGCCCCGATCGATTTACCTTTTGAACTCATGTGCGATGCAAGTGATTTTGCTATCGGTGCGGTCTTAGGGCAACGAGAACCAAGCATTTTCACCTATCCACTACGCGAGTAAGACTATGATCAAGCTCAAACCCATTACACCACCACGTAAAAGAGCTACTAGCCGTGGTGTATGCGTTTGAGAAGTTTCGCCATACCTAATCTTGACCAAATGCGTGGTGTATACGGATCACTCGGCTCTCAAATATCTCTTTGCAAAACAAGATGCAAAGCCGAGATTGCTCCGTTGGGTTCTCCTCCTGCAAGAATTTGATATCATTATACGTGATAAAAAGGAGCCGAGAACCCGTCACGATCATCTGTCCCATCTAGAAAACCCTCACCAAGATGTTTTCGAGAAAAGGAAATAAATGAAACATTTCCTCTCGAGACACTCAATGCGGTTTCTTTTCGTGGAAACTCTACTACCCCATGGTTTGTCGACTTCGCAAATTACCATGCGGGTAACTTCATAGTGAAAGGAATGTCGACCCAACGAAGAACAAATTCTTCAAGGATGTTAAACATTACTCGGGGACGACCCTTACTTATTCAAAATCATGCGGATCAAGTCATCCGACGGTGTGTTTATGGACGAAAGCTATGGACATTCTCAAAGCTTGCCATCTTTGGACCCACCGGGGCCATCATAGTCCAAATTACACCGCCAAAAGGTGTTTGATTCGGGTTTTATTGGCCCACTATTTACAAGGATGCCCACGAATTTGTCAAAACTTGTGACGCTTGTCAACGTCACGGAAATATCTCTCAAAGAAATGAAATGCCGCAAAACGCCATTCAAGTATGTGAGATCTTTGACATCCGGGCATTGACTTTATGGGGCCATTTCCATCATCTCGAGGAAACAAATACATACTTGTGGTCATTGACTATTTGTCAAAATGGGTTGAAGCAAAAGCTTTGCCTACCAACGATGCCCGAGTTGTTGTGAAATTCTTAAAATCTCTTTTGCTAGGTTTGGAACTCCACGAGCTATAATCGGTGATCGTGGTACGCATTTCGCAATGACCAATTTGATCGAGTCATGCAAAAGTATGGTGTAACTCACCGTCTCTCTCTATCGCATACCACCCCCAAACAAGTGGGCAAGTGGAAGTTTCCAACCGAGGTATAAAAAGAATTTTGGAAAGGACGAGAGGCGAAAACCGTGCCTCTTGGTCGGATAAACTAGATGACGACTATGGGCCTTCCGTGCGACTTATAAAACACCCATCGGTGTACTCCATACAAGCTAGTGTACGGAAAGGCATGTCATCTGCCGATTGAGCTTGAGCACAAAGCATACTTGGGCCTTAAAACATGCCAACTTCGATATTCAGACGGTGGTGATCACGTAAAAGTTCAAATGAATGAATTAAATGAACTCGTGATCAAGCATACGAGAACTCTTTGATCTACAAACAAAAGACAAAGAAGATTCATGACTCCAAAATCAAGAACCGCGTTTTCAACGTTGGTGATCGAGTCCTTCTTTTCAATTCAAGATTGAAGATTTTCTCGGAAAACTAAAATCCTACCGGTCCGGACCATTCACCATCACTAAAGTATTTCCTTATGGAACCATTGAGTTATCTCAACCCGATGGTCCAAATTTTAAAGTGAATGGTCATCGATTAAAGCACTATTTTGGAGAGGACATTCCACCATGGTTGTCCGGATCTACAAACTTTCCCCATGAACCAATGAATGCGGGATCGAGTCAAGCTAGCGACTCGGTAATCAAAAACAAGAGCACACCATATGGGTTTTCACCCATATTTCGACTTCTTTCTACTTTCTACCACCCTAGTGTGGGGAGTTGCCCATTGTTGTATATAAAGTTTCAAAAAAAAAAAAAAATGTATATATCAAAAATAAAATAATGGCCGTAGTATTTCCCTTTTACGTTCTAAGTTTCGGCATAACCGCTGGTACTTTGAATATTGAGGGAAATATTCATTTCTAGTGTTGGGGGAGGGGGAATTCTCACGAATTTTATCATGTAATTATACCACCCAATTCCCCATTTTGGCCAAAATTTTTTTTGGAGTAAGTGTTTTGCACTTACTCATCAAATGGTTATCATCCGCCATGTCTAACCCACATAAGGATTGGCTAATCCAGAGCAAACGGCTCTTGGTAAAGATATCTCAAATCCGTTTATGGCTTGCAATTTGCCCAAAATTGTATGGTGTTCATTTCACCATATCTTTAATTAGTGAAGAGTTGGCTAGCCCGCAAGTTTATGGCTTGTGGTAAAGGCGTTGGAAAACCATAATTGGTAATCGACTCACCAAAGATATTTTATCTAAGAGTTGGCTAGTCCGTAGCAAACGGCTTCGTAAAGACAAATCAAAACCGTTGAAAGTCGGTGATTTGCTCAAAATCATTTGGTTATCATTGTACCAAGGTTCTTACTTGAATCAAACAATTGGCTACTCCGAAGTAATGGCTTTTGGTAAAGAGATGAAATCCATTAAGTTTTCAAAAAGATTGCTAGGGACTAGCAATATCTTAGTGTGGGGATTGATGAGTGTGCAAATACTCATCATTTTGTACCTTTAGATCGCAAAAACATCCGAAAACACTCGTCAAAGCATCAAAATGATAAAAATATCACAAATAAGTGTTTTATGTGTTTCAAATGCAAAATACCAAAATCGGTGAAAACGTATCAAGTTTGCATAATTGGCGCTTTAGTCCCCAAGTTTCAAAAGTTGTCAAAATAGTCCTGGTAAATCAAAATAAAGCAAAATATCATTTAAGGTCCATGGGATTCAAAAGTTGTCAAAACAAACCCTTCAAAGTTTAAAATTACAAAATTACAACTTTGGTCCCTCAACTTTGAAAATGTCAAAAATAGTCCTTGGATATTTAAAATGGAAAATTATCAAATATAACCCTTGTACTATTCATATATGGCATAATTGGTCCTTGTGTTAACTTTGGAAACTTGTCAAATCAGGCCCTCAACTTTGCGAAATTACAAGATTGGTCCTTGTGTGTTATTAATAAACAAACCAAACCGGCCCTTTTAGTAATCCAATCCAAAGCCCAAACACAACACACAAGCCCAAACTTAACTTGACCCCTTGACCCTTTTGAACCCCGAGCCACTAAAACTTATTAAACCCGCCAATATACCCACCATTTTAACCCCACCTTCAACAAAGTCAAATCCCACCATCACTCATCGCCCTCAAAAATCCGATAAACCAAACCATGGTTTCTCCACCACTTGCCTTCCACCTTTCCACCTCACCTTTCCACCTGTTTACCCACTCCCTAACACCTCCACATCCTCCCAAAATTCTTTAAATGCAAAAACTCCGCTCAAAAGACTTTTGGCGCCAAAATGCCAAATGGACGATTATGATGAGTTTGAATGGATCCAATGGTTGGAAAGAAGTGGGAAAGTCTTAGAGGTCGACAAAGACTCAAAAAGATCAATATAAAGGAGGAATGGAGCAATGTAGAAGAGTATCTAGTGTAATTTAATTTAGTTTATGTCGAAATAGTTAATTTTTAAATTCCAGTGTATGTTTAAGCTTTCAAGCTTTGTATTTCAAGTTCTTAGTGTATAATAAAGCTTTTGTGAACATCAATTTCAAGTTTAAGTACTCTTTTCGCTTTATGCAAAATTTCCTCCTTAAATTCTCAATATGATCAAATGTTGTTATTAGTTGTTGTTTTGGACTCATAAGCCCATATAAGCTCCTCAGAAAGCTTTTTAAAGCTTTTAGTAACTTTAAAACACAGTTTACAGTTAAAAAGCAAAAATACAAAAAAATACCAAAAAAATTAGTTATAAATAAAAAATCAATGGAGAAATGATCAAGAAGCTGGAGCAGGGTTGATTTTGGATTGCCTTGGGTTTAGAGCTTCTTGGGAAGCTATAGGAAGTGTTCTCAGTTCTTGGTTCTCAGATTCCACTTGAATTCCAATTTGTAAGCAATTTTCTCAAAATTTGCATTTTCTAGTTTACCTGTTTAAAGTGTGTTAATTTTAGCTTAATTCTGTCTAAATATGGTTATTATAAGTTAATCAATGGATTCCTTGGTTTAAAAATCTGTTTTAGTACCTTAAGCTTCAAAACAGTTTTATAAAGGGTTGTTTGGAACTGCTTTGTTAATTGTGTTAAAGGTTGTTCAAGACAGTGTTCTTGTTTGGTGTTTATCACACTTGGTCATAATAGCTCAGTGAAACAAATAAAACCAGTGCTCACTTGTTAAAAAGTCAAAATCCTTTTTAATCTTACTCTAGTTGTTCACTGTTAGAATTTAACTTGTCAAATTCATCATAGTAGCTTATAACTTGGTAAAATAGCTTAATTTCATCTTATCTTAGCTTATTACAACATAATCAATTAGTAGAATCAATCCAAAGTTCATATTAGTCAACCTTTACTGTAATTCAAAAAGTCAAAATTTTCAGTTTAAGTCATTTTTGAATAAACTAGATAATTTTATATAGGATTTAATTAAGTTTCAAGATTTGAGCTTTTGGGATATTAATATTCAACTGCTCATCTTTATCATAGTATTTTTTATAATTTCTAGTTAGCTTATTTAACTGCTTATTTCTTAGCTTACTTTAGACCCTTTTCTAAAAAATGCCACATTACGCTTGATTAGTCTTTTCACAAGCTAATAAAAAGCTCATTAGTAAACCTTAGCTTGTGAATTTTGGTTTTTGGAAAGCTAACCTAGTTGTCTTAAAGTTCCAAGCTTAATTTTTACTTTCTAGCTTATTTGATAGGTCGCAAGTAGCTTTTAAGTTGTCCCATTTCTGTACACCGAACACTCGGTGCTAGCAAGCTTTTCACAAGCTCACACAGCTTAATAGTGGGTCAAACCTTGTATATTTTGGTTTTCCGAGAAGCTCACCAACAAGCTTGTTGCCTCGGTGCTTATTTTGAGCTTTGGAGCTTTTGCCCTAACTTAATCTAGCCTACAAAAGCTGTGTGTGCTTGTTTGTTTTCTTGGTTTAGTAGAAGTGCTTATTTGCTTATTAAAAGCTTATCAAGATGATTCTCTGTGCCTTTTAGCTTAATTTAAGTAGCTTTAGCTTATTTACATCTTATTTTAACTTTGGTTCCAGCTTGTGAAGTTTTATTTGAGCTTAAAAATCAAAATAAGCCATAAGCTTAAACTGCTGAGCTCATAAGCTCATTAAACCGCTTATTTTAAGTTTCAAAATTTTGTCTTTATTAAAGTTACTTATTTTCAGTAGTTAAATAGGTTTGTAAAAGAAAAATCACAAAACATCATTTTAAAAATAGTGATAGCGTTTATTTAATATAAATTAGCTTTTTAATTTTCTTTTCAACTTATTATTAAGCACTTTCTGTTTTATAATTTTCTTAGCTTTACATCATCATAGGATATTTATAGAAAAAATTCATAATTTTCTTAGTTTGTTTAGTATTTATTAGAATTTAAAATAGTTAAAAGTATTAAATAATTAATAATAAATAAATAAAAACATAAAAATATCTTTTCAGTTTTAAAATTAGTTTTATAATATTTTAGATTTTTCTAAGTTAAAATTTCATTTTCTAGGTTAATCTTATATTTTCTTGTATTTAAGTGTATTTTAAATAATTAATAAATAGTAATTAAATAATAATAAATAGATAAAAAGTGTAAAAATATATTTTCAGTTTTAAAATAAGTTTTATAATATTTTAGATTTTTCTAAGTCATAATTTCACTTTTCTAGCTTTATTTCATATTTTCTTATATTTTAGGGTATTATTAAATAGTTAAAAATAGTTTTAATTAATAATAATTAAATAAATAGTCATAAAAATAATTTTAATTTTCCAATAATTTTCTTTTATTATTAGGATTGTAAAATATCATTTTCATATCCATAGGTGTTTTATTCTTTTAAATTTACGCTTTTATTTTGTACGCTTACGTAAAATTTAATAATCGCGTCACGTGATTTACGTTTGTTTAATCGATTGTTGTGCTTTATAATTCGTATCCAAATACAATTCCAATCAATCAAGAGTGTAATTATCAAAAATCCAAAATCCTTACGATCATTATCCTTAGTGATCATTCTGAATCATCATCGAACGTTTCCTCGGGAACACCATTAATCCTCCGTGGACTTAACGACCTTAGAAACACTATACTCCTCCGGACTTAATTGCATTGGTTTTAGACTGTTTGAATTTTATTAAAACCGTTGACCATTCACAAGTGGTTGACTTGATGAGCATGGTGATATGTTAAAGAACAAGGCTCGATTGGTTGCTAAAGGATACCGTCAAGAGAGAGGTATTGACTTTGAAGAATCATTTGCTCGTGTCGAGGCAATCGTAATCTTCTTGGCTAATCTTGCTAGTAAGAACATGGTAGTCTATCGATGGATGTAAAGACGACATTTCGAGCGGAGATCTTAAAGAAGTCATCTCGTCGGTAACCCAAGGCTTTGTGAATCGAGCATCCTACTCACGTTTATCGTTTGAAGAAGGCTCTTTATGGTTTAAAGCAAGCTCCAGGGCATGTTATGATACGCTATCAAAGTTTCTTCTATCTACCGGATTCAAAGAAAGGAGCGCTTGATCCAACATTGTTCACCGTGAAGTCGAGCAAACATTTAATTCATGTTCAAATTTATGTTGATGATATCATCTTTGCCTCGACCGACCCAATGAGTGTGACCGTTTTTCAAATGAAATGGGTTCTAAATTTCAAATGTCAATGATGGGACAAATGTCATTTTTCTTGGGATTACAAATTTCACAAAGTCCCGAAGGCATTTTCATAAATCAATCTAAATATGCTAATGAGATTTTAAAGAAATTTGGATTTGAATCAAGTGACCACGTTAACACTCCCATGATAGGCGTACTAAACTAGATGAGGACCACTCGGGATCATGGTAGATCAAGCGAAATATCGTAGTATGATTGGATCCCGATGTACCTCACATCTAGTAGACCGGACATCTTGTTCATTGTTTGCATGTGTGCTAGGTACCGTGCTAAGCCTAATAAAAAGCACCTTGAAGCGGTTAAGCGGGTCTTCGGTATCTCGATGAACCATCAATATGGGACTTTGGTACCAAGAACACCCAGTATGTCACTAACGACCTATGCGAGATGTTGATCATGCAGTTGTCAAGATACTCGTCGAAGCGTCCGAAGGTGCTCAATTTTGGGTGATAAGCTTGTGAGCTGGTCTTCAAAGAAGCAAATGAGTACTTCTATTTCCTCTACGGAAGTCGAATACATAGCCATGTCATCTTGTTGTGCTCAAATCCTATGGATGAGATCCCAATTATCGACTATGGCTTTGAATTCAACAAAATCCTCTCAGATCTTGTGATAATAAAGTGCTATTGCTCTCTCATGCAACAATGTACAACACTCAAGAGCAAAGCACATCGACATTCGACATCATTTCATCGAGGAGCAAGTTGAAAGCGGTGTGGTGGAACTATACTTTGTGAGGACCGAATACCGGTTAGCGTACATCTTCACCAAAGCTCTTCCTAGAGAACGTTTTGAGTTTATTCTTCCACGACGGGTCTTAAGAGCCTACAACCGAAACACTCAAACGTCTTCAGAGGAAGAAGAGGAGTAAAGGTTTCCTTCATCTATCTCTTGTAAATATTTATTCGAAAAACAAAATACAAAATTATAAAACCTTCAAAAAATCAAATAGAAAAATATAAAACTTTCAAAATCCATAAAAACTTAAAAAATTCAAAAAATCTTCAAAAAAAATGTCATTTTGTCATGTTTTTCTCGATTCGATAAATATCTACGGTCTTGATGCTGTCATTCAAAGAATAACACGGGTCTTTAGATGTTGTTCGAATTTTTACTAAAAAAAAAATGTTTGGGAGAAAGAGAAAAAATGGTTTATTGTCATTTCAGGCAGTAACCCGCTTTTCAAAGAAAGAACAGAGTCATGCTTTATCTTGGTTGTCAAATTTAATGCTCTGATTCTTTAAACAAATCCTTACTATCTAATGAAAACTAATTGCTTTGAAAAATAACTCGGACTCTATTTTTTTTTGGAATCATCTGGACTTAAAGTGTGTCAAAATATCTATCTCTCAATCAACAAATTAGGTCATTGATTGAGGGGGAGAATGATTTCAATTAAATTAAAAAGTTATGTGTCATTCAATTGTTTTCAAAAGATATTCATGCATGTTTAATCAATGGAGTCCAAAGTCTCAAAATCGATCCTTATCGCTTAAAAATCTTTCATAATCAAGTCACAATTCTCCTTAAAGCTTTCAAAATCAATTTAAATCTCTGAGATCACAAATCTCAAATGATTTGATAATTGTGATCGGGGAGAATTTGTGATTTAAATTGGATTTAAAGCTGATAATTCGATAAATGGGTTCATAAGTGTTTAGCAAGTTTTCCTCCCCACATGTGACAAACGATTTCAAATTTTCCATGCACATGTTGAGGGGGAGCATCTATCTTAAACCACAAATATCTGAAACGTGATCAAATTTTCAATGTGCAGTCTGTTCCCTCTTGTATGTGCAAAACTCTTTCAAACCTCAAGGCACATATTGAGGGGGAGCAAGCTTATGAAAACCTCATCCTTCCCTAATATGCTTTATCTACTTGTTTTGATCAGGGAAGTGATGTTGATATCTTTTAGAAAATGGTAATCAAAGAAGTTAATTCTTTCTCTTGCCTCCGTTTGCAAAACGATTTCAAATACTTGATGCACTTGTTGAGGGGGAGCTCTTGTTCTAAAATATCAAAATAATTCGGATACAAAATACTTTGATAATATATCATAAGTATCCGGATTGATTTTCAAAATGGTTTTCAATTGGTTCCAATGGCGGATGAACAATACCAAATAGACCACCAACTTTACTTTATGTATGGTGATATAAGGATGATAAGGTTAGGTATTTGTTCCCATGATCCGCCGAACGGAGGGATCTACCGAGGACAATCCACTAGATAGTGTAGAAGTCCTTAGGTATATTGAAAAAGGAGAAAATGAGATATGGGAAGAGTGCGGACCGAGACCGAGCTAATCTTGAAATAAACCCAACAAGGTTCTAGTTATGAAGTCTAGGTAAGCAATCAAGGGGTTGAAGAATGAAAAGAATTGAATGAGAAAGGATGAAAACAAATAGCCTCCAATTATTCAACCTTAGGGGCGTAAACCGGGTTCAATTCATATGTTCTTGGTGGTTACCAAGGTAACATCGGTATTGAAGACAAGGCGTCATGGACCCAAAGTGACGCTCGCACTTCAACTTCCCTAACCACTCAAGTTCCTCTTAAAAGGACTTGTTTCATTCTCACGGGAACCGACATTATCTATCGACTTTCTCTTAGAGATTGTTGATATTGAAGAAGAGACCCTCTCCTAGTCTCCGATATAGGATCCAAATATGCACAAAATTGAGTCTAGAGCCACGAGATCATCAATTAATCTCCTTAGGACACTTTCAATGAAGACTCTTTGTTTCACACAATGTAGAAAGAGATTATATCTTGAGTCCTCGCATTATCCTTGTGGTATTTCCGAACATCCGAGTGATATGCAAACATATTCATAATGAAGATGGAAAGCCTTGGAGCCAACATCAAACAAGCTCTGGTAGGTGGCATGTGAGATTTATTATATAGATCAACCATGTGACAACCGAGCGAGAAACAATGGGGCGATTCAATCTTTTGAATCAATCACGGTTCGAGTTATGGATTGACGGATACCTTTGAAAAACCGGTCGTTGTGCTTAAAAACTCTTTTCTTTAGCACTTTGACCGTGTCTGAATAATTCAAATCAAAAGGTGTTTATGATTGATAATTGATTTTCATTAAAACCTTCGTTGTATTGCAAAACAATTTCTATTGAGCGATACGATTGTTTTCAAATCTCTCTTCTTGAATCGGTGAATCTCTATTCACGGTTCACTCACTCCGTGTTGTCTTCTTTGAGACGTTCGGTTTGAGAACAACTAGAGCATTGCGAAACCTGTCAAGGAAATTCTTGAGTTATACGATCGCAGGCGGTACATGTCTCGATCAGCGGGAACCGTGGGCCGTGTACCTCAATTCAATGAAAGTGATCAATGACACTTTCATGCGATTTATTGCTAATCGTTGTATGCGAGTGCGCCCCTCGTTTGCGGTGATCGAATGAAACGGTCAATCCATAGCCGCATGCTCACTCAACACATTCATCTCGAAGAAATCATGATTAGTGCATCAATGACTCGATATTTTCACTTCATGCTTCACACTCTGCTGCTTTGCCAATATCATGAATCATCGAAGCTTCCGCTACTCGATGAGAATATATCGTGATCCGAATGTGAGCATGTCGATCCATAAGTCACAACACCACAATGGAAGAGTTAGAGATGTATTATTGTTGATGATCTCAAAGCTAGCTCAAAACTCATCATCACGTGGATCGGTTAAAGACCTCCACTGGGTTATCAAACATGCATCAATGAAGAATCAATGACTACGGGCTTGAGCAAAAACGATAACAAGAATGCAAGAACAATCTTTATGTAAAATCTGCTTGTATTCAATATATGTTTGAGGTGATCTTGAGGTGAACTCCTTAGGGAGATTGTTAGGATTTACTAAATCCATGTATTAAAGAGTCGGTCACCTCAAGTATATGTAATCGTTAAAAGCTCGTAGTCGTAGATTATTATAAGTTAAGTAGTACTTAGTTTAAGTAACACCATGGAGGACGGACGGGTCTTTACCCAGCTGTATGCCCGATCCACACCCGATAGGTGGCGATTTATGTAATGACTATAAATACTCTCTACCTCCCAAGGTAGAGTTGGAGCTCATAATAAGATTTTTCTTTCTCTCTCTAAAGCTCCCAAACCTCTAACTTTCTCTCTCTAAAACTCATTATACGCCTATTTGATCTTATGGTTTAGTGTGTTTATGAAATCCAATATGTTACAGGGTTGTACATTGTTATGTGTGCACAAGCCATAGTCAATAATACAGATCATAATATCCAAAAGAATCAATCAATGAAAGAGTTTAAGGAGTACCAAGCACTTCGTCAATGAGACCGGGAGTTCTCTCTTGATGTTGATAGCCCGTAAGAGCGAAACTCTCTCTTCCACCGACAAAGCTCTCTAGCCTCCGCATCTGATCCCGGTGAAATAGCCTTTTATCAATCCTTGTGATTATCTTCCTAGCATCCCTCCTTTCCTTGGAATTCCAACGCTTCTTTGACCCAATACCTTGCTTAATGTCTTTAAACCAATATGCTAACCCATCATGAACCGACTTCAACGTGTGATCGCAAAACTTGTGTACCTCGTTGTATGCCATTAAACAATTGTGGTGAAGTTCACTGCGGTAAACAACTCCAAATTTCGGTTTCTTGACAATGGTGTACTGAGAAAGTTGGTTTATGTCGGGAAAGTGTAGTAATGGTTTAGTGAGGTTGACTTGTTTCTGATATGATTCCACAACAAGTTGAAGATCTTCAACACGTTCCTGGATCACTTTGCTTCGAATGAATATTAACAAGGCAGTGATGTACTGGAGCTGAATATTTGTGGAAAATTGTCTCATCCGACCTTGTACCTTAGCAAGGTACATGTCTTCGATGTCGTTCAGCGATAACCTAGGAAAATCAGCTTCAGTAAAGTCATATTCTTGTTCGTCTTGGCGTTTGACGCTGATTTTCTTCAGGAATGAATAATCCCATTTAGTAGCCAGATCGACATTCATGATAGCAATGATCCGTTTGTCACTGAACACTTCTTTGTTTGATATCTGAACTTGGCGACTGCGGTAGTAAATTCTTCTTCGTTCAGGCCAATGATGAATGCCATATTGTGCATCAAAATCATAAGTCACCACATGTTCAACAAACATTCTTGTGGTTTCTTCTTCGATGGCAACATTGTTGGAGAGACATTCTTTGGGATGTTGAAGGTGAGTGACGTAGCATACTTCGTGCTGACTTTGCTACCATGTTGTTGAAATTCCAGGTCGTTGTTGAAGAAGTATTGGTAAGGGATTCTAGTTTGATCTGGTCGACCAATGGTTGGTAGTGGTTTGGTCCAGTCAACGTTGTTAGACATCGCTCGTGCAATGTTGTCGAGGTGATATTCAACTTCAACAGCACTGCCGGATCTGTCTTTTAACAATTGGAAAACATCATTTTTTATCCGGTGTAATTCCCTCTTCGTCATCTTTTTAATCCTGAATTCATCCTGGATAAGCTTAACCTGCTCCATAGTACGACCATCTACCGGTTCTTGGCCTTCCGGTAATCGCGGAGTAGCATCAACGAGCTTGCTGAACCAATCGTATTCTGCAGTGTCATCTTCATCTAACCAAGAAATGACATAGCTGGATCTCTTCTTCTTTTTAGGTGTGGATGATGGTCCTGATTGTTGCTCAGTTGATGTTTTAGGTGAGGGTTGTGGTTGGGGCTCAGGAATCTCTTCGTCGGCACCACCAGTGCATTGGAAATGATCATCGGTTTTCTTTGATGGTAGTGAAGACTCAGAGTCCCGAGGTTTATCAGAAGCAGGAGGACGTTGAGCAGTTCTTGTGGTGGTGGTGGTCTTTTAGGGTGGTGGAGGCATGGAAGAGGATTCGCCTGTTTTCTTTTGACGTTTAGGCTCGGAATCCTTGTCTGCATCGTCATCATCTCTTGATCGCTTAACCTGACCAGCCGATTCTTCACAAGATGTCTTGAGTTGATATTCGGTAATGCCTCAAAAGTTTTGCTTCGTCGTGTGAAAGTTGCGGATCGTTGAGACATTTGAATAACCAACTTAGATATCAATTACGCATCGATGACAACAGGAGAGCGAGGCGGTTTGATTTCCATGACCGCGGGTATTTGACGATGTATGTGACCGGTGACATGAGATGTGGATAGGCATCTGGCGAACATCTCTCTTGTGACTCGAGGACGGTGTCGAGAAGGAACTTATGAGTGTAGTCCCTAATCGTCTTGTCCATTTCGCCCTGTATATCTCAGTTGAGAAATTGTTGGATCTGGTCTCTTTCTTCCGAGAACTCGTTTATCATGTTTTGAAGTAAATTAACTCTATCGGCAAGCTGATTCAATTTCTTGTTAACTACGTTGCGTTTCCTTGCTTGCCTGACAGCTTTGACAATTTTGGTCTTGGCACGTGATGCCCAAGTGTCGGTCGGTTTCTTGACTGATTTGGATGTGGATCTGGTGGTAGCATCTTTGGATGGTGGTGGTGATGAGTGAGACGATGAATCAGATGAAGATGAGTCATGAGAAGGCTCAGGGTCCTTAGGTGGCTCAGAAGTTTCTTCAGGGTTGTGTTCAGGATTATCTTGAAGATAATTATCAGCTTCTTCTTGAGCTTTGGCTTGTTCTTCGGCCTTTGCCCTAGCCTCTTCTTCAGCTATCTCCCTAGCTGCTTCCTCTATGTCTTCATCGGTTATCTTCTCATTCTTCTCCTTTTCCTCTTCTTCAAAATCGAAAATGATTTCATCCTCTTGCTGCTGTTGCTCTGTTGATTCCTGAGTGGTAGTATCAGTTCCCTTATCGGGTTGATTAACCGCATCGAGAACTGGTGTGGTTAGTGCACCACCACTGGAACCTCCAGGGCCTCTGGTTTGTTGAAGGTTAAATTCTTTAGTAGCATGTTGAATCCTCAGATCTTTAAGAGTCTTGTGGTACTCTCTTTCTTCATCCTTTGGTTCATCATCATAGCTTTCTTCTTCTGTCTCTGAAACTAGAGTCTTTCCCTTGTCGGATTTGGGACTAAGTGGTTTATTTTAGGATCTTAAATATTATGTTGTTTGATGATTCGGGTGGTCTTGGATGATGGAAATACATGTTAGCCATTTAGAGAGAGAAAGATAAGAGATGGGTGTTCTTGTTAGAGACTTGCTTTACAAATAATGAAATGTTAGATTGAGAAGCACCGCCCTTCCAAGGATGGAAGGGTATTTATACTACAACTTATCGTCCTCCCGCTTGATGTGGATCGAGCGTCTGGGTGGGTAAAGACCGTCCTTTCTCCACGGTGTTACTCTAAACTAGTCTCGCTACAAACTAACTAATTAACTACTAAACAACGTAAATAACTACAAGTCTGAGCTAACATATGCTAGAACATAATTGGGGTGACCGACACTTTCACATGAAATTTCCAATTCCTAACAATCTCCCCAAGGGAGGTCACCCCATGAAATACATTTTGCATCCTAGCATTCTATCTTTGTCTTTAGTTACGAGCTCGTATACTTCTATTCTTCAAGTTCCATAATCTTTGTGCTTTAGTAGCGATTCTTCAAAGTCCGCATTGATTTGTACTTTTAGTGGAGGCCTTTAAGCGATCCACATCTTTGATGATCTTGAGCTTTCATTGAGATCATCACCACGATAAATCTCGGATCACCATTTGCGATGTTGCCATCATGTGATGTTGACCGACATGCTCACACTATTTGGATCATGACATTTTTCATCGAGTAGCGGAAGCTTTCTTTGGTTCATGATATTTGCGGCGATAGCGAAAACATAGTATAAAAATATCGAGCCGAGTTACGTAGATATGCACCGGTCATGATTTCTTCAATTAAGTGTGGATCTTTGTGAGCATGCGGCTTTGGATTGACTTCTCAATTACGATCGGTACCGCAACCGTCCAAATGTACCGCAAACAACAGTTAGCAATAAAACATACTGGAAGTGTCTTTGATCACTTTCATTGAATTGAGTACACGCCCAAGGTTCCCGTTGATCGGTACAAGTAATGCACGTGATCGGTATAATTCGAAGAATCTCCTTGACAAGGTTTCGCAGTTGTTCTAGCTGTTCTCAAACCGGAATGTCTCAAAGAAGACAACACGGAGTGAGTGAACCAGCGAATTGAGATTCACTGATTGATGAAAAATTGATTTGAAAACAATCGTGTATTGCTTAGAAGAAAGATTTTTGCAATACGACGAATGTTTTATGAGAAAGATCAATTTTCAATGGTAAATACTTTTTGTATTTGAAAAGAGTACACATTCGATGGGCTTAGAGAAAAGAAGAGATTCGCACATTGAATGGTTTTTCCAAAAGTATTTTCTTCAATCAGAGATACTTTTTCTGTTTGAAAGCATGAATACATATTCGATGTGCTAGAGAAAAGAAGATTTGCACATCGAACGGTTTTCAAAAAGTATTCGTCAATTCATTTCTGGACCAAGGTTGATTCACGAGTGAATCGCCCCATCGTTCTATCCGGTTGTCACAAGCTTGATCTTTGCAAGATCTCACATGTCACCCACCAAGAGCTTTTTGATGTTGGCTCTAGAAGGATTTCCATCTTCATCGTGAATACTTTTACATATCACTCGGATGTTCGGCAATACCACAAGGATAATGCTTAGGACTCTCAATATATACTTACTTTCCACATTGTGTGAAACAAGAAGTCTTCATTAATTTTGTGTCCTAATGAGATATTGTGGATGATCTCTTGGCTCTAGACTCAATTGTGCACATTTGGTTTCCTATGCTGGGAGGCTGAGGAGAGGGTCTCCTTCTTCATATCAACAATCTCTAAGAGAAAGTCGATAGATTATGTAGGTTCCCGTGAGAATGAAACAAGCCCTTTTAAGAGGAACTTGAGTAGCTTGGGAAGTTTAGTGCGATCGTCCTTTGGGTCCATGACGTCTTGTCTTCAATCTTGGCGTTACCTTAGTAACCACCGTAGCCTATGTATTAAACCGGTTTACGCCTAAGGTTGAATTAATGGAGGGCTATTTCTTTTCACCCTTTTCACATTTATTTCTTTTCCATTCTTCAACCCTTGATTGCTTACGAGACTTCATTACTAGAACCTTGTTGGGTTTGTTCGATTACTAGCTCATCTCGATCCGCACTCTTCCCATTTCTCACTTTTCTCCTTTTATCATCATACCTAAGGACTCTACACTATCTAGCGGATTGTCCACGGGTAGATCCCTCCACTCTGGCGGATCGTGGGAGCGAATCGTAACCTAACTATCCTTATATCACCATGCATAAAATAAATTGGTGGGTCTTTGGTATTATTCTTTCCTTCCGAAACCAATTGAAAAATCATTTGGAAAATCAATCAAGGTACTTGTGATATAATATCAAAGTATTTTGTACCTTAATTGTTTTGATCTTTTAGAAATGCTCCCCCTCAACATGTGCATATGATTTTATAAATTGTTTAGCACATGGAGGCAAGAGTTCTTTTGAAATAAATTCTTGATCACAATTTTCATGGAAAAAGCCATTTGATTTTCTTTGGTAAATTATCCCCCTCAAAATGTGCGTAGGTTGTTTGAAATCATTTAACACATAGAGGCAGGAGTTTTTTAAAGTACTTCCACGATCACAATTTACCATAGAGAAATCCTTTAAAACTCAATCAAGGTACTTATGATAAAACATTGAAACCTTTGTACCTTGATAGTTTCTTTTCTTTTGAAATGCTCCCCCTCAATATGTGCTTCGAGATTCGAAAGCGTTAGCATATATGGGAGAGCTGCCTGCACAATTGAATCACAAACGATCACTTTTTATCAAATTTCATTATTAAATCACAAATTCTCCCCCGATCAAAAATATCAAACCCTTTGAGATTTTGGATCCCAAGTGATTTAATAAGGTTTAGAAAATATGGGAGAAAATGTGCCTGATTTAAAAGCACTTCTGGTTTATGGTTAAATGCTCCTCCACAATCATGTGCATTATGTATTTCAAAATCGTTTGGCACATGAAGGAAGGAGTGCTTTTGAAACAATCACCCTTTAAAACCGATTTGAGATTTAAATCACGATCTCTCCCCCGATCAAAATTTCAAACCTTTTGAGATTTGTGATCCCAATTGATTTAAATCATTTAAAGAATTTTAGGGAAAAACGTGGCTTGATTTAATTTTGAAAAATGATTGATATGGACCAATTTAAGACATTAAAGATTGTTAGTGTCAGGTATGATAGTTTTTAAGAGATCTTTAAGTAAAATAAAACAATTTCACAATCAAACAAGAACATAAAAAAATTTATTTTGAAAGATCTTTGAGTTTTAAAGAAAATCATACCATGACATAACATTAAATCTTTAGATCACCACTTTATTTTGTACAAATCGGAACTTTTGTGAAGAAATATGGTATGAAAAATATTTTATTTAAATCACTCTCCCCCTCAATCGATGACCGTAGTCGATGATTGAGTGACTTAAGTTTTGATAAAATGAAGTCCGGTGATTTTCAAGATTAAGTCCAATTTATTTTCAAAACCAATATTTTCCATTTTCAAAACAATATTATTTAAAATTGTTTAAAAAAATGTTATCATCACAATTATCCTGCACAAATCGTTAGGTGGTTGAGCCGCTTTTGTTGTTGTTCTTTGGAGGTTTGGAAGAAAACCATCTGCTGAAGCGGTGAGACTTCTTCGTTGCATTTTTCATGCCAACGAGGTCAATTAAGCTTCGTTTCTTCATTTGATGATGAAGAAAACCATTCTTGATGCGGTGAGACCTCTTACGTTGCATTTTATCATGCCAACTCTCCATGGAAGTCAAATTAAGCTCCGTTTTTTCATTTGTCAACCCAAGATATAGTTACCCTTTCCTGTCGGCATCCAATCATCTTCATATGTGAGATCCGGATCGGGAACATTCTTATGAACCATGATATCTGCATATGTTAGTGGACACAAACAGATATATGGTGGTCGACATCACCCAAACAGCAATTGACTAATAAAGGTCAATCCAACATATCAATCAGTTCATATAAGGCATGGGATATGTGTGTTCATCAAACTATAATCATCTAATCCTAACAATCTTATCCTGGGCACCTAGTCCTTCAACGTAGGTTAATATCATTTTTCAGTTAAGCATTTAGGATAATTAGATAAGCCCGATAGATGATATAAATTTGAAAACATTCTCCTCCTCAATCAATGACTCATTTTCTAAAAAAATTAAAAGCGCTGAAGTCATTGATTGGGCTTGCAAATTTTATAAAAACTCTGAATCTGATTGTTTTTAAAGCAACTCATTTACCACCATTTTGTTAAAACAAATATTTTTCTGAATAATTTTTTAAGGAAAAATATTTGAGTAGGAACAGCAGTCCTTCTACATACTTTCCTCATTTTGTTTTAGGATAAGTGCACGAAATATTTTGAAAATCGGTTTAGCGCAACACTTTCCTTTCTTGAAGAGCGGGTTGCTATCGAAATAATAGCAAACCATGGTTTAAGCGGGTCACGATCTGAAACAACCGCAAGCCATATTTTGAGCGGGTTACGATCGAAATAGCGTAAGCCATTTGATTAGACATGTTTTGAAAAGAATATTTACACCTCCCGCTCGAACTTCATCTATAGTCCGTGCCATTATTGAACGACATTTCTAACACCGCAGATGTTATCAATACCAGAAGACACGTCTTTGAAAAACAATATTTTGGTATTTTTCAATTTTCTAATTTTATGGGTTTTGTTGGATTTATATTTTTCTATTTTGTTTTGATAAATATTCTGATAGAATGGATGATATAGTTTAAGAAAGATGATGATCTGATGCAGAGATAAGGATATCGAATACCTGTTGTAGAAGATAGAAATCGCCATCTCTTAAACTTTCACCACCAAAGCTTTCGAGGCTCTTGAATTGAAGAAATAAAATGAACCATCTGAAAGTGAGACTTTGGCAGCTTCCCCTCAAACCATAAATCCTTTTGTTGAGCAGATTTGAAGCTCTATTTCAAGCTTGCCTTAGCCAGGTGCACAAAGAAGCACACCATTATCATCGATCTTGCTGCTCTTTTTTAAGAATAATCTTTGTGATTCTTCGTTCGAGGTTATATCATCCAATAGAAGAACAACAACGTATCATCCCACGTATAAATAATCTTCTCAAATTCCTTTTCCACTGAAGTCCAGGCGATCC
This sequence comes from Chrysanthemum lavandulifolium, assembly GCA_022545495.1. Taxonomy (NCBI): domain Eukaryota; kingdom Viridiplantae; phylum Streptophyta; class Magnoliopsida; order Asterales; family Asteraceae; genus Chrysanthemum; species Chrysanthemum lavandulifolium. The sequence continues at coordinate 169,314,755 of CM040245.1, read as the reverse complement.
ATACCAAAAGTTGTCAAGAGATCACTTCCCCAAGTAGATGAATTGATGCGGTCGGTCTCTTAGACTAGAGCTCACGAACACGAATACACATATACCGTGAGCGGAGAAACTTATACCATCAGTAGCGATTAAGTCCAATAGCCAAAGAATAACCCGATGTATACTTTTCTCTCCCACGAAGAAAGTGTATGAAGCTCAAGAACCCGGCACCCGAATGCCCAAAGAGAATAGCGATAATATTGAAGCGGTGAAATTGGTTTAAAATTGCGTTTTGCGATCGATGCGCTCTAGGTCCCAGAGGCCGATCGTGATCGTGATCTTGAATCTGACGCAATTTAGACACGATCGTTTAGTATTTAACAAAATAAAAAATAAAATACTTATATGTAATATATTTTACAAGTACCAAGTAAATGCAATAAACTTATAAATACAACAGTAACATATTCAAATTCGGCCAATAATCCATTTAATAAACCACCTTGTCATAATTATTTAACTCATGGTTATGTAATTTGTTTATGTCATACACTCAGTGTTCTGCTTCAACTTTCAAGTAAATGAAAACATCACAGTCATATCACAACTAAATGAAAACTCCACAATTAAATGTGCATTTGATGTATACTTTCTTACACTAAAAAAACCAATTGCCAAAATAATTTATGTTACCAAATGCAATATCAAGTAGATGAAAGTGCACAATATTTTAGCTAGTACTAGACTCTTTGGGTAATACAAACATAAGCACTAAAAACATAGAAATGATCCAAGATCATATATTGGTATTCATGAGTTTCGTAAATCTAAGCGTGCATATGTTTTGGTTCTATATTTCAAGGCTAGATCCCAATGAAGTTGCATCAACATGATCTAATCATTGATAAATTATAAAACACCTCACGATACATCATAAAAGGTCCATATTAAAATAGTTGGGCTATTAAATTTGGTTTTACTTTTATAAATCAACGCAAATTCCAAATTGCGATAATTGCGGCTATTGCTAGCATTACACAAATGCGACAAATTGCAGTCAATTGCGAGCGCAATCTGGGATGGCCTCGCATTAGGTACCATGATGCGAAATTTTAGAGGCAAATGGGTCTATTTTAGACTCAAATGAGTCATTTTTAGAGTAAAAGAAAATGAGTCCATTTTAGAGGTAAATGGGTCTATTTTAGACTCAAATAAGTCATTTTTAGAGTAACAGAAAATGAGTCTATTTTAGAGGTAAATGTGTCTATTTTAGACTCAAATGAGTCATTTTAGAATGTGAAAATGGGTCCATTTAGAGTAGATGGGTCCATTTTAGATCTTGAGAAAATGAGTTATTTGAGTATAAAAGGTCTATTTTAGACTAAAACCAACTTAGTAAAATAAAATTAAAAAAAGTTGTTGTCGTTTTGGAGTGTTACACTTAGAGATTCAATGGAGGATGAATTCTCGACACGCTCTTTGTTACATATGTGCAAGTTTAAGTCACGAGTTCGGGTTAGTTTACTTCAAGGTCAAATTCATCATATTGGGTTTTCTCCATCAACTGTCACGACAAAGAGCCTACTGAATGATAATGGGGGTTGATTTCAAGTTTGCCAAGAGATTGAAAAGAGAGAGATTTATGACGTATGAACACAACAGTTCATGCCTCGTACTCTAAAGAAAAGAAAAGTGTACGTCTCAATGCGCTTTATCTTTGAAAGAAGATAAATCTTCTTATGACGTTTGAACACAACAGTTCAAGCCTTGTTCTCTAAAGAAAATAAAAGTGTGCGGTTCGGTCGCTTTATCTTGAAAGAAGAAATCTTCTTATAGCGTTTGAACACAACAGTTCAAGCCTCGTACTCTAAAAGAAAAGAAAAGTGTACGCTTTCGATTAAGCTTTATCTTTTGAAGAAGAAATCTTCTACTAATGACCATTCTCATCAACATGCTTCATGATTTTTCCATGCGCGTTCAAACATCAAGTAAACCGGACTACCGTTGATTGTTTTTCTTATTCCACTTGCTCAACTATAATGAAGATGGCGACATCATGTGCTAATTTTGCGAGGGAGAAGTGTGAATAGACTACATTTGTTGAAGATATTCACTTATTCAATCAATAATGGCAACTCCGTATGCATTTCTTGAGGGGGAGAAGAAGTGTGAATTTACTGCATGGTTGATTGATTTCTTAGAATAAATGGTCAAACGGCTCCAAACTCATGTAAGAACCGAGCTTCTTCTTATCGGGTCATCTTCACATGAAGTTTTCTTGAAAGAGCCGTTGGTTGACATCTTCAGACGGTGATATGATTAATGACAAAGTGCTTCCGATTCGGGGGGTGATTTTCTTGATGAACATCTTTCTGTTCTTGTTTGATTGGGAGGGATTTGATTTAAGGGGATTTGCTATTTGTAAGTTAACGGGAATGCATTTGGTGAGTTGAAGATGTTGACTTTCTATTCTCCAAATGGACAATCTTGAAGAAGGTCGAGTCTACAGTTTGTTCTACATTTTCTGCTACATGTTAGAAGACTAAAGACGAGTTGCATTTAAAGATCTAAAGACTTCTTCTTAATTCAAGCATTCATTATAAAGATTGTCGGTTTAGGGGAGAGCACTAATTGGGGGAGGGTGAAATGTATGATTTAATCCCTAATCAGACTTGCTCATATTCTTCAGCAAGTTGATTCTCACAAGAGTTCAAGTGTTCTTCTCAATCGATTTCTAGTATACGGGCTTATTATGTGTTGCTAATTCTGAAGCATCAAAACCAGCAAGGGGGAAGGAGACACGCATCTAAACGCGAGTAAACACTGATGTACTTAATACTTCTAAGTGATTGAAGATATCCCGGGAAGACAAATGTCATTACCGCAGAGAAACTCAAGGTTTGACTCATAGCGTTTAGTGTTTATTCCAACTATGTGGGGGAAGAGATGTAAGAGAAAGTTTCTGAAGATAAAAGAGGTACACAAGTGTGTGTGATGATTTCAATGGTATCGAAATCATCTGGGGAGAGAGATTGTGTACATTGGGGATGCTCAGCTACTTCACTTGAGTGCTTAACCAGTGATTCAGAGATATAATCACTTATTCCGGAATTGACATCCGCAGAGATTGACATCCGCAGAGATAATCAGTGATTCAGCGGTTACCTCAATAACCCACTAGTTCTCTACTTTGGAAAATCAATGCTTGCTCTTCAATTAGTTCTATAAGGAATTAACCTAATTAATAACTAATTCATCATTAATTCCATAAATTACCAATCTTTAATCATTTGCCCAATTCAATCTCATGAACCTAATTTGAATAACACAATTACTTACTTGTGGTGGATTAATAGGTTAGAGATGTCTTTGAACTTGATTTCCTACTTCAATCTTTGATCAATTACTCAGATACCCAACTTGCTTCTTTCCCTCTCTTCTCTTCTTCCTGGAAACCGACCCAACAAGGTCTCTATAATATTCTGGATAAACTTTTTGGCTAATTATTGACAATTATCCATATTTCAGCTTTTAAGTTTGTCCAATTGGCAAAATTAGTCCCTCAAGCTTTGTTTTTCCTATCTAGGCCACATAACTTGCCATACTTTTGCACTTTTATATTTATAACTTACAACTTAACCATTTTACATACAAAATACATTCTAAACAATATAATACTATTACTTATATAATATAATAATACCTTAACGGGAATCGGGTGTAACACTAAGTACTCTATACTCTTCATCCAACCAACCATCAAGTATAAGACGTACATCACCTCTTGAAAATCCACAATTAATAGTGACACTGAGCACTACAACGTAACTCCTTAAAGTGATAGTTATTTTTGTGGTGATAAGAGCCTAATTCCCCCCAAGTGGTAAAATAAATGGAAAAGACTCCCAAAAATAACTAGATTTCCAAGTCTTCGTTTTTGGAAAAAACTCGAACAAGGATCTCGAAGAATCTTCATCCAACCATCCCCGATACCTACAGATACTAAGTACACTCGCTCGTGATGTTTCACTTCAACCTCAAATAAATAATATTGAATTTACGTCGTTGTCACATCTTCTGGTTAAAAGTTCAGTACTAGCCTCCTTTTACATTTTAAGTGAACTATGATAATGGTTTCATCCCGACCATGGTTAAAAGCACATAACCTTGTAAAACCTTGTAATAACCAAACTACCATGAAGAATATCCAAACAATCACCCAATTCATGAAGTACACCCTTTTATCCCTTCTTCGAAACAGAAACCGTAGCACCAGCATCAGATAAGATCCCGAAATACACTTTCATTTCTCCAGGATGGTTCCATCATTACGGGATTTTACAATTCTATGGTTTAAACCGAAATAGTTTCTTTCATGGGATTTTACAAAACCCGAATAAACCATAAGATAGATCCGGATCGCATTTTACTATTACTAGGATGTTTCCATTGTCACGGGATTTTACAAGTCTATGATTTAAACCGAGAAATAGATTCTTTCGCGGGATTTTACAAAATCAAGACAAAACCGTAAACAATGTCAGCTTGAATGTGTTATGACAACTTTGGTTTCGGTGAATAACTGTTTTAGGGGAACATGCAGCGGTTCATCAACGATTCATTAACCAACATCAACAATATCATCAACCATCGAGTAAACACTTTGGTAAACACATCATTCACGCAATATGTCGGCTATTGCAGTGACCACATGGAGAAGTAAACTCGATATGCCAAACTTGATCATGAAGTGAAATTCCCCAGATTTGTTACTTAAACTTGTACAAATCCTTGTGAAGAAGAAACGGTGTACCCAATGTACAAAACCTCGTGACGTATCCTCAACTGCGTAAGACACCGAAGTGATAGTTACGTTGTGGGTTAAGCGAGAAAGAATCCCAAACGTAACTAAATAGACAAGTCTTTATCACCCTCTATAAATGCCCAAACAAGTCATCTTCGCAGAAGGGTAGAAAGAAAGAAGACGAAATAAATAACTGCGCCCGGAAAACTTCACTTCAAAGTCAAATAAGAATTAATCATCTTCTAATCTTATTCATAGTAGCAGCCATATAAATCATTAGAGACCGACACTCGACCCAGCAAAGCCAGGATGGATGGCTCGACCCATTGATCGACTTAGCAAAGTACATGAAAGATGGGATGGCATGGGTTCATAAGTACCACAAGGATGGTTTGGAGGGTTTGAGTCCGATCGGAGCGGGTGGCTCTTGATATCTAGGATCTACAAGGTTTCTCAAGAGAATGGCGAAAAAGAAGAAAATTCAATCTAAAATAATTTTCGTAATGCTTCGCAGTCGGTTTTCAAAAGGTATAACTTTTCGTAACTGCTGGATCGAACGAAATTTTAGGTGGATATTCTCTATATACCCATCTAACGTTTCACCGGAGGGATCACGATCTAAGCTCTTAATAAAAGTTATACTATGTCGAATATGGTCTGTCAAGGAGGTATAATATTCGAATTTTTAGGGTTTTTGTGCTACTAAACTTCATGAATTCACGTTTACTTGAATTAAATTCTTTGTGGAAGTTGAATATTTGATGTTTAGTGTTTATTTAACATTGAAGAAGCAGCTTTGGAGGGTATCAATTTGATTTTATGGATTGTTTTGCCTGATACGCTTTGTTACTTAGCTTGTGAAGAGAATTATTATTTTATCATTGTATGCGACGTGATTTATGCCATTGGTTCTTTGTATTGCTCGATTACTGCTGCTGCAATGAGCTTTTAGGGTTTCTACAAATCGTATATTAGGGTTTTCTGGGTGTTTATTTGATGAATACGATTTCTGGAACAAGGGGTTTGCGTATGCATATAACGAAAATAATGGTAATAAGGTCACTGGTATCAACTTATGAAGGCAGTGATCATACTCGTATCAACTAATGCTATTTTTCAGTTGCTATCTAAGTGCTGCTCATTCATACAGAAGCCTCACCACTGCTTTCAAGAATGGTAACCATCGCTACCCCTCATTCATTACCATCGCTCAGATGTATCGCTTCCATCCGCCGAGCTTGGTCGTTACCATCGCTACATGCTCGCTTTCCACTGATTAGCTTGACACGTAACCACTGCCTTCATGTTCGTTTCCACTGCTGGTCATCTTGTGACCACTGCTGCATGTCGAAGGTTTTGGTTTAACAGTTAGGGTCGATCTCTTATTGGAGTTGCATGGATCTACTTTCTTCGTGATTGGTGGAATACATTATCAACTTTATATGGGTTAGTGTTCAACAACGTTAGAGTTCAAAGGATGATGAAGATGCGGGGTACAGGTTAAGTTAAGGTATTTTATTGGTTGTCAAATGAAAGCTGTTGATCACGTGTTTGCTAAATATGTCATATGGGCCCAACAGCTAATGAAAAGGAGATAGAAGCATGATTTTGACTCCTCATGGATTCACGCATATATTGTTCTTATTATATTGCTACGTTTGAAGAATGCATGTGATCTCTATACATATTTTATCAACACAGGAGGGCCTACAATTGATTATTGTTGTTACTTGTTACGTATTCTTAAAGATTTGTAACAAACATGAGTTTCTACTGCTCGTACATATGGCTAAGATTTTATGAATTGATGGTGATCACATGGGAGGTAAGTATTCATGACTGATTATGAGAATTATTTGTTGACTGAGTTTCGATGATAACAGTAGGATTTGAGTTATTATTGGGACATTCGATGGTTATGGGTTGAGATTGGATTATTTGGGTTTATTATTGGGCTCAATTCATGATTATGAATACTTATCAGATATCGGTTTTGGATATATGTGCGTTTGTACAACAATACAAGTGATTCAATGGATTTATTTTTATTGTTCGTATTTGGTACATGGTTTTGGTTTTCATATGGTTTTGGACTTGAGGGGAAGTCAAGTGCTTTGGATTTTGGCGACACACACATGGTATTTGGTTCACACACACAAGAGGATTTTGGTTATTTGTTCTTTAACGTCAAAAAGCTCATATTTGGATTTATTGCATTATTGATTATGAAGAAGATTGATTATCACTAATTTGATGTTGTAGTTGAGTTTCACAGGTTTGTGCTCTTATCATATCTCAAAGTGGGTGTTACACTTTGTAGATAACTTGTTCGTGCTTAAAGGATGTTGATGACGACTTGCAAAATCTAGTTGTCATAGGTCAAGGGGTGGATGGATGAAGACCTAGTTAACTATCACTTAAAGGAGTTACATTGTAGTTCTCGGTGTCTCATTAAAGATGAGGATTTTGTCAAGAGGTTGCGATCTACTTATATTTTTGTTGTAGTATAAGTTCGACTTCACGTGGATAGTACAAGACATAAGACACAAGTTTGGGATATTTTACTTCTTCAACAAATTCGTTATATTTGATTTTCTTCACAAGTGATCATTACAAGGAGCTTACGTAATTGAAGATTCAAGAGATGGTAAACATATTCTCTAGGGAAGCTTATTGTTCAATGCTTAACCATCTACATGCATCACTCGAGGGAAGTTTCTCACGCTACATTCTCTATTCGGATTATGACAAAAGGGAAGAAGTACTTGGAAGTCGCAACTTGAAGATTCTTGGTGATTGCATGTTTAAGGGAAGTTCATTTATCTTTCATAACATACTTGTTCGTGCTTATTTGGTTTTGTCATTATCAACTAGGGAAGATTGTTGGGAACTATATTTAAAGTTGATAAGACAAAGTACATGAAAGATGAAGGACTACCTAAACAACCTAGAGCAACGATTTTAACAGAGTCCGACTTCGAGATCAAAACAACAACATCACGGTAGGTATTAATTTTGTTCATTGTTATTTTTTGAGTTACACGAACCAAAGATTTGAGATAACATTCTTGTTAATCTCATTTCTTTAAGTTCGGACAACATCAGAAATTGATCGATGAAGATGATATCCTTTTGGTCTTGAGTCATAGGACAGATTTATTTGAGAACCAAAAGTGATAGACTGAGATCCAAGACGTTTATGTTTCATATTACATGTAGAGACTTGGAAGCCTTTTATTTTCAGAAACCGAATCAAAAGGAAAAAGGAAAGCATCGTTGTTTTATCCTTTACCTTACAAGTTTCGTGTATAAAAAACAAGGCTTTTAAATGATCTATGAAGAAATACGTGAGTTACTCATGAGATTGTTATAGATAAATGCATATGACTCACGGATCTAAGATTGTTGATATGATTTTTCTTTTATTTTTCGTTTTTTCAAGATCAATGATGTATTCGAAAGTTGTGTATAGATTTTTAATATCTATGTGTTTTGATGAGCCTTACACACATTCGAAACTGAGATCACAAAAACTTTCTGATTTGCATAAACACGAATGAGAGAAAAAGGGTACCGAAAAGTTATTCCTCTTTCTCAACAGGTTTTGAAAAAAAAGAAATAGGATATGTGATGGTATGGTAAATGGTATTTTGGTCGTTGGTCTAGTATAGTAGTTGAGTCATGGTCTGCTTTGTTATTCTTCTTCTTCATTTCAGACAAGTCGCTAGCTTAGACAAGTCGCTAGCTGCAGTTGACTCAATAGTCAACTCGCTTTGAATACAATGTATCTGGACATCTTTTAAGGACAACTCGCTAAGAAGATTTAGACACAAATGACAAGTCGCTTTCAATAAAGGACCACAAATCACAACTCGCCTTTGACTTTTATAAAAAAGTCAACAAACCTCCAAGTTGCTACAATAATAAATAGACAAGTCGATTATGAGATTCATTGAATCTGGACAGTCATTGACAACTCGCTTTGAGTACACAATATCTGGACAGAGGCCTCAAATCGCTAATAAGAAACACTTTATGTTAATCATCAAAGCGACTTAAAAAACAGTATCAAAGCTGTTACAAACAGCTTACCGGTTCTTGCAAACCATTTAGACAAATCAGTATCAAACATGGATTAAACCAGTAGGTAACATCAAGACCAGTATCATAAAGACCAGATTCAATAACCACCAACTTGTAACATTAAAACCGAATCAAACATTTCTAAACCATAACAAACCGCACCCAAGAGTCGAACAAACCACATCAAGAAACCATGTAAATCATCAAAACAACACAAACTAGGCTCTGGTACCATTTGTAGGATCTTAAATATTATGTTTTTTGATGATTCGGGTGGTCTTGGATGATGGAAATACATGTTAGCCATTTAGAGAGAGAAAGATAAGAGATGGTTGTTCTTGTTAGAGACTTGCTTTACAAATAATGAAATGTTAGATTGAGAAGCACCACCCCTTCCAAGGATGGAAGGGGTATTTATACTTACAACTTATACGTCCTCCTGTCGGACTGTGGATCAGGCATACAGTGGGTAAAGACCCGTCCTTCCTCCACGGTGTTACTCTAAACTAGTCTACGCTACAAACTAACTAATTAACTACTAAACAACGTAAATAACTACAAGTCTATGAGCTAACATATGCTAGACCATAATTGGGGTGACCGACACTTTCACATGGAATTTCCAATTCCTAACATTTATCTTCTAACCTTGTTGAGGTAGTATCATCTGTAGCTTTTTCGGAGTAATAAACCACTTCTTCATACTCAGTATCTTCAGAATCAATGTCCTTGTCCTTAAGTTTGAATGTCGGTTTAGGGATAGGGATGGCACCCTTAGATGGGACTATTCTTTTGCGGGGAGGATTCCTCTTAGGATACTTGAGGGCACTGCCAGTGCTTTCTACACTACCAGCACTTCCTGATCGTCGTGTCTTCCTTGTAGGAGTAGCAGCAGTCTTTTCATCAACAAACCCAACTTTGCCTTTGCTCACAGCTTCTTGGTATCGACGATACGATTGAAGACTTTTGATATCATCAGTGAGAAGGCAGTCAAATAGTATTGCACCTTGTTTCTTTGTTGATGAGTCTTTAAATCTGACAGTGTTTAATGTGGGCTCATACAACGCAAAGTATTGGTTGGGGTCATTTAGTCTCAAGGGAATGTCCCGATGTTTCCCGAGAATATTTTGGATCAACAACTTGGTGTATCTTATAAAAGGAACTTTAGTCCTGGGCTTCTTGAGATGGGACATCATGTCTTCCCATATCAGACTAGCAAAGTCGATGTGTTGCTTGTTGACCATGCCCCAGAAGGTTTGTAGATGCATAAGTTTTGGATGCTCGTGACCGACGTCTCTCCCAGACACAGATTTGGCGATCATAGTATACAATGTTCTCCATGGTTGAGGAATATTCTTTAGATCTAAAGATGAATGTCTGGTAATGATGCCGGTAGCTTCATCATGTCCAATGTCAATCATGAATTGAATGGTAGCCTCTTCACTTGGAGTTGCCACATAGTTATCAGGCTCAATAGCAGGTAGAAGAAGAATTGATCGAAGATCTACAACTGTAACGGTGACTTCCTTATGATTGAGAGTCACAGTGACATCGTCTTGACCATCCACCTTTTTCGTTGTGTGCCAAAATTGGTGAATGTATATTTCCAAAACAGTTGCAGTGTTGGTAAGCATGTTGTTGTAAGGATGAGTTTTGAGAATATCAACAGCAATCCTACATGAAGACTCTGAGCAGGTGAAGTTCTTATTTCTCAAAGTCGACCTGGAGGTTGTTCTTTCCAATCTTCATGCTGTAATTAGTTGGTAAGATATCTTCCATTGTGAGCTCATTTGGTGCATTAACATTTTCCATGGTGATGTCCATATCGTGATCTGAAAGATATTGAGACAAAAGAACCAACATATCGAAAGACATTATGTTAGTCAAAAGTTGATTTTATTGTCCAATTTATTGAATATGTTATGTTAATGAATGTTACGAGTCCAAGGTCACTTGTTATCCAATAGTCCAAAGTTGATGTGATAGGTTTCGTGAGTATATTAATTTTGAATTTTAAAGTCTAAATTTTTCACTCATTCACACAACATTTTACCAATTATTACTTATTAGTGACATTTTGGTCTTGTGACGTTATGAATAACTTATTACAAGTTTGTACGCGTAACATTTCATAAGAAAAGTTAAAATTTTGGCTTAAGTGTAGGATTGTAAGCTTATGCGTAAACATTGTAACCATACGCGTAGAACTAAGCTTATGCGTAGGAGTCCCTCTTACGCGTAAGAAAGCTTACGCGTAGGAATAGACTCTTGGCATAAAGCTTATGCGTAAGCGTATGTTGTGAGCTTACGCGTAAGGTTTACTCGTAAGAGCAAGCCTTATGCGTAAGAATCCAAGTTTACGCATATCCTTCACAGGATACGCGTAGTCCCTTTGTAGACCCTTACGCGTAAGAGTTACGTGTAAGATTACTGTTATGCGTAACATCTACGCGTAAGGTATTCCATAAGCGTAGAATCCATTTTACCCTTGTTTCTGAATTGGAACGCGTAAAACCTGAAATAGATCAATCATAACACTTCTATTAACAATATATTCAACCTCACATGGCATCACAAGTTAATTTCAGTTACGCGTAGAGTTAAGTTATGCGTAAAGTTTAAACCCTAACAATTCAAACCTATGAGTAGACAATCTAGCCATGCAAAATCTACCAAATGATTTCCGGGATGTTTTAGTTGCAAGAGAAGATGTTTACACCAAGTTTTAACATCAAACACCACTTGAATCAAAAGTACCCAAATATTTGAATACCTAAACCCTAAATTCTAATTTCACCATTTTGTTGTTTCTAGGTTAGATTCAAAGGTGTAGTAGGTTAATTAATCACATATCAAACATATTACAAACCTCTAATTGTCCTAAAACACACACAATAGAGAATACCCAAATCCACGCATAAACCCTAGAATTTGAAAAATGATTAAAAACGTTTTATGGGTTAAAATTCTTGATGACAATGGTTTTAAAACTTGATTTATACCTTGATAACACAAATCATTTCATCAAAATCAACCCAAAGTGATTATAAGTTCATATGCTTATGCGTAAAAACTTAAATCACTCCTAGAGGAAAATCAAACCGATGGAATTGAAAAAGATTAAAGACCTATGTTTGAAATCACTCAAAGAAACATTTAACACTTACAGATTACATGATTAGAGCATGGATTTTAGAGATGAATTATAGGCGTGGATGATGGTGGTTGAAAAACTTTAATGCTTGCAATAAATGTGTAATAAAATTAGGTGGAGTGTTTTTGTTAAATTAAGTTTAAACTTTTGACAAGTATTACCCCTCCACCTCAACCTTTTTCAACCACAACCCATAACTTCCATTTTGGTTAAGCAAGAAGTGAAATTTTGGAAAGAAACTTGACGACACTCCCCCTCGACTTTAAAAATAGAAATTTTACAAATTTGAGTCCGAGATGTTTTGAAACAAGAAACGTATCCACCATTATCAAAGATACAACCTCTTGTAAAAATCGGTCCAGCGGCCGAGTCCCGTTTCGCCGATCGCCAAACGCCTTGATTTATCATAATCGGCCTATTTAATCGGTTTGGTCAAAGATCGCTTAAAAATTGATCAACAAACCGATTAATCGGACAAAATCAAACAAAATTGGTCTAATCGGACAAAATCACTTAAAAATCGGTCAACAAAATCGCTTAAAATTCAGAAAAAACCGCTTAAAAATTGGTCAAAAAACCAATTAATCGAAAAAAAGTGATCAAAGCTCGCTTAAAAATGGTCAACAAACCGAGTAATATTTATGTTTGATTTTGAACTTTGAATAATTATGTATTATGTTTATATTTGAATACTTAAAATATTTGAACTTTGATACACTATGCTTATCTCATACATATGATATAATACAGCATTTAAAATTACAATTTTGTGCATAAAAATTCTAATCCGATTAATCCCGATTAATCCCCGCCTAACCGATTAATCGCTAGGCCCTACCCGACCGCCTCACTAGCGCTGCGATTTTTACAACCTTAACAAATATTGGGTAACATGCAAGTACAAGGTTTTATGAAACAGAAAAATATTTACTTTCTCCCCCTCAACACTTGTCCGTGAAAATATTAAATTGTTTGAAAGAGCAAGGTGTTGACGGAAGATTTGTACTTGTAATGTTGAAAGAAATTTAGATAGAAGAATATTTTTGTATTTTATGAATTTTATATTTTTCTTTTTTTTTTTGATAAAATATTTATAAAATATGTTTTGGTGTTTGACTGGTTTTAAGAATGTGTAAAAAGTTCATCCAGTTCTTACGAGTCAAACACCGCATACCAATCCGGTGGATCAACTCGATAAACCTAGCGAGAGCTAAGGCTTTGGTGATGAGATCGCCGGTTGGTGTTCATTACCCACAAAATATAATTCAACAATACCATTTTCCACATGCTCCTTTATGAAATGGTATCGAAGATCGATGTGCTTGGACTTGAATGTTGGACGGAGTTGCACGAGATCGCAATAGCACTTTGATTGTCGCGATACATCGGGATTACATCAAATCGTAACCATAATCTTTGAGTTGTGTTCTCATCCAAATGACTTGAGCACAACACGACATGGCTACATATTCTACTTGGTTGAGGACAACGATCTATAATCATTCTTCGATTGCCATGACACCGGTTTATCACCAAGAAATTGTAGAGCACCAAGTACTTTTCCAAGAATCTAAACAACTGCGTGATCGTCGAAAAAGCTATTAGTTCAAAACCGAATCCTTTAGATACCAGATTCTCAAATTAATGGTTCCCTAGATGTATCGGAGGATTCTTTTAGCCTCAGAGGTGAGTTTCAGTTGGTCTTGACCGATAACGGAGCAAATATATACAACAAATACAATGTCGGTCTCTTGGTCGTTAGATACATGAGAGACCCAATAATACTTTAGTATTTGGTAGGGTAAACTAATTTCCCATGCAAATCGGCGTCCGGTTTCTTGGTATGTGCCATTGGTGTGGCATAGGTATCACGATTTGCATTCCATGTTTGTTTAAAATTTCAAGAGCATATTTGGGTGACTTAGGAAAATACCACGGGGTGATTGATGAACTTGCAGTCCTAGAAAGAACGTAAGTTCACCCATCATGGACATTTCAAAATGCTTTTTATAAGTTTTGAAAATTCGTTTGAGTACTTTTTATGTGTTGACCCAAAAAGATGTCATCCACATAGATTTGAGCGATTAAAATGTGAGCCCGTGATATTGAATGAAAAGTGTTGGGTCGACCGATCCTTTAGTGAAATTAGTGGCAATGAGAAAGGATGATAACTTATCATACCACGCCCGAGGGCTTGTTTGAGACCGTATAGAGCCTTTTTCGGTTTGAAGGCGTGGTTCGGGAACTACGGATCAACAAATCCTTTTGGTGACTAACATATACCGTTTCCTTGATTGACCATTCGAAAAGCGGTTTTGACATCCATCGATAGACCGTGATGTGCATGTGAGCCACGAATGCCGAAAAGATCCGTATAGCCTCAAGTCTAGCAACCGGTGCGAATGATTCCTCAAGTCAATCCCTCTTCTTGTCTATAACCCTTAGCCACCGGGCGTGACTTATTTACGATAACCGTACCTTGAAAGATCCAACTTATTTTCCAAATCCATTTAAGACCAATAACATAGACCCCTGTTGGTTTTTCAACCAATTCCCATACTTCAAGACATTTAAACTGATTAAGTTCTTCTTGCATGGATTCAATCCAGTTGTCATAAGTCATTGCTTCTTTAATGTTTTTGGGTTCAGATTGGCAAACGGTAAGTGCATAAATGCAATGTTCACCGTCAGTCTGAAGGCGTTGTCGAGTTATGACTAGTTGATTCGGGTTTCCAATGATGTTCACAAGTGGATGGTCTTTAGTCCAACGATGTGTGAAGGGTTGATGTTGATATACATTGTGCAGATTAGGAGGATTCAAATGGCTTGTGGATGATTCCGCAACATCAGAAGTGGCAGTTTCATTAGCAAAAGGATTGAATAACGCATTTGGATCATAATCTGCATGTGTAGTTACTTCTTGGTTCAGAAAATCATCAGCTGGTTCAGCGTCATTTGATGCGGTTTGTTAGGCTATTGTTGTAGAATCAATTGGAGGTGCTTCGTCAACAGTTGTTGTTGTTTCAGTGTATCGGTATTGGATTATTATCGGGTTGAGCGGTGGAAATAGTTGATACATCCGAGCACGTTGATCAATATCATCACTAAACGAGGAGCAAATAGCTATTTCATTTGACGACGAGTAAGTTGTAGGCTTGGTTCAGCTGATGATGGGGTTTGGGGAAAGTTTAGACGGTTATGACCGGGTTCCAAGTTGTTTTGCTCATAAGCCATTTCTATAAGCTCATCGAAATTGGCATGAATCGTTTCCATAATCTCCCTTGTACGACGATTCTAGATCCGGTATCCCTTAGAGTTTTCACAAAGATCCAACAAAGACTCAATGTCGACTTTAGCCTTGAGCTTACCAAAGTCATCACGATCATTATTTGGGTAACAAAGAGAACCAAATACATGAAAGTGTTTTAAATTCGGTTCTGCGGTTGTGGATAAGCTCATAAGGTGTTTTGTTGTGGCGTTTGGTAATCATTGAGCGGTTTTGAGTGTAGCATGCAGATTGACACGGCTTGACCCACAAGTAATCTGGAAGTTTTGCATTTATCAACATCGTTCTTGCAGCCTTCTACTAACGTCACGGTTGCGTCTTTCAACAACTCCATTTTGTTACGGTGTGCGTGCAATTGATGTTTGATGCTCAATTCCTACTTTCTCATAGTATGCACGAAGAGTTTGATTCACAAATTCAGTTCCTTTGTGCATTCGATTTGTCGATTGTGTTCCGGAGTGAACTTGAATTTTCGTGAGAAAGGTGATGATCATTTGTGGAGCTTGATCTTTACTTGAAGAAAATAAACCCAAGTCCATCTTGAGTAGTCATCAACAATTACTAGAATGTAGCGTTTACCATTAATCGTGCCACACGCATCGAGCCACACAAATCCATGTGAAGAAGATGAAGCACATGATGGGGTCAGGTTCCGCTTTGAAGGAAAGTGAGCACGAGTGCTTTTCCTTGTTCACAAGTCGAGCATAGATGATCTTTAGAATACCGAAATCTTGGAGACCTTCAACAAGTTTGTAACATGCAAGATTGGTTATGGTTTGAAAGTTTAAGTGTGAAAGACGATGGTGCCATAGCGAGATTTTGTAGATGTTGCCTTAGAAAGTAGACATATGGGAGATGAAGCAATCATGTCTTGCATTGAGATTGTGTAAAGACTTGATGTGCGGTTTCCGGACATAAGATCGTTTCCTTGTAGATCACGGAATGAAACAAGTTTTCTCCTAAAAGCAACTTCCAAATCTCCATCACAAAATTGACCGATGAAAAGAGATTGTGACCGAGACCTTCCACATAATAAACTCGCTAATTTCGATGTTCCCATTGATGTAATCTCCGTAGCCCATGATAGTCGCAAAGTGATCATTCCGAACACGACGGTGCCAATGAACTTTGAAACAAAGTTTGATAATATTTTGAGATTTCTGTCATGTTTCGGGAACATCCTCTATCAACAATCCGAGGATGATCTCGTATCACCGCATTACACACATTTACACAGGCGAATAGAAGTAGAGGTGGAACCCGAAGAGTTAGAGGGTTTCATTACGATTCTGATGACACACACATGTTAATGATCTTGGGAATCCATTTAAAGCTGGCATGTTTTGAAACCATCTCGCGCGAGTCCAACTAGTCTTAGCTTTGGTCTTAGTGAATGCACTAGGTGATATTATCTTCCTAGGAGGTGAAGTAGGTTCTATGGGTACATTAATGGTCGTAGCAGAAACATTAGTAGGCGGTTTACCTAGCACAGACTTAGAAGCATTAGTGGGCCTAGAGGTATTCTACTTTTTATTGTTCCGCTTACGAGATAAGATGGCATTAGCAACACATTTATCATGACAACCAGAAAACATGCTTTTACGACAACCAACACAAAATGCTTCAAACAAAACATTCAAAGTACTTAAAGGTTCAGCATTCGTTACATCAGTTTGGCTATTATATTTGGCTAACGTAATGTCTAATGTGGGTGCAACATGAGTTTTATTCAAAGTCCTAAGGTGTTCTTCTACTTCAGAGGTCTTTATTGTTCTTCTCTTACGTTGCAACTTCCTATTCTTCCTGGATTTGCTCTTAAGCTGTGAAGTGCAAATGTTGGGAAAAGACGCAATTATTCCTGTTTCAGTGGAAGGAAGCACATTAGTATCTTGTGATTTGTTATTAGGCGTTCTAGTGTCAATTTTAAGCAATCCTGGGGCAAGTACATGTGTGTTAATAATCCTATCTTGTTTAAGTTTCACCAACTCCGCTTTTAAGTCATGGATAGTGTGTAACAAATCTTGATTTTCACAGCGAGTGTTTCCATTATTTCGTAAAACTTCTTTGTTATATGCAAGATGATCATCAGCATCTTTTGATACTTGAGCACGAGTCTTTTTGAGTAAATCAAATATGACACCATATTCAGTTTTGACTTTGGCAATTTCTTGTTCACATTTTGAAATTTGACACTTTAAAGACACGTTTACATCATCCAGTTGTTCTATTTTTGGATCAAGAGATTTTGAACGCAATTGGTTTATCTTGTTTTGCAAAGCAAGTTCACGATTTTGGCAATCTTTTTGACACCATTGAAGACGACGTTTTGCATTGTAAAGCTCATTTAACAATCGCTCATTTTCAATTTTTAAGGACTTGATTTGTGACATATTATCGGTATTCTCAACATTTTCAACATAATCAATAGAATCAAATGCATATGCAACATAATGTTGTAACACAATATTTACGGTATCAGCACAGATGACATCTTCCAGGAGTCGGTCAACATTATTTCTTAACATTTTATTTTTACGTTTAGTATTTGAAATCGATGTTTCTGCTTGTTCAAAAACTTTTTCATAAGACCAATCTCCTTCGAAGATCCGTTCCCAATATGTTGCACACATTTTAGATTTCGGACATGTGGTAAAAGCCCTTCTCGAAAAATATCCTTTGTTGTCGCCCAAATGGCGATTGAAAATGTTCACTTTGATTTGAAATTAACTTCAATTGCATGTTCCAAAAGTTTGATGTCGAGACATGAAAGTGTCAAAGTATTTTAGAACCCGACATCGTTCGCCTAATGGCTTTATTTCACTAAAAGAAGGTAAAGGACCATTAATTTGTGCAACATTGGGTCTCGAACCATCATTAGAAGAGGACTCTGGAGTTGGTGTGCTAACCCAAGGTGTGTTAGAATTATCCTGTTGTGTGACAAAAGTTATGGCTTTTGAATAGATAAATGGTTTGCAATAAACAACATTTTCCAATTTTGACCGACTCTCGTCTTCTGCATCTAATTCCTCCAATCGATTATATTCAACAACCGTCATGATGGAGTCATCAATTCTAGGTTATGCACTGTAAACTTGAGGATTTGGTTTGAATGCTCTATTTGAAAAACGTGGTTTGTAATCAGCAAGAATTGGTCCATATCCATTAGGATTTGGTTTAAAAGAAAACTTTTGAATTGTTGTGATGGACTCACCATGTTTGTAAACAACATTTCGAAACTCTTTGATTTTGTTTTGTAAGTCGACAATTTCCTCAAGATAGTCATCTATTTGTTTCCTCGAATGCTTTTTGTACTCACAAAACTGTTTTTGACAAGTTAACAACTCGGACTTGGCTTTTGAGTTTCAAGTGAGGCGTTAAGTTGTTGTTTATGATCATATTTCAATTGTTCTATTTGAGACAACAAAGCATTCTTGGATGCAACTAGATCACATATCTGTTTTTCCAAAGATTTTTCATTTTGGTAAGATTTAGCAAATGCGACTTCAAAACCTTTTTCACGTTTCTCTTTAGATTGAAAATGTTGAGTTGGAACTTATAGCATTCATTATCCTTAGTCAACAGTGCAATTTTATCTTGCAATTTCTTATTGATGTCATTGCACTTTTCCAGTTGAGATTGGTTGGTCTTAATTAAGTTGGTCATGGGCTCAAGATCTGGATTAGACAAAGGTCATCTTGTTCAACTTGAATCTCAACATGATCATTATTTAGATCCTCAAATATGACCACGGAGTCAACTTGATTATCAATATTAACCATAAGGTCATCTTTATCGTCAAATATAACTACGGGGATCCATTTGATGATCATCAGAATGAGATGTAGAAGATTCATGTTGAACACTCTGAGCCTCGTCGGATGCGGATGTTGGCGGAGATATCGATCATTAATGAGTATGTTTGATCCGGTACACGAGACAAGCCGTCGATGTCATACACTAGGCATGTGTCACTCATGTGGAGCTCTTGCATGTTTGCCATTAACATCACAACATGCATTAGCTCGCAAGTCTTCCATGTCATCATCGAATCGCATTAGCCATGAAGCTCTTTTCCTTGTTGGTAAGAGTTCCACCACTTCATCCTTGAGAGCCAAGAGTAAAGCCTCTTTGTGATAAGCGCGCCTCTTGTCCTCGGCTTTAGGCATGCATTAGCCAGATGACCCTTCTCATTACAGTTATAGCATCGGAGACCATTAACCCCAGTCTGAGCATTTCCATGATCAACCACTTGAACCCGTTGTTGTGGAGCACCCATGTTATTCCTTCCATTAACACGAAACCCTTGACCACTGCTCATCTGACGACCATTTCCACGATTTTGAACCTCAACTCCTCCATTGTTAACAACAGCTTGATTTCTTGTGTTTGATGAGGTACGAATGCGATTGTTGGATTTGTTAGCAAATCAACCGAAGGCTTTTGCAAGCATAACAAATCCTTGATTCATTGCATCGAAGGCATCTGCATCCTCATTTGATTCACTGTAGAGTGTCTGATCATTGTTGTCGTTGTATGGAACCAATTGATTTTCTTGTGATTGTTGTTGTGAAGGATCATATGGTGTAATCTGAACAGTTGATTGTGGAGGGTTTGTGAAGGTTGTTGGCAAGGTCGGGAATTGAGGATAACATGCTTGAGCCCACAAAGCAAGAGTTTGATTATCCAGGAGTGAAGGCGAAGCAAGGACCCCACGGATGATTCTTTCTTTGTCAACTTCTTTTTGGTGGTGCTTCAAATAGTCATACAACAATCCGTATGTAGCTTGATGAAGATTCTTCGCTTGACGAATGAATATAACATACTTCTCCCAATCAGGACCAACATAGCTCAGGAACTTTGTGTTGATTGCAATCCTTGGCATAATGATATTATGTTTATCCAAGTCATTGATGATGTCCGAGAATCGATGATGATACTCTAATGACTCTAATGTCTCCCCGTTCAATCATGAAGTGTTCATATGCTAAGTAGATTTTGGATTCCAAATCTTCTTGACCGAGTTCGATGCCTTCCATTAGAAGATGAATGTGCTCCCACATTGCTTTAGCGATCTTGAGCATCAACACTACGAAGAATCGGATTAGGTAATCCCAAAAGGATATATTGCATTGCAATTTCATCGACTTCTAAGTGAAGAAGTTGGTCGGTAGTAAGTTGATCAAGACCGACAACGTTGGTAACATCATCTCTTGTTGGATTAGCATTCGGATCTCCTGCATGCGGTGAGTAGGCATATGAAAAGGACCTTCAAGGATGACCTTCTTCAAGAACTTACCATGTGGCTTCTTTAGATCACAAAACCTAAAGAACCTTATCACCCATTGATCGTAGTTTCCGGGAGTGAGCATTGGAGGTATGTCAAGGGATCCAACTTCATGAATGGATTGTTGGCTACTTAAAGTTTCACACATCTTTGCAAACCAAGAGGGTTCCTTTGGTGTTGTAACATTCATAGCATACTTGGCGGGATACTGATTTTGAAAGTATGTATAGTGTTGTACATGTTACGAGGGTTTGGTGGAACCATTTATGGTGGAAGAGGATTTGCTCCTTGAGGAAAGTGTTGAAATTGTTGCAATTGTTGTGGAGATGGTGGAGGATATTGTTGATAAAATTGTTGTTGTTGTTGTTGAGGATACTCATGAGGAAAGTAGCTAGAGTATGGTGGTTGAGACATCTTGAAACTTGTGTTGATGATGGATCTTTGTAGTCAAATGAAACTTAGAGTTTGTTGATGAAGTAACCTTATGCGTAGAAACCAGCTTAGGTGTAGAAAATACCTTATGCGTAATAACCACCTTACGCATATACAAGAGTTTACGCGTAGTGAAAGCTTACACGTAGACTTGAGAAAAACTTAGCTTATGCGTAAACCAATGACTTAGGAGTAGAATCCTTATGCGTAATACTTCCTTAGGTGTAAGACAAGCTTAGGCGTAGGAAAGGCTTAGGCGTAAGAGTATTCTACGCGTAAGTATGTAACTTAGGCGTAAAACTAGGGTTTTGCCCAAAAATCCTTTACACTTATACCAGTGTAAAAGATATCCAAAGTCGAAGTGTTTTCAGGCTTATCCAAACAAGAAAACACTGAGTAAACCAACAGCTTTGAAGATCAAATGATGAGATGCTTACGCGTAACTTCTACTTAGGTGTAGACTTAGAGCTTACGAGTAAAACTAGGGTTTTCCTACGAGTAGAAAGTATGAACTATCACCAAAACTGATTTTTATGCCCAAAAGTGTTTTGAAACCTGTTTTTAATGATGAAATAGCTTCAATATCACCAAAATAACAAGAAAGTTTGAAACTTGATGATCCAAAACAAAATTCACCCTTACGCGTAGAAAGTAGTACACGAATAAAACCAAGCTTAAAAAACAACTCTACACAGTAAAGTTTGAAACTTGATGCAAAAAACTTAAACTTTATCACTAAATAAATCTTAAACCACAAGAATCTTGAATTTACAAGTGTAAAAAATGAAGCTTTTATGCGTATGAAATGTTTTAGCTTTAAAACCCACGCGTATAACTATGTAACTTCAAAAACAAAGTGTTTCACCCAACTAGATGGCGATTGATACCACTGTTATGTCACCATAATGTAACACAAACATCAATATGTAAGAAATATAGATAAGATGATCGGATGAACACACACACAATACACACACGTATGAATGAGAGAATAATAGGCGTAGGATATATTGTGAAGTGAACAACCAACCTTCCTAAGAAGTTTTACATGTCTTTATATAGGGAAAGGAACTAGGGCAACACTACAAGTTTCCTTCCTTGTTTATTGAACTTGGGCCAAGGCTTATTAGCTTTCTACATAAGCCTTGCCATTAATACAAACATAAAAGCCTAATTAAGCAACCTATTACATATTGATTACAAACACTTGAAATATAGTTTAGGAGTGATTCCAACATAAATAAAGTAACCGTTAATTAACTTACATAGCCAACCTAGTCACTATGTTAATATCGAGCCATCCATTGGTAAACAATGATAATTGAGTCTGCAAGATGAATTGCAATCGGAAATGCATTTATTATGCGGGATGCCTTAAGTCGACTAAAGTCTCATGATGATCCTACTAAATCGAAAGTTACGAACTACAACGCTGAGGTCTTTATTATAGATGATGCGTTTTCGATTGCAATTCATAATGCAGAATCAATACTATTGTTTACCAATGGACGACTCGATATTCACATAGTGACTAGGTTTGCTATGTAAGTACATTAACTGTTACTTTGTTTAACTAACCACTATTCGGATTTCATATTATATGACACCTTTTATCTACATTGTCATTGTTTTAAGTCTTAAAAAGCGATTGTAGAGACCACATATTCCAACAAATGCGATTTTCTAAGCCCGTTTATAATTAAATAGGATAACCGCAATAAGAATGTCCAAAAGTACTTGAGGAATGAGAAGGCTCTCGAGAATGATAAGATTTATCTTAAACCATACATGAGGAAAGTTACCATAATTTTACGCTCTTCTTTGTTATATCCCTTATATTATTGTGCTAACATTTTCAATAATTATTAGTGGACACGGAACCTGTTTATAAGTCTCCATCAACAAAGCTTGAAGTCTATTTTGGATTCCAACATGTACGATATAAAAGGAAGCAACAGGAGTTTGTGTCTACCTACGAGTTCACAAAGAACGTTCAACACTAAGAATTTTTCTTATATTTGTGTTTTTTTTTTGTCTTTTTGTCTTTTTTCTTATATAAGTCTCCATCGTCACCGTTGCTTGCATCCTTGTGTGCTGGAATACAAAATTTGGACATTATGTACAACACAAACCAATATGAACATTACAAATAACAATTCATCTTAAAATTGCAATACAAAGATTAACATGGACCAAATATGAAGTAAATACTTGCATGTTCATAAAAAACAATCATCTCCATATTGACCACATGTGGCTTGCTAAACATAGGTTGCATCCAAGTACGAAGAATGCGTACTCGTAACTTGATGTTGTCCTTAACAGGTGATAAATCATTGATATACCCGAAACAAAGGTAAACATTCTTTGATTTGATATTCAATGATGAGGTTAGTAATTGTGATGCACCTTTAGCACCAACGCCATCCTTAATTTATAGTATAAAAACGCCCTACAATTAGGGTTCATATTATCAGAAGGTTTTTAATACTTTGATCATCTTCCAAAATTAAAATTTCAAATATTGTACCCTAAAAAAATTACATAATTGTCAAAAATCTTTATTTTTTCATACAAATGTTTAATTCATTTAAATATGTTATAATCCTAACAAAAATCAAATCAACCAAAAAATCCCCCAATTTTTTATTTTTAAGATTTTGGTCAAATAATTGTTAATGGAAACATACTAATTAATTGAAAACATGTTATAAACACAATTAGAAAATAATACTTGACAATTATTTTTGTAGGGTTTTCATCATATAAACAATTATTAAAACTAAAAATTAACAAAAACACAATTAAATTAATAAAAATTTATAACACAATAAAGATCATTACCAAATTATGAAGGATGCCAGCAAACACAAATGAATTTGTTATTTTAGGGGATGATATGTAGAATGGTTTTGAATTTTTTGAAATACGTATTGAAGAAGAAAACGTGTGTGATTAAGAGGTTGGAATGAAATAGAAGATTGATATGTTTTGATTTAAATCCAATAATAGGAGTGAAAATGTAACGCATAATTGAAATCTTTAATTAGTTTCCAAAATTACTTTAGCACCAGCGTATTGAAGAATTTTTAGAACCTCACGTGGTTCTAGCGTGTTAAAAGTGATGCATTGGATGTTGTACAAAAGGGTTAAATAAAAAATGACACATCAGCTCATTTAATTTTAATACGAAAGTAAGTTACACGAGGCGGAGGTAGACATGATGGGTGAAAATGATGTACAACCAGAATGGGAGAATGAAGATGACGAGGGGGTATCGAGTAGCGATGGCGAGGATTCGAGCGATGATGGAGATGATGTCATGGTGGATAGTAGTCCATTGGTAAAACATTCAGTGGTCGAACCTTGATGGAGACGAAGGGTCTCGCTTTCCGTGAGACCAAGGTGTCGCGAGTCATTCGAGGCTGATACATGCATGCAAAGTAAAAGTGGACTTGTGGATTCCAAAGAGTCTCATGAGAAATGTATTAAGAGTAAAAAAAGTGGTTGGGAAGTTAATAGTGGACCAATAGATGACATCAAAGACTTAAATGTTGATGTAGAGAATTTTGAAGTGGGTAAGTGTGATGGATCGGGTAACAATGCCGTAAATAATTTGGATGAGGGTTTGGGCCTAGACGATGGATCAACTGGTAAGAAGAACGGTGACAAAAGCCCAATACCATTAACTAATGATACAAACGTCAATGGTGACAAAAGCCCAATACCATTAACTAATGATACAAACGTCAGGCCTAACATTAACCAGATTGAGGACGTGAAAAATTTAGTGCAAGAGGAAACATTGAATAGAAGAGATAAAAGGGAGATGTCACCGACTACCTCGATGGAGATCAACGAATCCAGATTAAAGAAAAAGAGGAAGGCACTACTAGAAAACGAGGTTGTTGAGGATACCTTCGATAACTCTTTCAACCAAGGCAAGATAAATGAAGAAAAAAATCGACAATGAAAATGAAAGTGGGTGGAAGAAGTGTGAGAAAGGCAAAAGAGTTGGCGAGGAAAACCGTGTAGGGTTTAAAGCGACGCCACTAAATGGTTGTCGGACGCGTATAAGGAATTCCATGAGGTCAACGAGGACAACATTGAGGTTTTCAAATTTGGGAGTAACCACGAAGGAAATGAGGACACCGCAAAATGGGATATTAGCATCGAACATGTTAAGGAGATTGGCGAGTTGATCGGGGTGTCGTGGATTCAAGCTGAAATCAAAAAGGACAGTAGCCGAAAGGAGTCTGAACGTGATGAGGTGCTCGTTGGGCCACAAGCTCAATAAGGCTTTGTGGTATGATTACTTTTGTATTTTATTTTAGTTTATTACTTTGCATTATGAAGATAGTATCTTTGAATATTAGAGGAATGGGGGAAAGTGAGAAGAAAGGATGGATTAAGTATGTCATTAGGACCGAGAAACCGGATGTGATCAGGCTACAAGAAACAAAATGTAATATGGTAGATGACGAGTGGGTTGAAGATATATGGGGTGGAAAGGGTTATGGGTTCGCTCATTTACCCGCAAACGGGAATTCAGGGGTATATTAATCATATGGGATAAACGAGTGCTAAATTGTAAAGAGGCAATCGGTGATGAGAGGTTTATCGCGGTAAGGGGATCATGGAAGGGGAAAGAGGTGGATGTATTCTTGGTATGTATCTACGGTCCACAAGTGACTAGACAAAAAGCATCGTTGTGGGATAGACTATCGGTATTGATGAATAGATGGCAAGGAGCATGGTGCATTTTTGGGGATCTAAACGTGGTAAGATGTGGAGATGATAGACTCAACTCTCAAGTGAATTTAAAGGAGGCAAGCGATTTTAATGAATTCATAAACAATATGAGGTTAGTGGAAATTCCAATAGGGGAAGGAAATTTACAAGGATAAGTGATGACGGGTTGAAATTTAGTAAATTAGACAGATTTTTATTGAATGACGAGTTCAACAACTTATGGGGGAATTTATCGGTTGTGGCTTTGGATCACAAATTATCGGATCATTGTCCGATTGTCTTAAAAGACGTGGACCTGGACTTCGCTCCAAAACCTTTTCGTGTTTTCGACGTTTGGATAGAGGAAATGGATTTCATACAGGTTGTCGAGGAGGCTTGGAAGAAAGACATAAGAAGTTTTCAACCAGATTGTAGATTTCGGGATAAAATGAAGAATGTGAAGGCAGAGCTTAGAATATGGAGTAAAAGAAGGTTCATAGATCACTTAAACAAAATAGAAGAGTTTAAGAACGAAGCTATGAGGTGGGAGCTTGAAGCGGAGAAGAGGGCCTTAAAAGATAATGAAAGAAATACATGGTTGGAAGCGAGGAAGCAATGGGGAATTAAAGAGAAGGAATATGCAAGTATGCTTGCAAAAACCCGTGTCAAATGGGATGTAGAGGCGATGAAATTACAAAGTTCTTTCATTCGCTCGTGAAGCGGAGAAATAACAAATGTAACACAAGAGGTCTCATGGTGAACTAAATATGGTGCGAAGATCCTAAGACAATCAAAGCGGAGATGGCCAATCACTACAAAACCTTGTTCTCCGAAGCCACAAGGTCTAGGCCGAGATTTTGTTGTAATAGGGTTGAAAAAATATCAATGGAGGATGCACTGAATCTTGAAAGAGCGGTCAATGAGAAAGAAATATGGGAGGCAATTTAGGGTTGTGGCGGGGATAAAGCTCCGGTCCCGATGGTTTCAATTTCAAATTCATTCGGAAAACTTGGGATATCATCAAGACGGATTTAGTTGGGGCGATCACGTGGTTCTGGGAATCTATGGTGATTTCAAAGGGTTGCAACGCTTCTTTTATCACTATAATTCCTAAAGTAAAGGATTCCATCGGATTGAGTGATTATCGGCCCATTAGTCTTATTGGTTGCTACTACAAAATTATTACTAAGATTTTGGCGGAAAGGGTTAAACATGTGGTAGGGTGCGTTGCTGGAGAAGTAGAGAATGCATTTATAAAAGGCAGATATATTATTGATGGAGTTATCATAGCAAATGAGACAATGACATATCTAAAGCAAACAAAGGAGAAAGTCTAATTTTCAAAGTGGATTTCGAGAAGGCTTACGACAATATTAATTGGTGCTTCTTGTTCAATATTATGAAAAGGATGGGTTTTGGAAATAAATGGTGTAAATGGGTGGAAGCGTGTCTTAAATCATCTTCTATGTCTATTCTCATCAATGGCTCGCCATCAGAGGAATTCGGGGTCGAAAGGGGTGTGAGGCAGGGCGACCCTTTAGCACCTTTCCTTTTTATTTTGGCAGCGGAAGGTTTAAACGCTATTGTGACTGAAGCGATGGAAAAGGGCATATTTAAAGGTGTTAGGGTTGGTTCGGATCATGTTACAGTCTCCCATCTACAATACGCGGATGACACCATCTTTTTCGGGGAGTGGAATAGAGAGAATGCAAGATCTCTTATGTGCATACTAGGTGTTTCAAAGAGGTGTCGGGACTACGGGTGAACTATGACAAAAGTAAATTATATGGTTTGGGGGTTAATGATGTAGAATTGGGGCGTATGGCTAACTGGATGGGTTGTGATATAGGTGAATTTCCTTTCACCTATTTGGGCTTACCTATAGGCGAAAACATGAGATGGTGAATGCGTGGAAACCTGTGGTGGACAAATTCAAAAATAGGTTGGCTTATTAGAAAGCAAAAACGATGTCGTTCGGGGGACGCCTAACTCTGGTAAAATCGGTTCTTGGTAGCTTGCCATTGTACTACTTCTCGATGTTCCGTGTGCCTTTGAGTGTTATAAAAATTCTTGAGAGCATTAGAATTTTTTTTGGGTGGGATCGGGGAGGGCAAAATACTTTCTTGGGTTAAATGGAATTCGATTCTTGCTTCTTTTGGGGATGGGGGCTAAACGTGGGATCTCTTAGGGCTAAAAACATGGCGTTGTTGGGTAAATGGTGGTGGAGATTCAAGACAGAGGATGGGGGGCTTTGGGCTAAGGTTATAAAAAGTATTCATGGGGCTTGTGAGGGTTTTGGTGGCATACTTGGGGGTGGCGGGGAGGGGACTAAGGGGGATGGGGGTTTGGAATGATATTGTAAAGGTTTGTTTGGAGATTGACGGGGTGGGGTAGATTTTACTTCTTCGTGTTTGGGGCGTTAGGTGTGGGAGAGATATTAGATTTTGGGAGGATAGGTGGGTGGATAATAGGAGACTTTGCGATAGATTCCTAGGTTGTACCATTTAGATAGAAGAAAAGAGGGTAGCGTAAGCATAAAAGAACATGGGTAAATAACGAGTGAGTTGGGTGTGGGATTGGAGTAGAAGTATTAGTGGTAGGGTATGTAGGGATTTTGATGATTTAATCGAGATATTGTGAAATGTTGTTGTGTCTAATAATGGTAGGGATAAATGGAGGTGGGCGCTTGATGAAGAAGGCGAATTCAAAGTCAAATCGCTACCGAGTTTGATTGAGGAGAAGATTTTGCAAGTGGAAAGTGGTGGGCACGACGACACTCTTTGGAACAAATTGGTGCCTAAGAAGGTCAACATTTTCGTTTGGAGAGCACGCAAAGGTAGACTTTCGGTTTGTGTGGAACTTGATAAAAGAGGAATTGACTTGGACTCGGTTCTTTGTGCATCATGTAACGATAACGTGGAGACATGTGCTCATTGTTTAGTCACGTGTGACTTAGCAACGAGTGTATGGACCAAGCTATTTAATTGGTGGAAGGTGGGGTATGCTAACGTTTTTACTATTGACGATATTCTATCTCATAGTGGAAATGTTAACGTCCCTACCTCTTTATCGTATATTTGGCAAGCGGTAATTTGATTCGGTTACTTCATTTGGAAAGAGAGAAGCGCTCGGGTGTTTGGTAAAAAGTTTCAAGTGCTAATAAGATTTTCCAAGACATTCAACTCAAAAGTTTGAATGAATCGTGAGAAGATCAAAGAAATATAAAAGCGATAGAATGGCAACAATGGCTTCACGACCCGGAGTTTAAATCTCAAACAACATTCGGCAAGAGTTATGCATTAATCGTGAATCAACAAGACAATTTTTGGCGATCGGTGAGATTCGATTCATTCTGACAATAGCATCGATGTGAAATTTATCTCAAGTTAAGTAAAGTTTGATTCGAGTTACAATGGTGCGCAATATCTTGATGTGAAATTGGTCCGCACAAAATTTTGACGATGGTGAAATTCGATTCGATTACAACAATAGTTTTTAATGGTTCCAGTTTACGCAATATATGTTTCAAAGTGCAAATGAGTCTACATATCAAGTTCTTTGCACCTTATGTTTGTCGATGGTGGTTCAACTTGTGAAAGTGAGAAGCATAATCTATACTACATATAATAGAAAAGCGGTTAAACTTTGAAAAGTGAAAGGTTGAAAGTCAAGGTGAGAGAAATGTATTGTGTAATTAATACTCTTATTAAAACACACAATTACTTAAAAGTACAATAATTTATTCACATTGTACAACCAATTAAAAAATATCTACCAAATTAAAATTAACCAATTAAAACACCCCTTAGGCTGGGCACAATCACGATTAAAACATCGGTCGGTCATCCAAGTTTTGTGTCGATGACCGATATACACATCGGTCGTTGCCGCTGTGGCGTGTTGGTCAAAGATCGGTCGAGGCAACCTAAAAGTGAATATCGGTTGTTTTTTCAACCGATATTTACACACACCTTTATTTCAATCTTTTTTTTAAAACTTGGTCACCGACTGTGATAATTTGGTCGTGTCTGGTCATCGGAGAGAGAAAACTGATGTGGCAAAGGATGACCGGGTCACGACTGTGCCCAGCCTTAGTAAAAAGTACAATAAAATTTTCACAATGTACAATTTAAACAAGCTACAACATAATTTTAAATATAAAATAATTAAACACACTAATTAATGTTATTTTTAAAGCACCCTAAAATGAAAAATATATATTATTATACACATTATACAAATTAATAAAATATAAAAAGCTTATAGAAGCTAACAAGTTGATGGTACATATAGTTTTGAAAATCCGACCGGCCAACGGGTTCAACCGGAAACCGGTGTCGCCACCGGTTCGGCTAACCAATAACAGCCATCCGAAAACGACCTAGAGAGGACCCGTTGAAACCGATACAAACCGGTGAATCAGTCTCATCGAGATCTATTTCTCGGTTAATCGTCACAGTAGTACTCGCCATAGGTACCGCTATAGTATATATAAAGGAAAACCAAAAGTAAAAAGTAAAATTTTGAAACTATTAATACATATCGAAAACGGTTGACCCGGACGCTTCAAACCCGGTGGGTTGACCACATTTTTATTTGACACGTTTGACCCAACCTCGTCGGGTTGACTCTTTAAATCGGCCGTTTTGGCGGGAACGGTTCAACCGGTTGAACCACCGGTCGAACCGGGTTTCAAAACATTATGTTTAATCCCCAAATCTTCAAACATTTATTAGTTTTCGTTTAGAGCCCATAAAATATTTTTTTAACACAAAACGACCTGTCGCTATATAAATATATTATATATATAAGTTTTTCTTCAAAAACAATTATAATGTTTTACAATTAAGAGAAAATATGTGCCGGTTAGTGCACATTTAACTTTTCAATATGCTAAATACACCCATTTCAGAAAAAAGATTGGGCTAAATGTGCCCAAATCTTTTACAAAATAGCCAAAATTAGCACATTTTTTTATTTATTTTGGGCTAAGCACATTCATGCTAATTTTGGTACTTGTGTTCTTCTTAACAACGGCACCAATTAATCTCATCCTTGTTAGTTTTTACGCGACAAGTAACGTGTGTTGTTAGTTTTTATCTCATAACTGATGTAATGTTTACTTTCATTTTCATTAAATGTTGTTTGATAGATGTTAAGAATTTTGTCTAGACTTTAGTTATCGTATAGTACAACCGTTTTCAATTGCATTTTCATCGGTTCACGTTCTATTTTAAACGCTACTTAAAACACTCACCACAATATCACAAATCATTAATTATCTAACGCTAGAAATCGCTGCCGCTAGGCGCGAGTACTCGCCTAGTATTATTAATGTGTGTTAATTTTTTGTTTTGGTCCCATTTTATGTTTGTCAGGTCATGGGTAGTACTTGAACATATGTCTTGGGTTCTTGTATTATTCCATTTATTTTCTTGATGTTGTTGTAAGTTTGCATCTTTGTGGTTAAAATTCTTGATGACAATGGTTTAAAACTTGATTAAAAACATTTTCTGGGTTAAAATTCTTGATGACAATGGTTTTAAAACTTGATTTATACCTTGATAACATAAATCATTTCATCAAAATCAACCCAAAGTGATTATAAGTTCATACGCTTATGCGTAAAAACTTAAATCACTCCTAGAGGAAAATCAAACCGATGGAATTGAAAAAGATTAAAGACCTATGTTTGAAATCACTCAAAGAAACATTGAACACTTACAGATTACATGATTAGAGCACGGATTTGAGAGATGAATTATAGGCGTGGATGATGGTGGTTGAAAAACTTTAATGCATGCAATAAATGTGTAATAAAATTAGGTGGAGTGTTTTTGTTAAATTAAGTTTAAACTTTTGACAAGTATAGCCCCTCCACCTCAACCTTTTTCAACCACAGCCCATAACTTCCATTTTGGTTAAGCAAGAAGTGAAATTTTGGAAAGAAACTTGACGACACTCCCCCTCGACTTTAAAAATAGATAAATTTTACAAATTTGAGTCCGAGGAGTGTTTTGAAACAAGAAACGTATCCACCATTATCAAAGATACAACCAATATTGGGTAACATGCAAGTACAAGGTTTTATGAAACAGTAAAATATTTACTTTCTCCCCCTCAACACTTGTTCGTGAAAATATTAAATTGTTTGAAAGAGCAAGGTGTTGACGGAAGATTTGTACTTGCAATGTTGAAAGAAATTTAGATAGAAGAATATTTTTGTATTTTATGAATTTTATATTTTCTATTTTGTTTTGATAAAATATTTACAAAATATGTTTTGGTGTTCGATGGTTTTAAGAATGTGTCTAAAGTTCATCCGCTTCTTCCGAGTCAAACACCGCATACCAATCCGTGGATCAACTCAAGAAACCTAGCAGAGCTAAGGCTTTGGTGAGAAAATCGCCATTGGTGTTCATTACCCACAAAATATAATTCAACAATACCCTTTTCCACATGCTCCTTTATGAAATGGTATCAAGATCGATGTGATTGGACTTGAATGTTGGACTGAGTTGCACGAGATCGCAATAGCACTTCGATTGTCGGAGTACATCAGATTCATCAACACGTAACCATAATCTTTGAGTTGTGTTCTCATCCAAATGACTTGAGCACAACACGACATGGCTACATATTCTCGCCTTGGTTGAGGAAAGCGATCTATAATCATGCTTCTTCGATTGCCATGACACCGCTTATCACCAAGAAATTGTAGAGCACCAAGTACTTTTCCAAGAATCTAAACAACTGCGTGATCGTCATTCTAAAAGCTATTAGTTCAAAACCGAATCCTTCTGATACCGATTCTCAAATTAATGGTTCCCTTGATGTATCGAGAGATTCTTTTAGCCTCGAGAGGTCTTGATCGATAACGGAGCAAAGATATACAACAAATACAATGTCGGTCCATCGATCGTTAGATACATGAGAGACCCAATAATACTTGAGATTTGGTAGAGTCAACCAATTTCCCATGCAAATCGGTCCGCTTGGTATGTGCCATTGGTGTGGCATAGGTATCACAGTTTGCATTCCATGTTTGTTTAAAATTTCAAGAGCATATTTTGATCGACTTAGAAAATACCACGGGTGATTGATGAACTTGCAGTCCCTAGAAAGAACATAAGTTCACCCATCATGGACATTTCAAAATGTTTTTCATAAGTTTTGAAAATTCGTTTGAGTACTTTTTATGTGTTGACCCAAAATAATGTCATCCACATAGATTTGAACGATTAAAATGTGAGCCCGTGATATTGAATGAAAAGTGTTGGGTCGACCGATCCTTTAGTGAAATTATTGGCAATGAGAAAGGATGATAACTTATCATACCACGCCCGAGGGCTTGTTCGAGACCGTATAGAGCCTTTTTCGTTTGAAGACGTGATTCGGGAACTCGATCAACAAATCCTTCCGGTCGACTAACATATACCGCTTCCTTCAATTGACCAAGCGGTTTTGACATCCATCCGATAGACCGTGATGTGCATGTGAGCCGCGAATGCCGTAAAGATTCGTGCAGCCTCAAGTCTAGCAACCGTGTGAATGATTCCTCAAGTCAATCCCTCTTCTTGTCTATAACCCTTAGCCACCGACGTGACTTATTTACGATAATCGTACCTTCACAGATCCAACTTATTTTTCCAACCATTTAAGACCAATAACATAGACCCTGTTGGTTTTTCAACCAATTCCCATACTTCAAGACATTTAAACCGATTAAGTTCTTCTTGCATGGATTCAATCCAATTGTCATAAGTCATTGCTTCTTTAATGTTTTGGGTTCAGATTGGCAACGGTAAGTGCATAAATGCAATGTTCACCGTCGATCAAGGCGTTGTCGAGTTATGACTAGTTGATTCGGTTTCAATGATGTTCAAGTGGATGGTCTTTAGTCCAACGATGTGTGGAGGGTTGATGTTGATATACATTGTGCAGATTAAGAGGATTCAAATGGCTTGTGGATGATTCCGCAACATCGAGTGGCGGTTTCATTAGCAAAAGGAATGAAGAACTCATTTGGATCATAATCTGCGGTGTAGGTACTTCTTGGTTCGTAAAATCATCGCTGGTTCGGCGTCATTTGATGCGGTTTGTTAGTCGTTGTTGTAGAATCAATTGAGGTGCTTAAATCAACGATTGTTGTTGTTTGGTGTATCGTATTGGATTATTATCGTCGAGTTGAAGCGGGAAATAGTTGATATATCCGGAGCACGTTGATCAATATCATAACTAAACAGAGGAGCAAATAGTCGCTTTCATTTGACGACGAGTAAGTCGTAGGCTTGGTTCAAATGATGATGAGGTTTGGGGAAAATTTTGACCAGTTATGACCGGGTTCCAAGCTATTTTGCTCGTAAGCCATTTCAGTAAGCTCATCGAAATTGGCATGAATAGTTTCCATAATCTCCCTTGTACGACGATTCCGGATCCGCTATCCCTTAGAGTTTTCACAAGATCCAACAAAGACTCAATGTCGGCTTTAGCCTTGAGCTACTAAAGTCATCACGATCATTATTTGGGTGACAAAGAGAACCAAATACATGAAAGTGTTTTAAATTAGGTTCATGTTGTGGATAAGCTCATAAGGTGTTTTGTTGTGGCGTTTGGTAATCATTGAGCGGTTTGAGTGTAGCATGCGTTGACACGGCTTGACCCACAAGTAGTCCGGAAGTTTGCATTTATCAACATCATTCTTGCGACTTCCACTAACGCACGGTTGCATCTTTCAACAACTCCGTTTTGTTACGGTGTGCATGCAATTGATGTTTGATGCTCAATTCCTACTTTCTCATATTATGCACGAAGAGTTTGATTCACAAATTCGGTTCCTTTGTGCTCGATTTGTCGATTGTGTTCGAGTGAACTTGAATTTTGTGAAATGTGATGATCATTTGTGGAGCTTGATCTTTACTTGAAGAAAATAAACCCAAGTCCATCTTGAGTAGTCATCAACAATTACTAGAATGTAGCGTTTACCATTAATCGCCCGCACACGCATCGAGCCACACCAATCCATGTCAAGAAGATGAAGCACATCTTTGGGGCAGGTTCCGCCTTTGAAGGAAAGTGAGCACGAGTGCTTTTTCCTTGTTCACAAGCTGAGCATAGATGATCTTTAGAATACCGAAATCTTGGGAGACCTTCAACAAGTTTGTAACATGCAAGATTGGTTATGGTTTGAAAGTTTAAGTATGAAAGACGATGGTGCCATAGCCAGGATTTTGTAGATGTTGCCTTAGAAAGTAAACATATGGGAGATGAAGCAATCATGTCTTGCATTGAGATTGTGTAAAGACTTGATGTGCGGTTTCCAGACATAAGATCGTTTCCTTATAGATCATGAATGAAACAAGTTTTCTCCCTAAAAGCAACTTCCAAATCTCCATCACAAAATTGACCGATTGAAAAGAGATTGTGACCGAGACCTTCCACATAATAAACTCGCTAATTTCAATGTTCCCATTGATGTAATCTCCGTAGCCCATGATAGTCGCTGAAGTGATCATTCTGAACTCGACAAGTGCCAATGAACTTTGAAACAAAGTTTGATGACATTTGAGATTTCTGTCATGTATCGGGAACATCCTCTATCAACAATCGAGGATGATCAGATCACCAGATTACACCGCATTTACACAAAGTGAATAGAAGTAGAGGTAGAACCCAAAGAGTCAGAGGGTTTCGTTACAGTTATAGTAGACACACACATGTTAATGATCTTGGGAATCCATTTAAAGCCTGGTATGTTTTGTAACCATCTCTGCCAAGTCCAACTAGTCTTAGCTTTGGTCTTAGTGAATGCACTAGGTGATATTATCTTCCTAGGAGGTGAAGTGGGTTCTATGGGTACATTAATGGTCGTAGCAGAAACATTAGTAGGCGGTTTACCTAGCACGGACTTAGAAGCATTAGTGGGCCTAGAGGTATTCTGTTTTCTATTGTTCCGCTTACGAGATAAGATAGCATTAGCAACACATTTATCATGACAACCAGAAAACATGCTTTTACGACAACCAACACAAGATGCTTCAAACAAAACATTCAAAGTACTTAAAGGTTCAACATTCGTTACATCACTTTGGCTATTATATTTGGCTAACGTAATGTCTATTGTGGGTGCAACATGAGTTTTATTCAAAGTCCTAAGGTGTTCTTCTACTTCAGAGGTCTTTATTGTTCTTCTCTTACGTTGCAACTTCCTATTCTTCCTGGATTTGCTCTTAAGCTGTGAAGTGCAAACGTTGGGAAAAGAGGCAACTATTCATGTTTCAGTTGAAGGAAGCACATTAGTAACTTGTGATTTGTCATTAGGCGTTCTAGTGTCAATTTTAAGCAATCCTGGGGCAAGTACATGTGTGTTACTAATCCTATCTTGTTTAAGTTTCACCAACTCCGCTTTTAAGTCATGGATAGTGTCTAACAAATCTTGATTTTCAGAGCGAGTGTTTCCATTATTTCGTAAAACTTCTTTGTTATATGCAAGATGATCATCAGCATCTTTTGATACTTGAGCATGAGTCTTTTTGAGTAAATCAAATATGACACCATATTCAGTTTTGACTTTGGCAATTTCTTGTTCATATTTTGAAATTTGACACTTTAAAGACACGTTTACATCATCCAGTTGTTCTATTTTTGGATCAAGAGATTTTGAATGCAACTGGTTTATATTGTTTTGCAAAGCAAGTTCACGATTTTGGCAATCTTTTTGACACCATTGAAGACGACGTTTTGCATTGGAAAGCTCATTTAACAATCGCTCATTTTCAATTTTTAAGGACTTGATTTGTGACACATTATCGGTATTCTCAACAATTTCAACAGAATCAATAGAATCAACAGCGATATAATCAAATGCATATGCAACATAATGTAGTAACACAATATTTATGGTATCAGCACAGATAACATCTTCCAAGAGTCGGTCAACATTATTTCTTAACATTTTCTTTTTACGTTTAGTATTTGAAATCGATGTTTCTGTTTGTTCAAAGACTTTTTTCATAAGACCAATCTCCTTCTGAAGATCCCGTTCCTAATATGTTGAACACATTTTTAGATTTCGGACATGTGGTAAAAGCCCTTTCTGAAAAATATCCCTTTGTTGTCGCCCAAATGGCGATTGAAAATGTTCAGCTTTGATTTGAATTAACTTCAATTGCATGTTCCAAAAGTTTGATGTCGGACATGAAAGTGTCAAAGTATTTTAGAACCCGACATTGTTCGACTAATGGCTTTATTTCACTAAAAGAAGGTAAAGGACCACTAATTTGTGCAACATTGGTGCGGAACCATCATTAGAAGAGGACTCTGGAGTTGGTGTGACAACCCAAGGTGTGTTAGAATTATCCTGTTGTGTGACGAAAGTTATGGCTTTTGAATAGTTAAATGGTTTGCAATAAACAACATTTTCCAATTTTGACCGACTCTCGTCTTCTGCATCTAATTCCTCCAATAGATTATATTCAACAACAGTCATGATGGATCCATCAATTCTATGTTATGCACTGTAACCTTGAGGATTTGGTTTGAATGCTCTATTTGAAAACGTGGTTAATGTCGAAGAATTGGTCCATATCCATTAGGATTTGGTTTAAAAGAAAACTTTTGAATTGTTGTGATGGACTCACCATGTTTGTAAACAACATTTGAAACTCTTTGATTTTGTTTTGTAAGTCAACAATTTCCTCAAGATAGTCATCTATTTGTTTCCTCGAATGCTTTTTGTACTTACAAAACTGCTTCGACAAGTTAACAACTCGACTTGGCTTTTGAGTTTACAGTGAGGCGTAAAGTTGTTGTTTATGATCATATTTCAATTGTTCTATTTGAGACAACAAAGCATTCTTGGATGCAACTAGATCACGATCCGTTTTCCAAAGATTTTTCATTTTGGTAAGATTTAGCAAATGCGACTTCAAAACCTTTTCACGTTTCTCTTTAGGTTGAAAAATGTTGAGTTGGAACTTATAGCATTCATTATCCTTAGTCAACAGTGCAATTTTATCTTGCAATTTCTTATTGATGTCATTGCACTTTTCCAGTTGAGATTGGTTGGTCTTAATTAAGTTGGTCATGAGCTCAAGATCTGGATTAGACAAAGGTTCATCTTGTTCAACTTGAATCTCAACATGATCATTATTTAGATCCTCAAATATGACCACGGAGTCAACTTAATTATCAATATTTACCATAAGGTCATCTTTATCGTCAAATATAACTACATGATCCATTTGATGATCATCATAATAAGATGTAGAAGATTCATGTTGAACACTCTGAGCCTCGTCGGATGCAGATGTTGGCGGAGATATCGATCATTAATGAGTATGTTTTGATCCGGTACACCGAGACAAGCCGTCGTTGTCATACATCGGGCATGTGTCACTCATGTGGAGCTCTTTCATGTTTGCCATTAACATCACAAATGCATTAGCTCGCAAGTCTTCCATGTCATCATCGAATCTGCATTAGCCATGAAGCTCTTTTCCTTGTTGGTAAGAGTTCCACCAGCTTCATCCTTGAGAGCCAAGAGTAAAGCCTCTTTGTGATAAGCGCTGCCTCTTGTCCTCGGCTTTGGGTATGCATTAGCCAGATGACCCTTCTCATTACAGTTATAGCATCGGAGACCATTAACCCCAGTCTGAGCATTTCCCTGATCAACCACTTGAACCCGTTGTTGTGGAGCACCCATGTTATTCCTTCCATTAACATGAAACCCTTGACCACTGCTCATCTGACGACCATTTCCACGATTCTGAACCTCAACCCTTCCATTGTTAACAACAACTTGATTTCTTGTATTTGATGAGGTACAAATGCGATTGTTGGATTTGTTAGCAAATTGACCGAAGGCTTTTGCAAGCATAACAAATCCTTGATTCATTGCATCGAAGGCATCTGCATCCTCATTTGATTCACTGTAGAGTGCCTGATCATTGTTGTTGTTGTATGGAACCAATTGATTTTCTTGTGATTGTTGTTGTGAAGGATCATACGGTGTAATCTGAACAGTTGATTGTGGAGGGTTTGTGAAGGTTGTTGGCAAGGTCGGGAATTGAGGATAACATGCTTGAGCCCACAAAGCAAGAGTTTAATTATCTGGGAGTAAAGGCGAAGCAGGGACCCCATGGATGATTCTTTCTTTGTCAACTTCTTTTTGGTGGTGCTTCAAATAGTCATACAACAATCCGTATGTAGCTTGATGAAGATTCTTCGCTTGACGGATGAATATAACATACTTCTCCCAATCAGGACCAAGACATCTCAGGAACTTTGTGTTGATTGCAATCCTTGGCATAATGATATTATGTTTATCCAAGTCATTGATGATGTCTGAGAATCGATGATGATATGACTCTAATGTCTCCCCTGGTTCAATCATGAAGTGTTCATATGCTAAGTAGATTTTGGATTCCAAATCTTCTTGACTGAGTTCAGTACCTTCTATTAGAAGATGAATGTGCTCCCACATTGCTTTAGCAGTCTTCTGGTCATCAACACTACGAAGAATCGGATTAGGTAATCCCAAAAGGATATATTGCATTACAATTTCATCGGCTTCTAGGTGAAGAAGTTGGTCAGTAGTAAGTTGATCAAGACCGACAACGTTGGTAACATCATCTTTTGTTGGATTAGCATTCGGATCTCCGGGTACAGTGAGAGTAGGCATATGAAAAGGACCTTCAAGGATGACCTTCTTCAAGAACTTACCATGTGGCTTCTTTAGATCACAAAACCTAAAGAACCTTATCACCCATTGATCGTAGTTTACGGGAGTGAGCATTGGAGGTATGTCAAGGGATCCAACTTCATGAATGGATTGTTGGCTACTTAAAGTTTCACACATCTTTGCAAACCAAAAGGGTTCCTTTGGTGTTGTAACATTCATAGCATACTTGGCGGGATACTGATTTTGAAAGTATGTATAGTGTTGTACATGTTGATGAGGGTTTGGTGGAACCATTTATGGTGGAAGAGGAT
This sequence comes from Chrysanthemum lavandulifolium, assembly GCA_022545495.1. Classification (NCBI taxonomy): domain Eukaryota; kingdom Viridiplantae; phylum Streptophyta; class Magnoliopsida; order Asterales; family Asteraceae; genus Chrysanthemum; species Chrysanthemum lavandulifolium. Next base: position 169,275,010 of record CM040245.1, on the reverse strand, counting down.
TCGCTCCTTGAGGAAAGTGTTGATATTGTTGCAATTGTTGTGGAGATGGTGGAGGATATTGTTGATAAAATTGTTGTTGTTGTTGTTGAGGATACTCATGAGGAAAGTAGCTAGAGTATGGTGGTTGAGACATCTTGAAACTTGTGTTGATGATGGATCTTTGTAGTCGAATGAAACTTAGAGTTTGTTGATGAAGTAACCTTATGCGTAGAAACCAGCTTAGGTGTAGAAAATACCTTATGCGTAATAACCACCTTACGCGTATACAAGAGTTTGGCGTGGTGAAAGCTACACGTAGACTTGAGAAAAACTTAGCTTATCGTAAACCAATGACTTAGGGTAGAATCCTTATCGTAATACTTCCTTAGGCGTAAGACAAGCTTAGGCGTAGGAAAGGCTTAGGCGTAAGAGTATTCTACGTGAAGTATGTAATTTAGGCGTAAAACTGGGTTTGCCCAAAATCCTTTACACTTATACCAAGGTAAAAGATATCCAAAGTCGAAGTGTTTTCGGCTTATCCAAACAAGAAAACACCGAGTAAACCAACGACTTTGAAGATCAAATGATGAGATGCTTCGCGTAACTTCTACTTAGGTGTAGACTTAGAGCTACGAGTAAAACTAGGGTTTTCCTACGAGTAGAAAGTATGAACTATCACCAAACCGACTTTTATGCCCAAAAGTGTTTTGAAACCATTTTAATGATGAAATAGCATCAATATCACCAAAATAACAAGAAAGTTTGAAACTTGATGATCGAAACAAAATTCAGCACTTACGCGTGAAAGTAGTACACGAATAAAACCAAGCTTAAAAACAACTCTACACACGTAAAGTTTGAAACTTGATGCAAAAACTTAAACTTTATCACTAAATAAATCTTAAACCACAAGAATCTTGAATTTACAAGTGTAAAAATGAAGCTTTTATGCGTATGAAATGTTTTAGCTTTAAAACCCACGCATATAACTATGTAACTTCAAAACAAAGTGTTTCACCCAACTAGATGGCGATTGATACCACTGTTATGTCACCATAATGTAACACAAACATCAATATGTAAGAAATATAGATAAGATGATCGGATGAACACACACACAATACACACACGTATGAATGAGAGAATAATAGGCGTAGGATATATTGTGAAGTGAACAACCAACCTTCCTAAGAAGGTTTACATGTCTTTATATAGGGAAGGAACTAGGGCAACACTACAAGTTCCCTTCCTTGTTTATTGAACTTGGGCCAAAGCTTATTAGCTTTCTACATAAGCCTTGCCATTAATACAAACATAAAAGCCTAATTAAGCAACCTATTACATATTGATTACAAACACTTGAAATATAGTTTAGGAGTGATTCCAACATAAATAAAGTAACCGTTAATTAACTTACATAGCAAACCTAGTCACTATGTTAATATCGAGTCATCCATTGGTAAACAATGACAATTGAGTCCGCAAGATGAATTGCAATCGGAAATGCATTTATTGTGCGGGATGCCTTAAGTCGACTAAAGTCTCATGATGATCCTACTAAATCGAAAACTACAAACTACAACGCCGAGGTCTTTACTATAGATGATGTGTTTCCGATTGCAATTCATAATGCAGAATCAATACTATTGTTTACCAATGGACGGCTCGATATTCGCATAATGACTAGGTTTGCTATGTAAGTACATTAACTGTTACTTTGTTAACTAACCACTATTCGGTTTCATATTATATGACACCTTTATCTACATTGTCATTGTTTTAAGTCTTAAAAAGCGATTGTAGAGACCATATTCCAACAAATGCGATTTTCTAAGCCCGTTTATAATTAAATAGGATAACCGCAATAAGAATGTCCAAAAGTACTTGAGGAATGAAGGCTCTCGAGAATGATAAGATTTATCTTAAACCATACATGAGGAAAGTTACCATAATTTTACGCTCTTCTTTGTTATATCCCTTATACTATTGTGCTAACATTTTCAATAATTATTAGTGGACACGGAACCTGTTTATAAGTCTCCATCAACAAAGCTTGAAGTCTATTTTGGATTCCAACATGTACGATATAAAAGGAAGCAACAGGAGTTTGTGTCTACCTACGAGTTTACAAAGAATGTTCAACACTAAGAATTTTTCTTATATTTGTGTTTTTTTTTGTCTTTTTGTCTTTTTCTTATATAAGTCTCCATCGTCACCGTTGCTTGCATCCTTGTGTCTTTGGAATACAAAATTTGGACATTATGTACAACCTGAACCAATATGAACATTACAAATAACAATTCATCTTAAAATTGCAATACAAAGATTAACATGGACCAAATATGAAGTAAATACTTGCATGTTCATAAAAAACAATCATCTCCATATTGACCACATGTGGCTTGCTAAACATAGGTTGCATCCAAGTACGAAGAATGCGTACTCGTAACTTGATGTTGTCCTTAACAGGTGATAAATCATTGATATACCCAAAACAAAGGTAAACATTCTTTGATTTGATATTCAGCGATGAGGTTAGTAATTGTGATGTGCACCTTTAGCACCAACGCCATCCTTAATTTATAGTATAAAAAACGTCCTACAATTAGGGTTCATATTAACAGAAGGTTTTTAATACTTTGATCATCTTCCAAAATTAAAATTTCAAATATTGTACCCTAAAAAAATTACATAATTGTCAAGAAATCTTTATTTTTTCATACAAATGTTTAATTCATTTAAATATGTTATAATCCTAACAAAAATCAAATCAACCAAAAAATCCCCCAATTTTTATTTTTAAGATTTTGGTCAAATAATTTTAATGAAACATACTAATTAATTGAAAACCGTTATAAACACAATTAGAAAATAATACTTGACAATTATTTTTGTAGGGTTTTCATCATATAAACAATTATTAAAACTAAAATTAACAAAACACAATTAAATTAATAAAATTTATAACACAATAAAGATCATTACCAAATTATGAAGGATGCCGACAAACACAAATGAATTTGTTATTTTGGGGATGATATGTAGAATGGTTTTGAATTTTTTGAAATCGTATTGAAGAAGAAAGCGTGTGTGATTAAGAGGTTGGAATGAAATAGAAGATTGATATGTTTTGATTTGAATCCAATAATAGGAGTGAAAATGTAGCATAATTGAAATCTTTAATTAGTTTCCAAAATTACTTTAGCACCAAACATTGAAGAATTTTAGAACCTCACGTGGTTCTAGCGTGTTAAAAGTGATGCATTGGATGTTGTACAAAAGGGTTAAATAAAAAATGACACATCAGCTCATTTAATTTTAATACGAAAGTAAGTTACACGAGGCGGATGTAGACATGATGGGTGAAAATGATGTACAACCAGAAGGGGAGTATGAAGATGACGAGGGGGTGTCGAGTAGCGATGGCGAGGATTCGAGCGATGATGGAGATGATGTCATGGTGGATAGTAGTCCATTGGTAAAACATTCAGGTGGTCGGAACCTTGATGGAGACGAAGGGTCTCGTTTTTCCGGTGAGACCAAGGTGTGCGAGTCATTCGAGGCTGATACATGCATGCAAAGTAAAAGTGGACTTGTGGATTCCAAAGAGTCTCATGGGAAATGTATTAAGAGCAAAAAAAGTGGTTGGGAAGTTAATAGTGGACCAATAGATGACATCAAAGACTTAAATGTTGATGTAGAGAATTTTGAAGTGGGTAAGTGTGATGGATCGGGTAACAATGTCGTAAATAATTCGGACGGGGTTTGGGCCTAGACGCTGGATCAACTGGTAAGAAGAACGGTGACAAAAGCCCAATACCATTAACTAATGATACAAATGTCAATGGTGACAAAAGCCCAATACCATTAACTAATGATACAAACGTCAGGCCTAACATTAACCAGATTGAGGACGTGAAAAATTTAGTGCAAGAGGAAACATTGAATAGAAGAGATAAAAGGGAGATGTCACCGACTACCTCGATGGAGATCAACGAATCCAGATTAAAGAAAAAGAGGAAGGCACTACTAGAAAACGAGGTTGTTGAGGATACCTTCGATAACTCTTTCAACCAAGGCAAGATAAATGAAGAAAAAAAATACGACAATGAAAATGAAAGTGGGTGGAAGAAGTGTGAGAAAGGCAAAAGAGTTGGCGAGGAAAACCGGTGTAGAGGGTTTAGGCGACGCCACTAAATGGTTGTCGGACGCGTATAAGGAATTCCATGAGGTCAACGAGGACAACAGTGAGGTTTTCAAATTTGGGAGTAACCACGAAGGAAATGAGGACACCGCAAAATGGGATATTAGCATCGAACATGTTAAGGAGATTGGCGAGTTGATCGGGGTGTCGTGGATTCAAGCTGAAATCAAAAAGGACAGTGGCCGAAAGGAGTCTGAACGTGATGAGGTGCTCGTTGGGCCACAAGCTCAATAAGGCTTTGTGGTATGATTACTTTTGTATTTTATTTTAGTTTATTACTTTGCATTATGAAGATAGTATCTTTGAATATTAGAGGAATGGGGGAAAGTGAGAAGAAAGGATGGATTAAGTATGTCATTAGGACCGAGAAACCGGATGTGATCGGCTACAAGAAACAAAATGTAATATGGTAGATGACGAGTGGGTTGAAGATATATGGGGTGGAAAGGGTTATGGGTTCATTTACCCGCAAACGGAATTGTGGGTATATTAATCATATGGGATAAACAGTGCTAAATTGTAAAGAGGCATCGGTGATGAGAGGTTTATCGCGGTAAGGGGATCATGGAAGGGAAAGAGGTGGATGTATTCTTGGTATGTATCTACGGTCCACAGTGACTAGACAAAAGCATCGTTGTGGGATAGACTATCGGTATTGATGAATAGATGGCAAGGAGCATGGTGCATTTTGGGGATCTAAGCGTGGTAAGATGTGGAGATGATAGACTCGACTCTCAAGTGAATTTAAAGGAGGCAAGCGATTTTAATGAATTCATAAACAATATGAGGTTAGTGGAAATTCCAATAGGGAAGGAAATTTACAAGGATAAGTGATGACGGGTTGAAATTTAGTAAATTAGACAGATTTTTATTGAATGACGAGTTCAACAACTTATGGGGGAATTTATCGGTTGTGGCTTTGGATAACAAATTATCGGATCATTGTCCGATTGTCTTAAAAGACGTAGACCTGGACTTCGCTCCAAAACCTTTTCGTGTTTTCGACGTTTGGATAGAGGAAATGGATTTCATACAGGTTGTCGAGGAGGCTTGGAAGAAATACATAAGAAGTTTTCAACCGGATTGTAGATTTGGGATAAAATGAAGAATGTGAAGGCAGAGCTTAGAATATGGAGTAAAAGAAGGTTCATAGATCACTTAAACAAAATAGAAGAGTTTAAGAACGAAGCTATGAGGTGGGAGCTTGAAGCGGAGAAGAGGGCCTTAAAAGATAATGAAAGAAATACATGGTTGGAAGCGAGGAAGCAATGGGGAATTAAAGAGAAGGAATATGCAAGTATGCTTCGCCAAAAAACCCGTGTCAAATGGGATGTAGAGGGCGATGAAATTACAAAGTTCTTTCATTCGTTCGTGAAGCGGAGAAATAACAAATGTAACACAAGAGGTCTCATGGTGAACGAAATATGGTGCGAAGATCCTAAGACAATCAAAGCGGAGATGGCCAATCACTACAAAACCTTGTTCTCCGAAGCCACAAGGTCTAGGCCGAGATTTTGTTGTAATAGGGTTGAAAAAATATCAATGGAGGATGCACTGAATCTTGAAAGAGCGGTCAATGAGAAAGAAATATGGGAGGCAATTTAGGGTTGTGGCGGGGATAAAGCTCCGGGTCCCGATGGTTTCAATTTCAAATTCATTCGGAAAACTTGGGATATCATCAAGACGGATTTAGTTGGGGCGATCACGTGGTTCTGGGAATCTATGGTGATTTCAAGGGGCTGCAACGCTTCTTTTATCACTATAATTCCTAAAGTAAAGGATCCCATCGGATTGAGTGATTATCGGCCCATTAGTCTTATTGGTTGCTACTACAAAATTATTACTAAGATTTTGGCGGAAAGGGTTAAACATGTGGTAGGGTACGTTGCTGGAGAAGTAGAGAATGCATTTATAAAAGGCAGATATATTCTTGATGGAGTTATCATAGCAAATGAGACAATGACATATCTGAAGCAAACAAAGGAGAAAAGTCTAATTTTCAAAGTGGATTTCGAGAAGGCTTACGACAGTATTAATTGGTGCTTCTTGTTCAATATTATGAAAAGGATGGGTTTTGGAAATAAATGGTGTAAATGGGTGGAAGCGTGTCTTAAATCATCTTCTATGTCTATTCTCATCAATGGCTCGCCATCAGAGGAATTCGGGGTCGAAAGGGGTGTGAGGCAGGCCGACCCTTTAGCACCTTTCGTGTTTATTTTGGCAGCGGAAGGTTTAAACGCTATTATGACTGAAGCGATGGAAAAGGGCATATTTAAAGGTGTTAGGGTTGGTTCGGATCATGTTACAGTCTCCCATCTACAATACGCGGATGACACCATCTTTTTCGGGGAATGGAATAGAGAGAATGCTAGATCTCTTATGTGCATACTAGGTGTTTCGAAGAGGTGTCGGGACTACGGGTGAACTATGACAAAAGTAAATTATATGGTTTGGGGGTTAATGATGTAGAATTGGGGCGTATGGCTAACTGGATGGGTTGTAATATAGGTGAATTTCCTTTCACCTATTTGGACTTACCTATAGGCGAAAACATGAGATGGGTGAATGCGTGGAAACCTGTGGTGGACAAATTCAAAAATAGGTTGGCTTATTGGAAAGCAAAAACGATGTCGTTCGGGGGACGCCTAACTCTGGTAAAATCGGTTCTTGGTAGCTTGCCTTGTACTACTTCTCGATGTTCCGTGTGCCTTTGAGTGTTATAAAAATTCTTGAGAGCATTAGAATTTTTTTTGGGTGGGATCGGGGAGGGCAAAATACTTTCTTGGGTTAAATGGAATTCGATTCTTGCTTCTTTTGGGGATGGGGGCTAAACGTGGGATCTCTTAGGGCTAAAAACATGGCGTTGTTGGGTAAATGGTGGTGGAGATTCAAAATAGAGGATGGGGGGGGCTTTGGGCTAAGGTTATAAAAAGTATTCATGGGGCTTGTGAGGGTTTTGGTGGCATACTTGGGGGGTGGGGGGAGGGACTAAGGGGATGGGGGTTTGGAATGATATTGTAAAGGTTTGTTTGGAGATTGACGGGGTGGGGGTAGATTTTACTTCTTCGTGTTTGGGGGCGTTAGGTGACGGGAGAGATATTAGATTTTGGGAGGATAGGTGGGTGGATAATAGGAGACTTTGCGATAGATTCCCTAGGTTGTACCATTTAGATAGAAGAAAAGAGGGTAGCGTAAACGCAAAAAGAACATGGGTAAATAACGAGTGGAGTTGGGTGTGGGATTGGAGTAGAAGTATTAGTGGTAGGGTATGTAGGGATTTTGATGATTTAATCGAGATATTGTGAAATGTTGTTGTGTCTAATAATGGTAGGGATAAATGGAGGTGGGCGCTTGATGAAGAAGGCGAATTCAAAGTCAAATCGCTAACGAGTTTGATTGAGGAGAAGATTTTGCAAGTGGAAAGTGGTGGGCACGACACTCTTTGGAACAAATTGGTGCCTAAGAAGGTCAACATTTTCGTTTGGAGAGCACGCAAAGGTAGACTTTCGGTTTGTGTGGAACTTGATAAAAGAGGAATTGACTTGGACTCGGTTCTTTGTGCATCATGTAACGATAACGTGGAGACATGTGCTCATTGTTTAGTCACGTGTGACTTAGCAACGAGTGTATGGACCAAGCTATTTAATTGGTGGAAGGTGGGGTATGCTAACGTTTTTACTATTGACGATATTCTATCTCATAGTGGAAATGTTAACGTCCCTACCTCTTTATCGTATATTTGGCAAGCGATAATTTGGATTCCGGTTACTTCATTTGGAAAGAGAGAAACGCTCGGGTGTTTGGTAAAAAAGTTTCAAGTGCTAATAAGATTTTCCAAGACATTCAACTCAAAAGTTTCGAATGAATCGTGAGAAGATCAAAGAAATATAAAACGATAGAATGGCAACAATGGCTTCGTGACCCCCGGAGTTTAAATCTACAGCAACATTCGACAGTAGTTATGCATTAATCGTGAATCAACAGCACAATTTTTTGGCAGTCGGTGAGATTCAGTTCCAGTTACAGCAATAGCTTCAGTGTGAAATTTGTCTGCAAGTTAAGTAAAGTTTGATTCGAGTTACAATGGTCTGCAATATCTTCAGTGTGAAATTGGTCTGCACAAATTTTTGACAGTGGTGAAATTCAGTTCAGATTACAACAATAGTTTTTTAATGGTTCCAGTTTCTGCAATATATGTTTCAGTGTGCAGTGAGTCTACATATCAAGTTGCTGCACCTTATGTTTGTCAGTGGTGGTTCAACTTGTGAAAGTGAGAAGCATAATCTATACTACATATAATAGAAAAACGGTTAAACTTTGAAAAGTGAAAGGTTGAAAGTCAAAGGTGAGAGAAATGTATTGTGTAATTAATACTCTTATTAAAACACACAATTACTTAAAAGTACAATAATTTATTCACATTGTACAACCAATTAAAAAATATCTACCAAATTAAAATTAACCAATTAAAACACCCCTTAGGTTGGGCACAATCACGATTAAAACATCGGTCGGTCATCCAAGTTTTGTGTCGATGACCGATATACACATCGGTCGTTGCCACTGTGGCGTGTTGGTCAAAGATCGGTCGAGGCAACCTAAAAGTGAATATCGGTTGTTTTTTCAACCGATATTTACACACACTTTTCTTTCAATCTTTTTTTTAAAACTTGGTCATCGATCGTGATAATTTAGTGGGTGTCGGTCATCGGAGAGAAAACGATGATGGCAAGAATGGATGACCGGTCACGATCGTGCCTTGACCTTAGTAAAAAGTACAATAAAATTTTCACAATGTACAATTTAAACAAGCTACAACATAATTTTAAATATAAAATAATTAAACACACTAATTAATGTTATTTTTAAAGCACCCTAAAATGAAAAATATATATTATTATACACATTATACAAATTAATAAAATATAAAAAGCTTATAGAAGCTAACAAGTTGATGGTACATATAGTTTTGAAAATCCGACCTACCAACGGGTTCAACCGGAACCGGTGTCGCCACCGTTCGGCTAACCAATAACAAATGCATCCGAAAACGACCTAGAGAGACCCGTTGAAACCGATACAAACCGTGAATCGGTCTCATCGAGATCTATTTCTCCTTAATCGTCACAGTAGATCCCGCCGCAGGCACCATCGCTATAGTATATATAAAGGAAAACCAAAAGTAAAAGTAAAATTTTGAAACTATTAATACATATCGAAACGGGTTGACCCGGACGCTTCAAACCCGGTGGGTTGACCTGCTTTATTTGACCTGTTTGACCCAACCCGTCGGGTTGACTCGCTTTCATCGGCCCATTTTTCAACGGAGCTGTTCAACCGGTTGAACCACCCGGTCGAACCGGTTTCAAAACATTATGTTTAATCCCCAAATCTTCAAACTTTTATTAGTTTTCGTTTAGAGCCCATAAACTTTTTTAACACAAAACGACCGTCTCTATATAAATATATTATATATATAAGTTTTTCTTCAAAACGATTATAATGTTTTACAATTAAGAGAAAATATGTGCTTGGTTAGTCACATTTAACTTTCAATATCTAAATACACCCATTCAAAAAAAGATTGGGCTAAATGCCTAAATCTTTTACAAAATAGCCAAAATTAGCACATTTATTTATTTATTTTGGCAAGACATTCACGCTTAATTTTGGTACTTGTGTTCTTCTTAACAACTGACCAATTAATCTCATCCTTGTTAGTTTTACGACAAGAACGTGTGTTGTTAGTTTTATCTCATAACCGATGTAATGTTTACTTTCATTTTCATTAAATGTTGTTTGATAGATGATAAGAATTTTTATACAGACTTTAGTTATCGTATAAGACAACCGCTTTCAATTGCATTTTCACCTGCTCACGTTCTATTTTAAACGCCTTAAAACACTCACCACAATATCACAAATCATTAATTATCTAACGCTAGAAATCATGCTGCTAGCGCAAAGACTCTCGCCAAGATTATTAATGTGTGTTAATTTTTTATATGTTTTGGTCCCATTTTATGTTTGTCAGGTCATGGGTAGTACTTGAACATATGTCTTGGGTTCTTGTATTATTCCATTTATTTTCTTGATGTTGTAAGTTTGCATCTTTGTGGTGTATTTTTGTTTCCTTGGGTCTTATTCTCTTTAACTAGTTTGTTGAGGAGATAGGATGCCATTTCTTGTATATTTTGTTCTTTTGTTGGTCCCGTAATATATGTTGCCTTTCTAATTTTTTTTTTAATAAGGTGACGGTACGAAAGTGTAGTATATTAGATAAGATAGATGTTGTTGTAATACAAAAGTAACTAGGAAATGTACATAAACCGTAGTTGAAGCATAAACTGTACATATACAAAACAGATCCAAATGATAAATGAAACCCGGCCCGACCTTCATAAAATACTTATTTGCCCCTTTTCATCATCATCTTCACTAAACACACAGTTGGAAACCCTAATTTCAAAATTAACCCCTAAAATCAAATTCATTGAATGAACAGTTACCACAACTCAATTACAACAACAACAACAACAATTTAATCAATGGGAGCCAGTAGAAAGCTTCAAGGCGAGATCGATCGAGTTTTAAAGAAGGTTCAAGAAGGTGTTGATGTATTCGATAGCATATGGAACAAGGTATTGTTATAAAGTTTGTTAATTTATGATTAGTTTAATTAATTTGATGATGAAATGCGTGAAATTTGTGTTATTAGGTTTACGATACGGATAACGCGAACCAGAAGGAGAAATTTGAAGCTGATTTGAAGAAGGAGATTAAGAAGTTGCAGAGGTATCGGGATCAGATTAAGACATGGATTCAGTCCAGTGAAATCAAGGATAAAAAGGTTGGCTCGTAATCGTCAAAGGAAGTGCCTTTTCTGCTTTTATACAATTGCTTATTCTTTCTGCTTTTTCAACCAGTTTTCAGTTAGCTGCTTATTTCAGAGTGCTTACTTGAGCTGCTTATTAGAATTTACGGCGCTTTTTCAGACGGCATTTTTGTTATACAGAATTAGTAAATCGTACGAGTAATACTTTTTCTTGGATTGCTTATTCTTAAGCTGCTGAAACCTTAAGGGTGCATTGTAAGCATCTTGATTGTAAAAGGGCATATGAAGCACCTGTAGCTTGCGTGTATGCAAATGGAGTTTCTCTTTTCATTATTAATTATATATTGTAGTTTTAGGTTTACTTCGAGTTTACACCGATGTATAAGCGTTGGAAAAGATAAAATCTTTCTGCATAGGTTAAACCGTAGGATTTAGAAAATAGATTATCTGTATTGATATTGATATTCTTATAAACTCAATATAGTTACAAGAATGCACAGATCAAGCTCTTATAAACCATTTAAGCCAATAGTGAACGAGGTGTTGTTACATCGTATCCCGAAAGAATAAAAGTAATTGAAAAGCTTTCTAGGAATATCTATCTGATCTTTGATAGTTAAGTTCATAGTTGATTTATAGCTTGAACTTAATTGCAAAGATTAGAGGTAATGCTACAGAATATACTAAGCAGACTTGCATGGACAATTCATCTTCTATTTACATTGACGTCCTTATATTTGACAGACTCATTTGAGTCTCATACGTATGTTACCTTACGTTGTTTGTTGTCTGTTGGCACTTATTAGATTCTGTGTCGTAATTTCCTTATTGACGTCAGGTTCATTTTTCTGACACATGTTGACGTAGGTTAGTGCCTCTTATGAGCAGGCTTTGATGGATGCTCGCAAGCTTATAGAGCGTGAAATGGAAAGGTTTAAGATCTGTGAAAAGGAGACAAAGACTAAAGCTTTTTCAAAGGAAGGCTTGGGACAGCAGCCTAAAACGGTAGGTTTTCAATAGAGTTTTTTTGTGCATATGATACGATTACTGAATTTCGGTCCCCTTTCGGCCAAGTAAATGTGATGCTTTTATGTTTTGCTCAATGAACTTGTATGATAAGTTGCCAATCAGTATCCACAGGTTTTCCTTGTAGTAAGAGTTGATATAGCATTCATACATTCAATCACTTCATGATCTATATGGAAATGACAGTATACAGTGTTTATATACCAAAGCTTAAAAGTATTATTTTATTTCTATGTAACATAATTATACAAATTAACAGGAGATGAGACTAGATAATACATTATTGCTCTTCGTGTTTCCTCATTGGAAGGAAGCTTGTGTTGGCTGATAAATAGTAGATACCTACAAGCTTAAATTCGTATAGTAAAGTTTCTTTGTTGATGATTTTTTGTAGGATCCTAAGGAGAAAGCCAAGTCGGAGACTAGAGATTGGTTGAACAATACGGTATGAAACTATATTGTCGATAAAATAAGTTTGTAATCTAGGTTCAGCTAACATATCTGCATCTTCATATAATTTTTTAGGTTTCGGAACTGGAATCTCAAATCGATAGCTTTGAAGCTGAGATGGAAGGGCTGTCTGTTAAGAAAGGAAAAGCGAGACCCCCAAGACTGGTAAGATGGTGCATATTGTACTCGATCTCTAATAATTTTCACCTTGTAATAGACTTTTTTCGTTGATATTTATCTTATGTTTTATTATTCATTGGCATTTTTGTTTCATAGACACATTTAGAGTCATCAATCACTCGGCACAAGGCTCATATAATGAAGCTAGAGTTGATATTGAGGCTTCTGGATAATGATGAATTAAGTCCTGAGCAAGTCAATGACGTGAAAGACTTCATTGATGATTATGTTGAACGGAATCAGGTTTTCATCTGTTTTACTAATATATTTTCTATGAGGTCGTCCAAAACCTGATATTTCTGCATTAGGTTATGCACATAAATATTTTCTGAAACTAGTGATTTATTAGCAGAATACGTGGTAGCTGATGTGCTACATAAAAAGTTAAAAACTATGGCATCACTTTTTAAGGTGATAATTAATCTAACCCATTTATTCTGCAGGAGGATTTTGAAGAATTTGAGGATGTTGATATGTTATACAACACCTTATCATTGGACATGGTAGAGGCACTAGAAGATCTGGTTTCCATTGTGCCACCTAGTCTCGTTAAGGTAATGGTCTCTGATGTTGAAAATTTCACCCTATGACGTATATAAACCAGTTTAAACGATCCTTCACTAGCTCCGAATAATAGGCTTGTTGGTTTTAGTTGATCCATTTTTGCTATGCTTCTACTGGAACAACAGTCTATATGCAAAATGGGTTTAGCAATATTTGAGTTTAAATATGGACGAATTTGGATTTATTCCATGATTATAATGTTGATGTTTGGACTTAGGAGTTAATTCAATCAAGTCTTTTTATCATCCGTAGTTCCACATCCTTCTCAGCACCCAGAAAATTGTGTTGTACATTGACTTTGCTTGGTTTGAGTTATTGATTATTGTATGCTTCTGTTGGAACAACAGATTTTATTTGTGTGTCGGAAAAAGGTTTTTCCTATCAGTATTTAGAAGTTTAGATATGGTAGATATATTTTATTGATACCAGATTCAAAATAACCCAGCTCATTTAGTTGTGGTGTAATAATAACCCAGTTAATTCAGTTAAAGTGCCATTTTTAAGGAGAAAGTAGTCATCTATTTACAGAAAAGGGGATTTCTGTACTTTCTTGGACTATTTACATCTTCGAGCTAAGTTAGTCTTTAGAAAGCTGTGGATTGGTCTTGGCACATATTTAATGTGGATCTGTATGGGAACTTCAGGTTCTTGGATAAACATTGTTAAGGTATAATACTTATGGCAGGTAACTGTTATTTAGTGGACACGCTGACAACCTAGTATCAAATTGTTGATGGTGTATATATTTGTTTTCATAGTTTGATATGTATATGCTAGTTCTGGTCAGGTGGTAACTCACCAAATGGCCTAGTGTTAAGGCACCTAACCTCCTCACAAGAGTCTAGGGTTCCAACCTCACTAGGTGCACATTTGGGGTGGCCAGGCAAAGGGCCGGAAACAGTCACGGGGTCACCTTGGTTAGTCTGCGTACATCTGAGTCAAAGACCCCCCTCCCCTGGTGAACATGGAAAAACCTCAGTCGCTTAGTTTAGGTCAGGTGGTATAGACTATTGTCAATCAATGATTGGTTGGCTTCATTGTCCCATATCAAAGTTGCTGGAATTTATATCCTTAATTTTTTCATTAAAAAAGTGGTCGTTATTAGTTTGATTTATTTTCTGGCAGGGTGTTGGCGCTACTGGTGCTGTTCTTAACATGAAAAATGCTATGTCTTCATCTCCTGTTCAGTCACCGGTATGTTAAGAAACTAGTTTGCCTATGACACATGTTCGTCGTTGTTATGCATTAGGTCAGCCTATTTTTAGTATCTGATTGCATCAGTGAGGAGGATTTTTTGCCATTAAGGCATAGATATTGAGAAAATATAATATGAAACCAAAAAGCGGCACACCGGCATATGACCATTTATGAAACTGCTCGCCAGGCGCATATCCAAATAATCTTGGTTGGTCAAATCGGGTAATGAATTAAAATAGGTTCAAGTTGGAGTGATTAATTTTTATCCTTGTCGGGCCGGGAAATACTTATTTGTACATTTAAAAAGTAACTAATGCGTCAATACTGATTACAAAACAATACTAGTACATTAATTGATATATTCTACAAAATAAAGTGGTTTAGGAGGTGGTATCCTTGTATGCCATAAGCCCATAAGTAGACTATAAGCAACTTTCATTCTGTTTGACTGTTCAACCAGTTTTACCTGTTCCTCTTTCAGCTCATTCTTTGTTTGATATAATTGAGATAGAATACACCCTAAATGTTCCTATTTATAAATGAGCAAGTTTAAATTGCTACATATACTTGCAACTAAGGCGCCACTCAAAGTAGAATATAAGCTAATTAAGAAAGCTTATAGTATCAATATCATGTTTTTAACTGATATTGATATTATTACTCTATAGCGGGATTAAATTTGAAATAGTGTCAAATCAGTTAAAAGCAGTGTTGTTATTAGTTATTTCAGGCCTAAGAGGTAGCCAGTGGATGCATATGAGATTATCTTGATGGTAATTCATATATGCCAGTTTGAAGGTGCTTTTTTGCTGCATAAACAGCTTACCTGTATATGGTTAAGGATGATCTGTACTGAACTATTGCACCTTATAGTTGTGAAAGTCTTCTTTTTTGTCATGACCTGTTTTAGGGTTTGTTAAGCATCTTCGAGAATTGCATATTTACAACATATACACAATAGTTCCATATGAGCTAAAGCATTACATCTAATGATTCGAATTTGATTGGAAAAGGTTCTTCATGGCAGTTAACATTTAGTATCTGGTATAGATTGAATTCACATGGTTTCTGCTATAGTTTGGGGTTCGGATTGATATTTAGGCAGATAGTAAACATGCATTTTCATTTGTTCAGGCTGCCTGGATATGTTTGCAAGAATTATAATTTATAATTATAATAATCTATATTTAGAGGGCATGAGAAAGGTTTACAGGAACACCTTAGATGTTCAGCATTTAAGTACTATTTTCTCTTGGTCTGTTCATCGTTGAACAGGTAATTAGCTATGTGCATTTTAATCTGTGGTTAGCTTCTGTTTATTCTGATAAAGTTATCTCATCAAAATTGTGATGGCCTTTTGTTTTATTAAATGAAATAACACAGATTTCTGGTTATCTGAGTTCTCTCATTTCTTTTATGCAATAATTCAACAGGGAGCTACAGTTCAGGAACACGTTGAGGACACTGTGTCCCATGACACTAGTTCAGAAAATGTACCAAAGACCCCACCTCCAAAAAGCAGCACCATCACATCTTCCCCTCCAACGCCAGCTGGCAGCCATGTAACGCCTGTTGCTATTCCTGCATCTCCAGTCCTTTCAGGTCAAACTTCTATCAATACAACCTCCACAGTTCCTTCCTCTCCCATAAACAATCCTGCAAAGGAAGAAGAAGCTGGAGGTTTTCCCATTCGTAAATCATCTCCAGCCCTTACAGACTCTGGATTAAGGACTTTAAGTAGAGGTGGTTTGACCAGTCAAACTTCTGTTACTACTCCTATGAGTCCCACTGCTAGTAATATTTCTACCAATGGCGTTCCTCCTTCACCTTCTGAAATGGCTAAAAGAACCATGTTAGGAACTGATCTGCATCCACCAGTTTCATCTTTGAGTAACAGAATGATGTTGCCACAAGGTAGTGTGAAAACTAGTGATGGTTTTAGTTCATCAGTTGGTGATAATGGAAATGCTGGTGAGGCTGGTGGTATGACTGCAAGAGTTTTTTCACCTTCTGGTGTTCCTGGGTGGAGGCCTGGAAGCTCCTTTCAGAGTCAGCATGAAGGGGTATGTTCCGATCATTGTATTTGTTTTTGCTGAATGACCGTTTAAGACTGCAGATTTTATCTTAGTATGGAATGGTTGGAATCTTGGAAGCATATAGAGATTTAAGTCTAAAATTTTAGAGTATAGATATGGAAAAATGTAAACAGAATAAATACATGGTATCTGCTGCATATCATATTGTGGAATTTTTACAAAAATGTTGTATAGCCTTCCTTGTCGATTTGATAGATATGGCTTCCACTTATTTGGGTAGAAACTCTCTGACCAATTTAAACAAATTTTGTTTCCACTTAGAGTTGCATTTAGCTTGGTCCAACATGTCCCAAAGACACTTCGATTCAGAGTAATTGCTGTAATTAATATGCAACAATTTTTAAAGAGTTTATGGTATTTTATGCTACAAAATTTTTGGAAGCCTTTAACAAATACCGATTGATGAGAAAAAGTCTGGAACTGATAATTATCTTCATGTACTGAATGTTTGGCAATTTCTAGTTTTATTTAGACAATTCTTTCTTTTCTGATACACAGGGACAAGTGCGCGGGAGACCTGAGATTGCAGCAGATCAAAGGGAGCAATATTTACAAAGATTACAACTGCAGCAACAAGGTCAGAGTACTCTCCCTCGGATGCCTCCTGTTTCTGGAGGAAATAAGCAATTCTCAGCACAGAACCCTCTTCTGCAGCAGGTATGTCTGCCTTTTTTTTTTTTTTTTTTTTTTTTTTTTTCTCAATTTGTGAATTTAAGTATTACCTGTATGTGTTTTTAGATGTAATCCTTCTATTTCATTGATATGTACTTGAATTGTATTTGCAGTTCAATTCTCAAAGTTCAACCATGCTACCGCAAGGTGGGTTGGGTGGAGCACCTCCAGCTAGTCCTAACACTGTCACATCTGCACAACAGCAACAGCCACTTATGTCGACTGGTTCTAAAGATACTGGTATGATTACTGGTACATTCTTATTTTATAGTGTGGGCGTCTCAGATGTTTTCTAGCGGTGTTATATTAAGGTGGCATGGTATCGGGTCAAGCGGGCTGGGTGGCATGTCAAACTGTGTTCCAGTTAAAACTAAAAATACAGTCACTTTTAGTATGGGGTGGCTGGGTTGGGTTGACTTGAGAACTTTTGTCCATTCTTGAGCCTTCGATTAATAGTTACTGATTACAGAAACTGTGTTATTACAATAATAATCCAAAATTTTGAACAAAATGGGTTGGAGGCGCTATTAAAAGAAACATTAGGAGAATTTCTACATGTTTGATCTATTTGATTCCTTCTCGTTTTAGCTAATATAACTTGATCATTTTGTCAGTCTTGTAAATATCGGTCTTGGCGGCCGATATATCAGTGATATATCGCTTATCGGCGGTCAACCGATACGATTTTTCACTTATCGGTCAAAAAAATCGGTTTGGTCAAAACCGGATTTTTTTTAATTATAATTATTATTATTATTATTATTTTTAAATTGATAAATAATTATGGACTTGTGGCTTTTTTATTTTTCAAGGATGTTAAACTTTTTAGTTTCTTTGTGGTTATCAACTTATTTTGTTAGGATATTGCTAATATTTATTTTTATTTTTTAAATAAATTCCTTTATAATTTAGGGTCTCCGATATATCACTGATATATCACCGCCAAGACCGATATGGCGCTTGGCGGGGGTCGACCGCCACGGTACCGCCAAGCGATATTTACAACCATGCATTTTGTGATAAAACACAACCCAGATCGACCCATATCTTGGACATACAATTTGTGTATTCTTTGAAATAACAATCTGCAGTTCAAGCAGAAATCGGCAATGCAAAAGTTGATGAGATGGATCAACAGCAAAGTCTATCTGACGATGCAGCTGCTGATTCTGCACAAAATGCTGCCAATGAGGAAGATCCAAAGGTCTCATATGCATCAGATATGCCGGTATATATATATTTCTAGTTCTGTTTTTGGGGCTCGCATTTGTATTCTCATGCTAGTTTTCTTTTTGACTATCTATGTTAAGTTGCATTATTATTTAAATACTTTATATTTACTTTTCCCTGAAAATGTCAATAATATTTAGGAAATGTTTGTGCTTATGACAAAAGAGTAGAGGTGGCAATCTCGACCGATTGTCTTAAACCAATTAAATGGGTGTAATGGGGAAGTAGCACAATGTCTTTACTGCAGATAACCAGATACATGCTTTATTCAAAATTTAGATCTTTATATTAATTAAATTGTTATATGTGATCATGCGTAACACATAAATTGTTTTAAAAATATTATAAAAAACTGCACAAAAACATATCCGTGGATCTACCAAACCTGACACGGTTACTTTTCCTTTGTACTATAAATAGCCCAGCTCAATATGAACCTGTTTTGATCAGATCAACTCGCCCATCTTCCCATCTCTACTAAAGAGCATTAAAATTTTGAAATTCAAAAGTTTTTGAGTCGTGATTATTGTGATTTGTTTGTGTTATGACAGACTGGAGCATCTGGCTCTTTGACAGAGCCTGCGCAAACAACACGAGATGTTGATCTGTCACCTGGACAGCCGTTGCAATCCAATCAGTCTGGTAGCCTTGGTGTTATTGGCAGAAGAAGTCTTTCAGACCTTGGTACTATTGGAGACAATCTTAATGGATTAGCCGCAAGCTTAGGTGGCACTCATGATCAGCAATACAATCTCCAGATGCTTGAGGCTGCCTTCTACAAACTTCCCCAACCCAGAGACTCTGAACGAGCAAAGAGCTACACTGCTGTATGAACATTTCTCAGCTCTCTTATTCCTTTCCGTAATTACTTATGAATGGGTCGAATTGGGTTTGTTTTATTTTAACGGGTCTACTTGTAAACCGTAGCTAAATGGGAAATAATCGAATGAGTTGAAAGTCGTGTATGTTCATATCAGGGAAGTTCATTTTAATAACCAAGACGACCTATCAATTTGCAACAAAATTTGGCAACTACCTTTTTTTTTAGAACATGTTTTTCTTTTGTGAAATTGACTTTCTTCAAAGTTTTTTTTTTTTCTTTTTTCTTTTCAAAGTTGCCTTTTTTGCAACATTTTTTAGACATTTTCGGGTATTTTAGAAGGGAAATAAGCCGGGAAGAAAAGAGTTTAGTCCCCAAAAAAACTTTGCGAATCCATTGGTTATTTTGCCGATATACACATTTTTTTTTTTTTTTGACATTTTGTAAAAAACCATCGAGCAAGTGACCAAGTCGTATTTATTGAGAGTTTTAGATATTTATAGTAAAAAAAATTGTTCATCACAATTATTATTATTCTTATGAAAATATGGACAAAAAACTATTTTTTTGGGTCAGTTCGTCTTCACCCGGCCCTTTTAAACCCAAACCTGTTATCCTACACCTCTAATTTGTATCCGTTTCAGCGACACCCTGCTGTGACCCCTCAAAGCTATCCGCAAGTTCAGGCTCCAATTGTCAATAACCCAGCCTTTTGGGAACGTCTTGGATCTGATAACATCGGCACTGATACTTTATTCTTTGCTTTTTACTATCAGCAGGTAATTCACATCCCTTCTACTATATCCGGAGTTTTGGTCACTCTTATTGAAAGTTTAGTTTTGTTTATACAATCTTTATTGTACGCTTGTTCTGAAGTATGTCATCGTATGCAGAATACTTATCAACAGTATTTAGCTGCCAAAGAATTGAAGAAGCAATCATGGAGGTACCATAAAAAGTACAATACGTGGTTTCAACGACATGAGGAACCAAAATTCGCCACAGATGATTATGAACAGGGGACCTATGTTTATTTCGATTTTCATATTGGCAGCGATGAGATGCAAAACGGATGGTAAGATTACTCAAGTGCTTTAATTTCATTCTTTGTTTAGATGTGGACCATATATATCATAGATTTTCATTATGTCATTGCTGTCAAATTGCTTAAATTGATCAAAATACACCATACTAGGTAGCAAAATGGGTGGGTGGTTGGTCGGACGGGTTGGGTAACTCATCAAATGGGTTCAGGTCAAATTAGATTTTGGTACATGCCCATTGGCTTTCACCGGAAACAAATATCAATTATTTTCACATAGGCTTGCTATTAGTATTAGTTTTTGAATAAAATGATTTAGTAGGTTTTACGCTTTGGAAATACACAGGTGTACCGTGCTCTCTTTCTGACTTTTAGTTGTGCATGTACACATTCAGTTCTCTTGTCTCAGTATCACACTTTAAAACGAGAATACTCTCTGTTGACCTTTTAAAAATAGATATAAATGCAATCTTGCTGTGATCTTGCTTAACAATGTTTTGGCAATTTCTACCAGGTGCCAAAGAATCAAGACAGACTTCAAATTTGAGTACAACTTTCTCGAAGATGAACTAATTGTGTAAATACACAAGCATTCCGAGGCATGGCTGATCTCGAAATCCTTCTTCTCCTGTTAAAATCGAGGTGGTGTTTTCTCATCCTTCGTGTATTGTCAATTGTCATTAGCTTCTGGTTTTATCATGTTTGAAGTTTTGTGTAACATTTCTCCATTGACAACATAAATTATGCTGTTTGCATAGGTAAATTTAAGATAATATAACATTTTGTTCATTTTCCATATGTATCTGACATGGTATAAAATTATAGGTTACGTAAATCATCAATAATGATTGAACCAGTAGCCTTTACCTGTTCATCTTTTTGTCTGGAAACGACAACAATTTGACCCCATGATTGTCATTGGTCTGATTTAAGGTTAGCAAAGCGAGAGTTATGTTACAGTTTCAAGGTCAATTGTGTAAAAACAAGTTGTACATGTCAAGATAGGCAGCTGGAATATGCTAATGTGTTATGTTGTTAACGTGTTAAATTCAATTAAAAAAACTAGTATATTTTTACGAAGACTTAGAAGAAAAATTCATTATGCGATTTTACGCGTTGGGGATATATTTTCAGTGTCTCTGACTATATGATAAAATGTTTAAGCTTATTTTGATATTCGTACATAATTGATCCACTGAAACAGTTTAATTAAGTCTTATTTACATGAAGATATTGGTGATTTGGTGTTACTTTAAAGCTATAGTTCTTAGACATTTGATGTACATTGAAGCTCTTACTAAGTTTACTCTGCTTATTTTTTTTTTTATCATGCCCAGCTTAAAAGAAACGAAAGAACATAAAAAAGGCAAAAGTTGAAAATAACAAGAAAGGCACATGACGTTTGTTCTAATTACTCACTAATTTTGAACGAGCTAGAATATTTTATTATCGTTTATGATATGATACACGCCTTTATATTAGACCGGTATGGTGTGTAGATATATTAGGCCCATCCTTTTTCCCAATCTTTTGTATATTTTGGAACCTATTTATCCTGAGTTTTGTTATTTGTAGCCCTACTTTTAAAAGTTAAAAAGAAGCACATGAACCATATCTAGATATGGGTTTCTTGGTCCAAGTTGGCGAAAAGTCTGATCTAAAAACTTAGGGTGTGTTTGTTTCATTAAGATGTTTTTGGTCTGAATCTGAATACCGCATCTTACTGGTAAGAGGTGGCTAGAAAGTCTAAATCTGAACGAAATAATGTTGTTTGTTTTGTATGAGTGTCCGAATGATTTTAAGTCTTCGTTTTTGCAATTTGTTTATTAAACCAACGAACGCGATAATAAGAACTTATGTAAATATGAAACAAGACTTTTATCATAAATATAAAATAGTTAATAAACAATCAAATATATTATATAAAGTTTAAAAAGCGAGTAAGAGCGAGAAGACAGTCATCCACCTCTTATCGAGTAAGATGTTATATGTCTAACCTGCCTTACTCAAAAGAAAAACAAACAAACAAAACGTCTGCCCACCTCTTACTGGTAAGAGTAAGGGCTAGTAAGATTTTTTTTTTTAAAACAAACACGCCCTTAGTATAAAACTAAAAAAAGTTCAACTATAAGTTCATGAATTTTGATTAGAAGTTGGATAAGGAAAGAAGTATAAAAACTTATGTATATCCGTAGCAAAGTTAGATGATATTACAGGAATCAGAATATTTCACTCCATGATAGATAGATATAACCAAACTTCAAGTAGTGCATCATGTTATTCTTTGTTTGTTTTGGTGTAGACAAAAAAGCAATTGAGCATGCTTTATTCTTCTTTTTATTGAAAGGAATGACCATATTTGCAATTTGCAATAATGTGACTTCACTAGTTCACTGTGGATGAAACTAATATGACCAATGGATCTGGTTCTGCACCTTTTGGGAAATATCATGTTTTTCAAAAGGGGAAATGAAATACATGTACGGTCAATTGGACGTTTCTTTGTGAGAGAGAATATTGAAGGCTTTCTTTTTTTAGAATGTGTTGTTTGATTCACTTTGTATATACCATCAAATATAACGTTACACATATTTCAAAAAAAAAATAAAAATAACGTTACACGCGGAAATACTGTAAATAGCACATGATATCTTCAATGAGTGGAAACAAGCAAGGTTACTAAGAGCACTAGGTGTCAAACAAAGACTTGTGTTAGATCACATCAAGTCTCATTTTTCCACAACCTCAACGCCACATCAAGATCCCATTTTTTTATTCAATTTTCCAAATAACTACAACAAACCCCTCACTCATAATAAACCTCAACCTCTTCGTTTATTTTTTATCAACATATACCATACTACCATTTTATTTTTTATATTCAATTTTCCAAATATATATCTACAACAAACCCCCCTTTACAATTTAATTTTTTTTACATTTTCACATATATCCAAAATTCCAACCATATATCATGCGGAGGAAAAAAAAAACCACCGTATCTTCTTCTTCTCCGTATCTTTTTCTTCACCATACAATACCACCACCACCATCTATAAAAAAACCCACCATCTATACAATACCACCACCACCATCTATAAAAAAACCCACCATAACTCACACACACAAACACACGCTGCACACACACAAAACCCACCAACCATTTATCAAAATTGAAAAAAGGATTAAGGGCCCCACCTTTGTCAGTGTTTTCTCTCGTCGTCACCACGATGACGTCAACGACGGCGAAGAACGACGAGGGACCCCGGTGTCAAAACGAGACACGGCGGAGTGCTAGGGTGGACGGCGAAGGTGGACGACGAGGGGACACCGGGTGCTCTAAGCTAAGAAGGGTGCTTGTTGAGTAAAGCAGGCTTTCTTTCAATGCTTGAGCGCTTCTTTCTCATATTGATCATTCAATATCCTTAACTTTTCAATAAGGGGCGCGCTAGCTAGATTAGGTTGAGTGTAATAGTTATGAACATTACTTTCGCTAACTTAACGTCACATCATATTTTCCTTTCACAATTAACATTACCACTCAAACATACCTTAGTTAAATACTTAAATATGCCTTACAAAAACCAACATCAAATACACAACCAACATTAAAATCATTCGTGGCCAAGACTGATTCACTCACAAATTCTGCTATGATTACACTAAAACCGGCTAAAATTTTACCTTCTCGGGTAAACGTAGCTTGCATCTGCATGAAAGATAATATCGCGAATATGTAGTGACACCAAAATATCACGATTTTTTAAAGATGCCAAAACGCATATAGGCAAATATAATATGTTTTATTTATTTATCACTTCCCACTATTTTTTCATTCAAAATTTGAACTTTTGTGTGGGAAACGAACTAGCAACATTTATATTCTATACCTACTACATTTGATAAGTACCATATCTGCATAAGTCCTCGAATATTATACTATAAGGAGTGATATTTAATTGAAAGTGAGTCTCTTGGTAATATTAACTAATTGCAAGGGGGACACGGGAGGGCGGGGTTTGCCTAACACAAGAACAACATACCCAATTCCGCATGTGCGAGGTATGAGGGAGGTAGAATGTAGACAAATCATACTTATACTTTAGGTTAAACACGAATGTAGGGAGACTGCTTTCAGGTTTACCTCCGACATCTTGGTGTCACGTCAGTTTCTTCATTTTATTTTTTCTTGTCAGAAAAGTTTGAAACACCTACTTTCAGTTTTTCTTCATTTTTTATCACAAACAAAATAACCTTACCTTTCAGTCTCTTCTTTACTTTCTTTGCCGCTAGGCATAGCAAATTTTGTGCCAAACGGTAGAGGAGGGTGCTTCCTTCCTTTGCATAAGGTCTTGCTATGTTTAGGTCTTAGTATGAAACATCAATCAATGTAAAATGTCCTCCAAATAGATATAGATTGAATAAAGTATATTTAGTAACACCAATTGCGGCTTAATTTGAACAAGAACGTTAAATTCAAAATAACTAGCACTAAATTTAGGTATAAAAGAAATAGATTCCACTAAGTAATCAAATTCTAATACTAAAGATATGATGATTTTTTTTTACATACTCGAATTTGATTAATTCCTAATAAATTATATGAAATCCCACTAAGCATAACATCTATTCATCAGCAAGATGACGATGAACACATTCTCATCTCCAACACTTTCTTGTGAGAATTTGAATGCTTATAACTAACAAAACTCGGACTCTTTGCTGGCCGATATTCGGGCAGCAACCTGCCCGACTTATATCTCACCCCACAAGCATTACACAATGTTTTTGGCCCATCGGGCCCTGCGCGCCATTGCGGGGTCTTTTGTGAAAGACAATGTTTACACCGCTTACCCTGCCCGGTTTCTTCATCATGCTTAACCAACTTGTACCTTCCATGCCCGTAATCTTCACTTTTTGTGCTTTCATGACTTGTACTTTTGTTGGGTAAAATTAGCTCACTATCTGCTAGCCAGTAAGTTTGATTTAGCAACTGCTGAGACCAGCATAAAGGACTTGTACCTTTGAACTGGCTTCTCTTTCTTTTGCTTCTTGCTTTGCATGGTACAACTAGTTTATGCATGGAAAGGGTGTTTCCAAATTGGGCTGTGTTTTTTATTTCTGGTGTTGTTGGTTTGGTTGTACCTTGTGCACTGGAAGTTGTACTTTGTGGGTTTATTGGAATGCAACTTCCACTGCTTGATAAACAATCTTCCACAAATATTGATAGCCATTCTGTGTTGATATCACACTCTTCCTGCATGACTTTCTAAATTAGTACTTGTGCAATAAATACTTGTACCTTGTGCCTATGAAGTTGTACATTGCTATAAAAATGTGAAACCTATTTTCACTTGCAAAAGCCATGTACTTTTTTTAATTGTAAAATGTAGAAAACTTGGTGTTGCTTTGGTTGTACCTTGTGCATAAAGGGTTGTACCTTGCTATAAATAAATGAACCTACCTATTTTTGTAAAAACTAATAAACCCCTTTTCACTTAAAAAAAAACTTGAATAAAACAAGATTTTTTTTGTTAAAATGATATACTTGAAGGTAGAAGCAAAGGAAGCATGAAAGTAGTAGTACCATATAGTGACCAGAGAAGAGGTCATCAAGGCTGCCATGTTTAGGTGATAAAAGCTGCTGCTCCGGCTGAAAGGTGGCCGGAAAACCACCTGAAACTGACGCATTCCGGCACAAGTCCATGCTATCTTTTTGTTTAAGGAAGATGAGAGGGAAAATAGGATTTTGGAATAAAGCATAGATTTTTCCACCAAGGTTATTTATTCAAAGCTGAATACATGTTTGGTCCCTTGTCTGTGAAAAGATGTGCTGTTTAGTCCTTTAAGACATATTTTTATCCGCAGTAGTTGATTTCATAGTTGTTAGAATCTCGATCCTGATATTATGATTTTACGATATTGCAAAGCAAAAACGATCCGGATTCGACATAGGATCTTTGCAAGCTTAAGATCTTATAGGATCCCGATCTTGACAATACGATCTTAAGATCTAATCTGATCCGATCTTACTTTTCACGGATTACAAACTAAAAACTATAAATTTATGAGTTGTTTTTTTTAGAATTTAAAAAACAACATGTTAATATTTTTAAACATTTCATAATCATAATTTAGGAAAATATTTCTATAAAACATTCATAATATTTTGTGTTTTTAATGTATAATAATTGTAGCTTTATATGATATTACAAAACTATTAAGAATAACATTAGAGTATGATCTTAAGATCCCGATTCGATCTTACGATCATGATCTTACAAAGACGAAAACGATTATGTGTAAGATCCTGATCTTAAAAACCTTGGTTGATTTCATACAAGTTAAAAGGATGCATGGAATTGAATTTTTAAATTAATTTAGAGTAAACTTCAAATATCGTCCTTGTGGTTTGCCTGAATTGCAGACTCAGTCTCTGTCTTTTTGAAAGCGCATGCATAGTCTTTGTGAAAAACTTTCGACTACACTTTTAGTCCTTATTCAAACTGAAATAACTAATATGCCTCCATATACGTTTTATTGCATTTTCTATAAATTAAAGAATACCCTCAAATCTTTAACAAGTATTAAGAACATTAATAAAGTTTTTCAAACTCAAATTAAAATCATTATCAAATTCAAATCTTACAAATAGTGCCAAAGTTATTTCCTAAGTATAATATTACAATTCCAATCCTACAAATAATTCAAATCTCACAAATAATACAAAATTATTTCATGAGTATAATATTACAATTCCAATCCTACAAATAATACCAAAATTATTTCTTAAGTATAATATTACATCATATGTTACTATATTGAATTTGTAAAATCAAACATAAAAATTAATTGCATTCATTTACCTTCTTTGTTGCATGTAGAAAACCAAAAAACAAACTTACCAACAAAAAGTAGTCATCATCAAACAAAACCACAAAAATTTAACCTACATTTCATAATCCAAACCAAAAAATCACCATCATCATCACCGTTACACCACCTTATCAGTTGTCACCACTCACCATCAGTTTCACGTGGGGGGTGTCATTGGTGACACCCGACCAACCGACCGACCAACCGGACCGAGTTAATTCGGTCCGGTCAATCGAGTTCAAAATTATATTCGGTCAATCGGGTCAACCCGAGTTCTAAACAAGGTCGGGTTCGAGTATGTATTTTAGCCTTGACCGACCCAAACTCGACCCGAACCCGACTAACCCTACAACAACACTTTTACAATGTAAAAACTCGGGTTGACCCCAAACCGAATTGACCCGACCGTGACCGGACCGACTCGAGTTGACCCAACCCGAATTGACCCGACCGAGTTCTAAACAAGGTCGGGTTCGAATATATTTTTAAGGCTTGACCCGACTTGACCCGACAGAGTTGACCGAACCCGACGGGTCAACAATAATCTTCCCCTATTCACACGTACACACCCACCTTTTTTCACACACAGAAATCCGTCGAACATGTTATCGCGTGATGCTAACGGCGAAGAAAGACGGCGGACACTAGTTGTGTCGTCAATTTTCTGGCTAAAATATGTTTTGGTGGTGTTGCGTTCGAAGTCAAATGGTGGTGTGGTGTCCGAGAGATCAAAGATATGTTTATTTGCGTTCATGTGGGTGTTAGATCGAAAATGAAGATCCAATAGTGTGTCATAATGGGTTTGTTGTTAACATTTAGGGTTATTTTTATTTATTTATTTTAATTAGTGTCTTGATGAATTTCAATCATTTTGAAATTCGAGGATTTTGATAAAATTGATTACTATATAAAAGTTAAATATAAGAAGAATTATTGATTTGATTAATTTTGATTTATAAATTGAAGAAATATAATTGAATGTTGTAGGTGTTTTGATGTTTATTTTAAAGAAATTGAAAATTTAAGTTTAAATTAAATGGGTTGATGACAAAGGTATTTTAGGTAATTCAGTTTGGACAAGGACCAAAAGTGTAGTCAAAAGTTTCTTATAGAATTTATGCTTGCATTTTCTAAAAAGTAGGGATAAAATATGCAATTTAAACAAACCAAGGACTAGTTTTGCAATTTACTCATTAATTTATGTTGCTACTCTTTGCAATGATTTAGGTAGGAGAATTCGTCGGTGGGGTTTTCAAGTTTATGGCTTCCTCGGTTTGATAAGTTGTAGAAGGCTAGAAGCTAATGCAAAAGTAACCTAGCAAAATTTTGGTCGAATAAAACTAAATCAAACACCCAAACTAAATCAAACGCCCAATTCAAATTTGGTTCGATTTAAGTTAAGAAAACCAAATTCAAGTAGATTTAATAATACGATCTACTAAATAGTTGATAAACGATGGTAGAATTATTTATAAAGATAAAGTAGTACGTTAACTTAAGCATTCTGATATAAATAAAAAAAAAACTTGATTTTAGTATGTTCACCTTCAAATATATTTTATTTTATGTAGCTACAGAATATTTGGGTGACCAGGTTTAGTTTGATTTAAAACTTCTGAATAATTTATAAACAAAAAATTACTTGTTAAATACGTCGGTTCAGTTCTAATCCAAACCTACAGACCAATTAAATATTTTGATTTGGTTTTATTGGATTTGGTTTCGGCCTCTAATTTATTTCTTGGTTTATTTTGTGTAAAACCAAACACTAAACACCATTAATTTTAGATAAGGACTAAATCTCACCTTAATTTATGTAGAAATGTATTTTGTTAAAATCTCACCTTAATTTGTGTCAAACCAAACACAAGTAACCTCTTTTTCTATAGCCTAATGGAGTCGTACTTTCTTATTACATATTGATTTCAAAGGAGACAAGATAGGATTTTATGCATTTCACTGGTAAACATTTTGTAGTATCCTAGTTGTACAGCAAAATATGTTGATTTATGTTTACCATTATTTGGTGTAAATATGTTTTACTAGTTGGATCAGAGAAAGCTGTGTTGAACTTACATAAAATTTTATTGAGAATAGGTAAAACTAAAAATAAAACGAGGCTATGAAATTGGAATGCAACTTAATAAAGGGAGATGATTTACACGCTTAACTTTTTATTCGCATATTTGAATGTACAAACAGTTAAAGCGAATGTCAATAATATACAAGATCTAATGAATACATTAAAGTCATTCAAATCAAATTTAAATCATGCAAATCAGTTCCCATAACAAAGATATTGAGAGTGTTATTATCGGGGACCAAAATGTTTAATACTAAAGGCCGAAGGGTATAAAGTACCTTTTGTGCCACTAGCATGAGCATGGCATGTCACTACCTTTTTGAGTTTTTCCTCTTTAACTAGTTAAAATTTGAAAAGGAAAGGGTGAATCATTGGTAGATGTTCCATTTGCTGAAACCAAGAAAACACTCCATCATTTACTTTGCATTCTGCTCAAAAAACACAACCTTTCCTTTTTATATATATACATAATTCTAGATTTAATTTCATAAATAATGTGATTTAGAAAATCTTACTAAAAAATACAGTAGTATGTAAGTTTGAATTGTCAATTGTCAAATTAAAACTATGTAAAGGGTCACCCTCAACTCGGGACGAAACCAGAACATATAGTCACTAGATACATCAGTGAAAAATCAATGATCATGACTACATACATTTTTAAAAATTGATACTCGTATTTTTTTTAACAGAATTAATACTGAAAAACAAAAATTCATGAGTGTCCCGAACACCTCGAGAGACATCCTGGTTCGTCAGTGCCCCCAACAACCGTATGACTATATCGAAAGTGGATTACAGTAGATATTTGTCAATTTGATTAAATACAGATGCAACCATGCAGGGTCACATGGTATATGTGATTCATTGCTTTAATTTCGACATGCACCAAACTCTCACTCGATCTCCATTTTTCTTCAGCTATTTTCTTAATTTTACTTGTTTAGCTATACTACCCATGTTATCTAATTTTACATAAATAAATCAAAAGTACCCTAATATCCACCAGTTAGCAAAGATATATGATTCGTACATCATCATATTTAATAATATGACAAAATAATATGATGCATATAGTAGTGTATGAGCTAAACTATTCCGGCTAGCTTACGATAGAAAAACGAAAACTCGTCATCTTGTATACAAGTTTCTTCGGAAATGATGGATTATTTTGTCATACCGACGATTATAGCTCAAAAGTACCATATGTCTTTTGCTATCGATCTCTCTTTTCAATTCAATGTAGTGGTGTACCAAATAGGTTCATCAACATGCATTATTGAAGCAAATGGGCATGTGAGCATGTCCATTTAGACTACAAGTTAAGAAGATAACTGTGATAGGGAAAGACAAAAGACCCACCCAAATATATTGCATTTACATATACTTCTTATTTTCTTCTCTGTCCCTTTTTTGATAATGTGATGGGTATTTGGTACATACATTTTATCTAGTAAAATTGTCGGCAAAATCAATCAAGATTTGCAATGATTTCAGGATAAATAACATTATAAGGATGAGGTACAAGTCATGTAACAATGAAAATGAAAGCAATGGGGGACAATGTGACATACCATCTATCCTCAACTGTTATCCAACATTAATAATTGTTGTTGATGGTCTAATGTATATACAACGGGACCGAAAATACGTATATTTGCGTACTATTCTACTCTATTGTAAAATTTATTTATCCTACTTTTATGATCAGTGTTTAAAAATAATGACTTTTTAAAGGAAATAAATAAATAACCAAGTCAGCTTTTAAGCAAACTGAAGGACAAGACTGATTGGCAAAAAATGGTGCCGACTACACACTTAACTAATTAAAAATTAAGTGCATGAATTTAACCGTTATAAAAACATTGGAAAACGACCATAGTTTATAAAAACAAAGGAAGCTATAGACGACTGGACGTGCCATTCAATACGTTCAGAGTATTTGAAAATAATGTTTGCTAACATGCTAAGACAAGATATATAAAATCTTGTACATAGTTATAGTACATGAATTCAAAATGATTATAGTACATGATTGTATGCATGTTTTTACTTGTTAGCAAAACCTTTTTGTAGCTTTAGTACACAGAAAATACCTATTACAGTACTATTGTTGTGAAACAATGAGCTTGAGTATAAGGTGTATTTATTTTTGGGTGGTTAACATAATTACGACTTTCTCTTCCATAGTTCCATAACATAATTAAGGTGTATTTATTTTTGGGTGGTTAACATAATTACGATTCATAATGTAAAACCAACTTGTAGGAAGATTTCATTTTAATGTACTTTTATCTTTGTTTGCTAGGAGGTGTGTTTAATCGGTAATTTCTTTGATTCACCATATTATAATATATTAGTACATAGAATAATCTAAAAGCAAGCAATATGGGCTCGGACTACCTTACACAGCAACTAGCCCATAGGATAAACATAAACCTCAATTAACACTCCTTCGCAGTTTAAGCGAGAGGAGACCAAGCACTCGAATAGTGTAGAATTCTTCAAATATTGCCTAAGGTAGACATTTGGTGAAGATACCCGCGTACTGGTGACGAGATGAAACATGAAGAACACACACATGACCCGTGGCAACCATATCACGAATAAAATGAATGTCAATCTTTACGTGTTTTGTTCGTTGATGATGCAATGGATTAACATATAAACAAACAACACTAACAGTATCACAATACACAAGAGTAGCTGTCAGCAACGGTGTATGGAGTTCCATAAGAAAATTGCGGAGCCATGTTGTCTCAGTAACAGCGTTAGCCACGCCGCGATACTTAGCTTCAGCACTAGATCGTGAAAGAGTATGTTGTTGCTTAGAAAACCTTGATAAAAGATTATTGCCCAAAAATACACAATACCCTAATGTAGACCTGCGAGTAGCAGGTCATCCAACCTAATCAACGTCAAAGTAAGCTACTAAAGAAGACCCTAAAGATGCATATAACTGTAAACCAAACTCCAAAGTTCCCTGCACATAATGAAGAATGCGCTTGAGAGCAGCTAAGTGAGGCTCCCGAGGATCATACATATAGAGACAAATCTCTCCTCCCCTCTCTCTCTTTAATCTCAATGCAATAACCTCACCATGTGGGTGTTTGGTCTCTTTAAGTCGGCCTCCTAATACACAAATAATCATCAATCTATTTAATATAATCGATCCTACAATATATACAACAAAATAGTGTAACATGAATCTTAGTAGCATATTCTAACTTTTTTACTCCCAATGTATAACACTAAATCATTTTTTCATTAAAATGAATATGATAATGCAATAAATAAAAATACATGTAAGGTAATATATATCGATATTGAACTTTTTTTGAAGGTACCGAAGAGGGTACACAAATTTATGTTAAGTTTTTAATATGTATAGCATAGATATGGTGAAAATGTTGAATTTTAAATGGATGAATACCGTTTTATTGTGATGAATAATATAATATGTACTATATTTGGTTCTTTTTTATCGATTTACCATTCATCACATTAAAATAATGCATGATTTAGCGCTAACGTTTGAGAATATTTTTAGTGATGAGTGATGCACCGGAGATGCTCAAACAACCCGCTAGCTAACTATATGAAGCATAATGTTTGATTATATCCATTTATATTTTTTTTCTTGGTTAAAATGTAGTGGCGCCAAATTGTTAGGTTGGCAAGATTGACTAAAAACTCCTTTGTAAGTTTTGGTGCTTTGCTAATTTTGTGTTTATATATTTTGTTTGCAGTTAAAAAAAAAAAAAGATAAAGAAAAAAAAACTTTATAAAGCATAATTTTACATACTTTTTTTTCCCAATAGCTAACTACATGAAGCATAAATTTATATACTATTTGTTTTTCAGTTATGGACTCAAAGTTGGTATAGGAAAGCTAAAGTTTTTAGGATTACAACTTGAAACATCAGGACTTCGTAATGAGATTTTATGAAAGATATTGCATCTTACAAGTAGAAGTTTGAAGTTGAATTATTGCACTTTCATACCACATTCTTCCCTGGTGTTTTTTGGATGTTGCTCTCGGTTTTTCTCGGTCATTATCATGTTGTTATCATATCGTTATCAAGTCCGTTGTGTACTTTTTATTATTTTCGTATCTTAGAGCACCCGATGTGGGCTCTTCATAGCTCGCCGTGAGCTGACCTGGACCCTCGCCGTGGCTCGTCACCATACCGCCATAGCTCGTCGTGGCTCTTCGTTGAGGGTTCTTCGTGGTGACGACGGTATTTAATCGACAAGCCAACGGATATAAATTAAATTCAAATTTATATCCGTTTAACAAATGATACTAAAAGAAAAAAAAAAAAAAAAAAAAAAAACTCACCATCCCTATAAATAACATATCATATCCACCATTTTATCATCAACTCTCTATCCTTTTATTCAAAAAAAAAAAAAAAAAAACTCACAATGTCTCAAAACCCAAATGGAGGTATTTCACAAACGGTAAATGGTCGGGAATAGCGGTGATTGCTAAAAATTCAACGCCATTCACAAACATCTGCGGCGTCAGTGATGAAAATGACCACGATCATGTCGAGAATCGAAAGTTAGCTTTGCATAACGTTATCTTTGGGAAGGAGTTCGTGTATGAAAAATGTTGAGATATTTTGAAAAATTACCGAAATGGGATCTTAAGATCCGATTGACATTACATGTCTCCTGGATATATTCGGCCCGGACAAACGAGCTCGTCCTGAAAGAGATGGCGGCAAACGAGCCGCAAAGAAACAAAAGTCTACTTCAACGTCGAGCGCTGCGAGCTCCGGTGGGAGTCAATCGAGTACTTTTTCGGGACATATATCCGAAAAATATGCTCAAAAATCCGACGCTCAAGTGGTTTGTTACGAGGCGAGGCGGGAGAAGGAAATTGCTATCCAAGAGATTAGGAAATGGAGTTTCTCATGCTAGATCCCAATTTGAATCTTGACCCGGCAAAAGCAGAGATCATCCGAAAGAGGCAGGAATGAATAATGAAGAAATATGCCGGAAGAGATGACTAGGTTTCTTATTATTAGTATGTGTTATATTTTCTTTCCCCGTGTCGTTTTTTTCTCTTGGTATCATGTTTATGTTTCTTATTATTGTGTTATGTATTGTATTTTTATTTTTAGTGAAATAAATTTAGTTTATTTTGAAATTTGAATAAAAAAAAATAAAGTGGTAGTGGTAGACCCCAAATAAAGAAGTTAAGGTTTGTTATGAGTGAAGGAGGGGTTGTTGTGATTAGTTGTGGAGATTTGTTATGTTGAGGTGGCGCTAATATGACGGTAATAAAGAAGTAACCCCTCTTCACCACACCTGGTGCTCTTAGAACATACTAGGACTACGAAAATCTATCAAAACCATTACTTAGTCTAGGATCACAAAAGATTGACTGTATAGTCAAAGATTCTGCAATTGGAAGGCAAGAAAACGCCTAAAAGAACATTTTGTTTAGATAAATGCACAACACCCAATTGACATATTTATTTATTTATTTATTTATTTATTTTTTGAACTATAACTTTCATTAAACCACCACAGGCGACCGCAAAAACAGGGCCACCACCACAAAAACAAGACTATTTACATGATACAAAATTTACACCAATTATCCCAAGAAATCGACTTAAGTCTTCCTCTATTCGAGAACCAAAGAAAACCCATCGCCTTGACCTCGCTAAGGATATTGCTCACAATCACCGGCTTATTGGAAAATCTGAGCTCGTTCCTCGCCTTCCATAAAGCCCAACAACCAATAACGATCAAGCCTTGGAACACCTCTTTAGCCTTACCCTTTAAACCCGCGAAATTATGAAGCTCGAGCAAGTCACCAAAAGAGAATGCAAAGATATCAGGAACTTTGCACCACTTACTAATTCCTTGCCACATGACCGCAACCACCAAGCAAGAAGTGAATAAATGGTCAACCGACTCATCCGCAAACCCACAAATCTGACATTTGGGATCCGCAACCGGGACGTGCCTTTTTAACAAAGAAACAGAAGTTGGGATACCTCCTAACAGCCGCTCGCCACGCAAACACATTGCATTTGCTGGGAATCCACTTGCACCAACTTATTACAATATTGTTGCTAGCATCTATCCCAGAGAGCAAAAACCTTTTAACTTCCGCCACCGAAAACTTCCCTTCATCATTACCAAGCTAAACCCACCGATCCTTACGACAAGAAAAAAGACCATTCAAGTCGTTAAGAAAGCCGTTCAATAAAGCCAACTCCCCCAACTCCTCTACCTCAGTCAACCTACGTTTCCATTTCCAGCAGCCCGCGACAATTCCTCCAAAGTCAATAAGCCTCTCCTTCACCTTACATTTCTTATCTTTCTCCAACCTAAAAAGACCATGAACCAAATATTTCAACGACGTGTCCGACAACCAAGGATCAATTCAGAACTCAATATCCGAGCCTTCATCGACAATCCCTTTAAACATACGACAGATGGGAACACCTTCTACCACCGTATTAGCCAAAGATTTTACAATCTCTCTCCACACACCACTACTATTATTGTTGGAAGGGATGAAATCCCAGTTCCTTTTACTACCATGAATCGCCATTATGACATTCTTCCAAAGACTACTCTTTTCATTCTTATATCTCCATCCCCATTTAGCAAGAAGGGCCGAATTAACCACACAAGTCTACATAAGCCCAACTCCCTTTTCTTTGAGCGGTAACCTTATCCCACGCGACCCAATGCATACTCTGTTTGTGCTTGACCCACCCCAAAGAAACCTCGATGTAGGACTCCAAGTCCTTGATAACTTTTTTAGGCGCCTTATAAAGAGAGAAATAATAATTCGGGAGGCTCTCCAACACAGCTTTGATGAGAGTTAACCTGCCTCCAATCGAAAGAGTGGAAGCCTTCCACTTCGATAGACGTTTTTCGAAAACCCCGTACACCACCCTCCAGTTATTCACTCGGTTCATGTTAGCACCAACCATCATACCTAAGTATTGAAACGGAAACCCCCCCACCTTACACCCAACCACGTTAGCCATGTCATCCACCTCCCCCGAATCCACTCCAATACCAAAGATGTTAGATTTCAGATTAATCTTCATACCCGAGCAAAATGGAAACACCTTGTTAGGTCTTTTACAACACAAGCTTAATAGAAAGAGATAAAGGCGATTGAACAATATCCAAACACACACACACACGATATATGAAACGGTTTAGGCGTAGATATGAGTGAAAGGAATAAGTTGAACAACCAGCCCTCAAGTGAGGGTTATTACAATGTATTTATAGGAGGGAAGCTAGGGCAACACTCCTAGTTCCCATCCTTTCCTTAATGGACATGGGCCTAAGCTCATGGGCCTTCTACATAAGCTTAAGGCTAATAACAAACATAAAGGCCATAATTAAGCTAACTATTACATATTAATTACTAACACTTAATTATGGTTTAGGAGTGATTCCAACAATCTCCCCCTAAGTGTTAGTGATGAAAACGGTGAAGGCGTAGATGTAATAGTAGCTTTGACGTCTTCTGACATTCTTCTTTCTTGTGAGAAGAATTGCCTTGATTCGAACAATCTCCTCAGTGTAGAGAAATTGATTTCTTTAAATGGTTCTGCTTTGACGTCATCTTTAACTTTGTTCTTTGATCATTGTTCTTTGTGATGGGAGTGATAGTATGTTGTAGTCTGCATCAAGTGCGCCTCGGTCGACTTCATTTTAGTGTCTCCACGTCATTCTTCAACATGCTCACACGCTCTTTGACGTTGGAATTTAGTCTTGATGAAGTTCTTTAAGTCTTTAAATTTGTAGATTCTTTGATTAGATGAAGAATCATTACATTGTTGTGTTGCTTTAAGATAGAACTTCCATTAGTGATGATGTTGGCGTGAGCATGAGAAGAATCTGCACGATCATTCCGCTCGAGCTTCCATAAGAAGAAAACATTAAAGCGGTTAGCAATAAGCGGATTCCAAGCACTTACAAGTTTGAACTTGAGAGTGTTAGCGCATCTTGTGAAAACACAACTCTAATTCTCACAAAGGCCGTTCTGAGCCGGAGTCCCACAAGTGAGATAACGCGATGTCCAAGTACATCTGATTCGAGATAGTCATTGAGGTACACCAAGCATCACCTCACGATCGTAGACCGTTTGAGACACACTCGCGTAATCCACGGGAGTTACCGAGTGACATCTTTGTCGGTGGTTTTGATGTTGACCACGGCGGGGTTTCCATTCAATCACCGAGGATCACAATTGTGAACCTCTCATAAATGTTCTCGACAGTTGCTAAGATCGTGAAGGACTCAATATGAACCATGATGATCTTATTTGGTGATCAACAAGTGATGAAATGTCAAGTGTTCCTAAGAGATCTTTTGATGAATCTCGTGGCTCTAGACTCAATTGTGCGTTTGGTTTTCTTGGCGGAGACTAGGAGAGGGTCTCCTTATTCAATATCGACAATCTCAAGAAAGCGATAGATTATGTAGGGTTCAGTGAGAATGAAACAAGCTTACGTTGAGAGAAACTTGAGTGGCTAAGAAGGTTTAGTGCATGCGTCACTAGGTCCATGACGACTTTTAATCTTCAATATCAGGCGTCATCAAGTGACAACCAAGTAGCATATGAATTGAACTCGATTATACGCCCTAAGTTGAATAATCTGGAGGGCTATTTATTTTCACCCTTTTCTTTGCATTTCTTTTTAATTCTTCAACTCCTTCTTTCTCCGATTCTCATTTTCTCCTTTTTACAATCATACCTAAGGACTTCTAAATTCTAACTATTTGTGGAGTCCTTGGGTAGATCTCTCCGGCTCTGGCGGATCATAGGACGGTTATTCCTAACCTTAGTCACCTTATAACTCCATGACTAACCTATGTTGCCATAAAACCATTAATTTTGAAAAATCTCACACGGTGTTTATGAATGAAAGCAGTTTGAACCCTTTGTTGAGATGAGATTTTCTGAATACTCCCCTCCACATGTGCTTAAGAGTTTTAACGGTTAAATGCACAGTGAGGAAAGAGCGCACATTTTGAATTGATCCACTCAAGATAGACAATCCCCATGAGACACGGTTCGTTGCATAGTTAAAGAGTTACATCGTCGACTTTTGGTGACAACTAGCTCTAATAACTACCTTGAAGGTGTAGAAAATCCTCGAAAGGTTGTCAAACCCGTCGAGTTCATGTCTACCAAGAGTTTCTCGAATGGTACATTCTACTCGGACAAGTCCTTTATGAGACACGTTTACATCACTAGCGAACTAGCTTGAAATTATTACCGTCCGGACAAGTCTTTTCGAGTTACTAACGGTTAAGTATCGTCAATTCGTTGGTTAAGTCTTTTCACACGAAATCAACTAACATATTTCTTATCACGTATTTTCTCCCCTCAAAATGGCATATAAAATGTTATTTTGAAATGTTTGAGTAAATATGACCATTTCGAGTGTTGGGGAAGAGTGACACAAAGAACATTTGTTGAACAAAGTTTCAAATACTCCCCCTCAACAAGTGATATAAACGGTTGAGGTTTGGAAAATCATAAGGGGAAGTACTTGTTCTTTTGAGCAAAACCTTGAATAATGAAAGGTTTGATAGGTTTTACTCAAAAGTAAGAAGCTTTCGCTCCTTTTATAAGGATTGTGGCATCAAGCGTACCACGGGGTCCTTTCTTGACAAGTACGGGTTGTACATTGAAATGCGTGCACAAGCCATAGACATATATAATCACACATCCAAATTTATAATGAGAGAAGCAGTTCAAGGGTACGGGGAGTCGATGATGTTTCCGGGAGTGCGAATCGGGCGTTGATAGCCGGTAATGTTCATCTGGGTCGACCACCAACAAAGCTTTCCGGTGTTCAATCGATCCCGTCTAAACAACCTTTCATCAATCATCACGATGATCCTCCTTACATCCCTTCGATCCTGAGAATTCCATCGCTTAGGAGACCCAATCTTTTGACGTATATCCTTCAACCGATAAGCCAATCCGTCCCTAACCATCTTCAAAGTGTGATCTTGAATTTGTGAAGTTCACTACACGCCATTAAGCAATTTCTTTGAAGTTCACTACGATGTACCAGCAGAAAGGTTTCTTGATGAGTGTATATTGTGAGAGCTGGTTGATGTTGGGAAGATCAGCGGAGGTGGGTGAAGTTGACACGCGTCGATAAGATTCAATTGCAAGTCGGAGATCTTCTACGTTCCTTGATGACTATGCATCCGATGAAGATGAGCGGTGACTTGATGAATTCACGTTGTACTTGGTTGAAAATTGCCTCATGCGACCACGTACTTTGGCAAGGTACATGTCTTCAATATGGTTGATAGACAAATTCTCAAGGTCGACTTGAGAGAATGCATAATCTTTTCATCTTGTCGTTTGACCACAATATTCTTTAGGAAAGTGTAGTCCCACTTAGATGAAAGAACAACATGTTTGATGGCAAGGATACTTTTAGAATCGAATCTCATGTTGAGACTTACAACTGGCGACACGTAGTAGATTCTTGACGTTCGGCCAATGATGAATCCGTCTGGTGCATCTCGGTCGTGCTTCCACTTTGTTGGAGAACAAGTGATTGGCACGTTCCTCGATGGCTATGCGATTCGAGTATATAGGCTGGGTAATGGAAGTGTCAACGATGTAGCGTATTTCCTTGAACCATCGCCATCATGTAGAAGAAATTTCGGTCTTTGTTGAAGAAATATCTGAATGGAATCCTCGGTTCATCTGGTTGGCCAATTGTTGGTAGAGGTTTTGACCAGTCGGTGTAATATGGAGGGTTGTCCCGTTTGGTGAAGTCGATGTTTGCTTCTGGGTTGAGCCAATCCATGTTGTTTGACATAGCTCGAGCAATGTTCTCAAGGTGATATTCGACCTCGATGGCACTTTCCGAGCTATCTTTTAACAGTTGAAATTCTTCATTCTTGATTCGCTTCAACTCGGATTTCATCATCTTCTTCACATGGAACTTTTCTTGCAGAATTTTAGTGTGCTCCAATGTGTTACCGTCTACCAAATCTTGACCTTCTTCAGGGTAGGGAGTGTTATTAACAAGAGTAGAGAACCATTCAAATTCCTCTGTTTTATCGTCATCTAGCCATGATACGACGTCAGTCTGAGGCGTCTTCTTCTTCTTTTTTGAAGGCCTAGATGATGATCCTGGTTTCTGTACTTGTTTGGGAGAGGTGGGTTGTTGTAGGGGCTCAAGGACTTCCTCATCGTCACCACCCGTATACTCAAAATAATCACCGGTTTTCTGAGTTAGGGCGGTAGTTCAGAAGAATCCTGAGGTTTATCTGTAGAAGAACGAGGAGGGGACTTTTGTTGAGCAGGAGGCCGTTGGGGAGGTGGTGGCATAGAAGATGATTCACCAGACTTCTTCTATCGTTTAGCGTCATCATTCTTATCCTGATCCTTATCTTCATCGTCTCTAGGACGTTTAGGCCTTTCTGCTTCGAATCTACATGCTTCTTTGAGTTGGTAGTCCAGCAATGCTTGAAACAACTTTTCTTCATCGGAAGTAAATGTCCCGGATCGTTTATACATTTGTGTGACAAGCTTGGCCACCAATTCATTATCCGAGAAAACTACGAGGATCGGATGGATTGATTGTGACGGTTAAGGGTGTTGATCTTATAGTTTGCTTGGCTATCGCATGAGATTCGGATATAGTTGTCTGTAAACATCTCCTTTGTGACTTTAGGAGCGATATCCATAAGGTACTTGTTAGTGTAACCTTCGATCATCTCGTTCATTTCCCCTTGGAGATTCCGTTTCATGAACTCTGAGCGTATTTCCTTTCTTTACGCATCTTGTCGGTCTCATCATGTGAATCTTGTATTTGGTCGACAAACCAATTCGGTTTTACATGAGCATGGCCTTCTTTCGACTTGTTGGACGACTTTCACAATTCTTTCATGAGTATGAGAAATCCAAGATCGAGGTGGTTTCTTCCGATTTGGATGATGATTTGGTTGATCTTTTGATGGTGGTGGTGATGAATGAGAAGAAGAATCCGATGATGATGAGATGTGAGGAGACTCCGGGTCCTTTGGTGGTTCAGAAGTTTCCTTCTGTGATCGTGTAGGACTATCCAGAAGCAACTTGTCATAATCAGCATCTTTATCCTTCTCGGACTTTTCAGTTTCCGGTTCCTCAAACTCATATACAATAGTATCCTCCGTAAGCTTTTGCTGTTGTTCAAGAGTGGTGGCACCAGCTCCCTTATCGGGTTGATTAACCGCATCGAGTTGGTGAAGAGTGGACACCACCACTCGACCCTCAAGCCACGCGCATTTGATCTTGTTCAAATTATTTAGCTTTACGAAGGTGTCTAACGATTGTAAACTTCTTCTGTATGATTTTTCCAGTTGCTCTTCATCACTTTCGAGCTTGAGCTTTGATCATACGGCCAAGCGCTATAGTCTTCCTTTGCCTTTTTCTCTGGTGGACTTGGAGGTTTCGGTACTAATGGAGTGTCATCCTTGCGGTTTAGAGTATGTAATCTCTTCTTACGATTCGGTACCTTGAGCTTTAGTCCACAAGCTTTCTTTGCGGTTTAGGTGTGGGAATAGGTTCGACTTCCTTCACGGAACAATCCTCTTACGAGAAGGATTCCTTTTGGAAACTTCCTTTGACTTTCGAACTTGCGACACTTCTTTGCCGCTTCTTCTCGGATCTCCGTGTAGGTGTTCGAAGACTTCTCATCAAGATGACCAACTTTGCCTTCTCTTACGCTACCCGATACCTTTTATGCGTTTCAAGCTTTTGATTTCATTATTCGGTGGTGATCGTGTAACACCGCACTGTTTCTTTGTAAACGATTCTTTGATTACGACGGATAGTATGGGCTCGATCAACATGTCGTGATTATATGGGTCATTGAGTCGCTTGGGGATATCAGGATGAAGTCCAAGTGCT
The DNA here is from genome assembly GCA_022545495.1 of Chrysanthemum lavandulifolium. Lineage (NCBI taxonomy): Eukaryota > Viridiplantae > Streptophyta > Magnoliopsida > Asterales > Asteraceae > Chrysanthemum > Chrysanthemum lavandulifolium. The sequence goes on along the minus strand of CM040245.1, from coordinate 169,232,828 downwards.
CTCTGGATCAACAGTTTGGTGTATCTGACATAGGGAATCTTTGAGCCAAGCTTCTTGTGAAATGGCATCATGTCATCCCATATCAGTGCTTCGATTTCAATGTCCTTCTTATTGATCAATGACCAGAAGACTTGCAGTTCCATGAGCTTGGGATGCTCATAGCCACTATCACGACAGAGACCGATTTGGTGATGATGATGTAGAGGGTTCTCCACGGTTGAGGAATGTTCTTAAGCTCCACGTGAGAGTGCTTAGTAATGATTCCTGAAGCTTCATCATAGCCAATATCTAACAAGAATTGCAGGGTGTCATTCGATGGGTGTGGCAAAGAAGTCGGTTGGCACGATGTCGGAATGATAAGCACTGACCCGTAAGTCTGCGGGAGTGATGGTGACTTGTTTGTGATTAAGTGTCATTGTCATCGCACTTTGACTGTGATCCTCGCATAGAATTCTAGAATTCTTGAATGTAGATTTCGATCTTGTAGCGAGTGTGAGCATGTTACGGTAGGGATGATTCCTTAGAATATCCACAACAATGAGACAAGAAGATTACGAGCATGTGAGGGTTTCAAAGTCAACCCTAAGGTTTTTCTTTCCAATCTTTCTAGGATAGCCATTGGGAAGATGTCGTGAATTGTGAGAACTTCGGTGCATCCACATTCATTTGAGCGACCATGTCGTGATGCGAAATAACATTAGCCAAAAGAACCAACATATCAAAAGACATAATGTTAGTCAACGAAGGTTTTATTGTCTAATTATTGAATATCTGAGTTAATGATTATTCTGAGTCCTAAGTCACTTGTTTGTCCAATAGTCCAATGACGTCGTGAAGCGTTTCGTGAGTTAGTTAACTTTAAGTTTTAAAGTTTATGTTATCACTTATAGTTCACAACATATCAAACTTTTAAGTTTATTAGTGACATTATTGGATTAGTGACGTCATGATTCAATTATTTACAAGTTTGCACGCGTAACAATTCCAAGCGAAGGTTTGATCAAGGCTTATGCGTGGGAATAGTAGCTTATGCGTAAGCGGAGAAGTATACGCGAGAGCGCAAGCTTATGCGTGGGATCCTTACTTACGCGTAAGAAATGTTACGCGTAGGAAAAGGGGACCTTATGCGTAGAACTTACGCGTAGGCGTATAAATACCTTACGCGTAAGGCTTACTCGAAAGAGTATACCTTATGCGTAGAGGTCACTGTTTACGCATATCCTTCACAGGATACACGTAGTCCCATTGTAGAACCTTACGCGTAAAATATCTCTTACGCATAACTTTCTACGCGTAAGGTGATCCTTATGCGTAGAGTAACAAACACCTTGATTCTGAGTTTTATGCGTAGCAAGCCTGAAATAAAATCATCATAACATCAATCTTAACTCATATATTCATTTTACAACAAATCATGGCATGAAAACATGTTAAACATTTACGCGTAGAAAGTCATACGCGTAGGTCAAAACTCCTAGAGTTTAAGAATTACGCGTATGATTTCTAACCATAGGATTTGCACCAAACGTTTTCGGTAGGTCTTAGGTGTTGTGAGAGTCTAATAACCAAGTTTTAACATCCATTCGTGGTGAATAAAAAATACCCAAACTCAAGAACATTAAACCCTAATTCCTAATTCTGACTTAATTAGTGTTTCTGGGTTGTTATAGGGCCTGGAAATCATTAATTCAACATGATATAAACATCACACAACAATTTTTTTGACCAAAAACCTTCACATTTGAAAACACCCAATTTGACTTAAGAACCCTAATTTTGAAAAACCATCAATTCGTGTTTCTGGGTGGACTTAGAGGATAAAATTAGTATCATTGATGTTAAAGACATGTTTTGACACAATCTTTTTAACCACAAACACCCATTCTTGATTGTGAGTTCATACGCATATGCGTAGAATACAAAAACAATCATATACAAAAATTTGACAGTTGGATTCGTGTAAAAATCAAAACCTATGTTTGTAAACACGTTAAGATCATGAAGCAACTTACAAATTGATGATCAGAAACACAGATTTGAAGAACGAATTTCGTGCGTAGGATTGTTTAGGTTTATGAGTAATAAATGTGATGAAAATGTTAGGTGGGAGGTGTTTTTATTAAAATGACTTTAACATTTTGACAGTTTTGGTCCCTCCACCTTTTACTTTTTCATACAAAGCCATTTAACTTCCATTTTGGTTACCAAACAAAGATTTTAAGAAAGAAACTTGACGACACTCCCCCTCGACTTAAGAAAGATGTTTCTAAACCAGTTTTTGTGTGATGAAATAGCTTCAATAACACCAAAAGACACAAAAGTGTGAAACTTGATGATCCAAAGCTCTTAAAGCAGTTATGCGTGAGTTGAAACCCTCGTACAAAAACTAGATGAAAACAATGATCTACACATAAAGTTCGAATTTTTGCCAAAAGCAGAATTTTAACACCTTATAACGTTGAAAGGACAAGAATCTTGGATTAAAAAGTGTAAAAATACGTTTTGATCAAGCCAAAGTTTCGGATACGCAAGTTAAGCGTGAGACCAAAACTCACTTCAAACAATACGTTCACTCAACTATTTGGCGATTGATACCACTGTTAGGTCACTAGTTTTACAACACAAGCTTAATAGAAAGAGATAAAGGCGATTGAACAATATCCAAACACACACACACACGATATATGAAACGGTTTAGGCGTAGATATGAGTGAAAGGAATAAATTGAACAACCAACCCTCAAGTGAGGGTTATTACAATGTATTTATAGGAGGGAAGCTAGGGCAATACTCCTAGTTCCCGTCCTTTCCTTAATGGACATGGGCCTAAGCTCATGGGCCTTCTACATAAGCTTAAGGCTAATAACAAACATAAAGGCCATAATTAAGCTAACTATTACATATTAATTACTAACACTTAATTATGGTTTAGGAGTGATTCCAACACACCTCAAGATTCTAACCACATTCTGAATATTTTTCTTCGACCATTCTCCCAAAATCACCGCATCATCCACGAAGAACATATGGGATAACACAACATCCCATACGGAAACTTAATACCTTCTACCGTCCCTACATCTCGAGCCTTCTCAATCATACATGAAAGCCCTCCCATAACTCAAATAAACAACCCAATTGACATATAGTAACAAAACTTAATGCATAGAATACAGAGTGGTCAACCTACAACTTAAGCTAAAGAGGGTTAAGGATAATAAACAAATCCCAAAAAATAACTAATGCAAATCCTTGACTTACTATAGTCCACCATCCAAGATTTAAATTCAAATGAATCAGAGTGATTAATCTAGCATTTTATTTATTTATTTATTTGTTTATTTATTTATTTATTTTTATTTTTATTATTTTTTTGTGTGTGTGTAGGAATCTATTAATAAAATTTTCTAAATGAAAAAAAAATGCTACTTTATGAAACACTTGATTAATTAGATACTTAATTTGATTTCTTAGCAGAAAATCATGATTAACGATTTAACGTGTTATGAACCGTTCCATGGTTCACCTCAGAACCAAAGAAGGATCAACAACTGATACGAACCGACCTCTTTATGGTAAATCAGTAAATGTGATACGCTTAGACATTTTGCCTATCGGTTTTGCTCTTGGCAAATACTTCGTAACATAACACGTCTACCGTTTATGGTTAGAAGAAGGACCACAATTGATACAAACTGACCTATTATGGTACATGTTGTTCACTTAGACAACTTTGCCTCTCGGTTTTGTTCTTGGTACGTATACTTTGTACCACAACACGTCTACCAAGTCAATGTCATATTCGATACAACTAAGATCCCAACATCTCATCTATTTTATGGCGACGTGGGACACAGAATGGAACATAATGTTTATATAACTGTTTGAAACTACACATATTGCAGAGTACAAATCCTTCTTTGTATTAAGAAAAGGTAAATGCTTTGATTAAAAAAAAGAAAAAAGAAAAGTACATAGTTTCAAAAGGCAACTACTATCTTTAAAGTTTGTCCATAGAAGTATAGAACATGGTGGATGGTAAAGTTTCCACTAAAATGTGTGTAGGTGATGTAGATATCTTATAGGGAGCTTTGTTTGGCTAAAATGTATGTGGTACTAATGTTAATAAGGCTGTTTAGACCATAAAAATAGTGGAATAATAACCACTCCCAAAACCTAATCCTAATCCTACTTATTTTCAATTTGTTAACGAAGTCACAATTTTAGTATGATATCGGTAAATGATTAAACCTAAACATGGATAAGTCAAATTAAATGATATAAAAATGACAAGAAAAATCATAAGCAAATGCATTTTTTGATAAGCAAATAAAAAATTAGTGATATCCCACATCGATTGAAAGAGTGAAGTTAAAGAGAAGGGAAGCTGTATAAAATGGGATAGAAGCAATATAGATAGGTACTTACCTGGATGGGGGTATATGAGTGATCAAGAAGGCTCATGGCCTAGGTTGGTGACCTCCATTGCACTTAGGAGTGGTGCCACCCTAAGATCGGCCCAAGTGGTCGAGTCTACATCGTAATTTTTTGCTGTGGGGGCCTGCGTTCGCGCGGCTCCTGACCAATTATCTAGTTTAATTTTTGTGTATTGGCTACTTCTGTTGTTATTGTCATTTGTTCTATTGTTGCATCCTTAATAACAGGGCTTAAGATCTTTTTATTTGTTCAAATTGTTTCATGTGTTGGTGTATAGGATTCTACTATCAAAAACCAGATTACTCAGTAGTATTTTTGATTAGCCATAAGCCTGTGCCCTCTAACAAGATGGCTAATTTGATTAGCCAGATTAGCATTTGATTAGCATTGTCTTGTTCAATGTCCTACCATAGTACCACTCAGTGGATAAGAAACACAGTCACTATAATAAGCAAATATAATTCATCATAGGCGAAATTAGGCCAATTTTGGGTTACAATAGCTGGAAAAGAGCTAAAAGATAGTTAAAGAATCTTAACGGTTTTTTCTTGCTTCCACGAGTAACCCGTGCTAAAGACCAGAACATCTGCTCCACAACTCCAGCCCATTTCAGAGAGAACCAGTGAAGTCTCTTGCGAAAATTGTACAACCATTTCGGCTTCCATAGTTAACTAAACTATCGGAGACCACGATTTCTTAAAAGACAGATAATGGTTACTTTTTACATTTTTTTCAGCAAAGAGTCTGTATTCACCCACTATTCTATTTTGATTTCTGTTCAAAATTTAGAAAATAAAACTCACAGAAAGGAATTATCGAGGCCTCACTCATAATAAAATAATGCAGTTCCGCTCCTTAATTTCAAACTTTAAACCATTGCCACCGGCAATAATTGACTTGCTAAAATACTAAAATAAGGGTTGGGAAGATTTTAGTATAAGCTATTAACATCAAATATACAAGTTCTGTGTGTTTACTTTATTAGTACTTTTGTTAAACTAGACAAAATTTCAGTGGTGCATACAGAATGGAACACTAACACTATTAGAAAATTATAAATAGAAAACTAGTAAGACATGAAAACTGTCATTTTAGCGTGTTTTAATTCCACTTTTAGTGTCGTTGAATGTCTAAAACGGTACATTCAAGAATGTTGTAGGAAGCCAAAGATTAAATATGCAGTGTTAATCTGCACTAAATATGTGATGCATAAGAACAAATGAGACCAGGTTCGGCCACATGTCTACGTAAGCCCTTCCAACAGGTCAATGTACATACTATGACGAATGGGTATAGAACATGGAGATTCATTTATGGATAGGTCGATTCCCCATTTGGGTTATGTTTTATATATAACGGGTAAATTCGAAAGGAAAAAACATGCAAAGTCGTACAAAAGGAATAAGAATATGCTAAATAATTTTACAAAAGTAAGTGTTAGCCTTAATAGTTTTTATTAGAAGTGATGGTCATTCACGTTTAGGAACTTTGTAACGTGTGTTAGATATCGTGATAGAATAGTCAACGGGCTTGTGGATTGTGCTAAGCTAATTGGTTAGAAGTTATGTTAAGCTAGCCTTATATCAATCCATGTCCAATCCAATCCAAACGAGCCCATGCCAAGCCCATTAGGGCATCTTCTACTTGTACTATATAAACCCCTCAAAGTCTCATTTGAGGGGTGTGCTTGAGTGTGTGTGTGTGTGTTTCTTTGGAATAAAGTTTCCTTTCTTCTCTCTATCTCTCTAAACATATACACGCATAATACATCTCTTGTCACCAAGTTCTTCTCTTAATCTTTCTTCTTTTTATCTCTACACGTATGCTTACTGTTGTGATTTACGCATAGTATATTCGTGTGGTAAGCTCGTTGTGTTAAGGAATACGTGATAAAAGGGGCTTTACAATTGGTATCAATCGCCTAACAATGGTTTATGAGTGTTTGTTAGGAATTAGAAAATTCAGTCATTGAAGAGTCAGTCACCTCAAGTATATGTATTCATTAGAAAGCTCGTAGTTGTAGTCTAGTTATATTATTAAGTAGTTTGTTATGTAACACCGTGGAGGACGGACGGGTCTTTACCCAGCTGTATGCACGATCCACGACCCGTAGGTGGCGTTAGTTTGTAAGAAACTATAAATACCCTCTACCTCCCAAGGTAGAGGGTTGGGCTCAATACCATTTTCTTTGTTTCACATAGTTCCCAACTCTCTTCCTTTCTCTCTCTAGAACTTTCTCTCTCTAAACTACTTGTCGCCTCATGTGATTATGGTTTAGTGTGTTTGTGAAATCCAATATCTTTCAATTGGTATCAAGAGCCATGGTTTGATCACTTATATTTCATGCTCTTTGTTTTGGTGGATTTCATAAGGTTTTGGGGTTAAAGTGTTTAGAAGAGTTTGAGTCATTTGGATCATTTCTAGTGTTAAAGTTTGGATTTTGATTGTACTTTTGTGTTTAGAATCATTATATGTGTTTATGTTTTGATTTGGAAGGCTTGAATCATCGTGGTTGGGTTGTTTTGGATTGAAAAGTGGTGGTTTTAGAATAATACTTGGGCGAGTTGAGTCTCGTTGTACTTTTTCTTCAAAGCGAGTTGACTTGTTATTGGATGCGAGTTGTCTACATGCGAGTTGCTTATTGAGCGACTTGTTCTTGGACTTGAGTTCTAAGCGAGTTGCTTATTTAAGCGACTTGATATTGGAAGCGACTTAGCTATTAAGCGAGTTGTAAAACTAGCGAGTTGGGTTTAATGCGACTTGGCTGTTCAAGCGAGTTGATTGTGTTGCGAGTTGATACCAAAGCGAGTTGGCTATTTAGCAACTTGATTTATTAAGCGAGTTGATTGTGTTGCGAGTTGATACTAATGCGACTTGGCTATTTAGCGAGTTGATTCCTTAAGCGACTTGTCTTGCGAGGTTTGACCAAAGTTGACTTTTACGTCAAAACTTCAAGCGGCCATAACTTTTGATCCGTAACTCCGTTTTCGTGAAATACTGTCAAAACGACCGGACAGCTGAATATTGTGAGGTTTCACCCCAAAGTCGTGAAACGAATTTTTGAGGCCCAAATCCTCTCAAAAAGGAAGTTATTGAGGTTTTAAGTTTTAGACCTATAATTCTCCGTTAAATCATGCAACAACCAATCCAATTCTCAACTAAACAACATCTCACTAATCCTACAAACAATCATAAGTCCTTACACATAATTGTCTATCATTTTGTCAATCCATCGATCATCTTAATACATTCTATTGGTCATTGCTTCACGGTTTGGTCTTGATTTTAGTAAAATCCCGCGAAAGATTTTATTTCTCGGTTTAAATCATAGACTTGTAAAATCCGTGCATACTACAACATCATGTCTTACTCTCTTGACCAGTGATTTGGAAGTACTTAAATTGTATGATGTTGTGGACAACAATGATAATGTTTGCTACACTGAACGATTAAAGATGATTGAATCAATCAATGAGGATGTGATATCTCCGGGTTCAGACTCTGAAAAGACAGAAATGCACCAGTCAAGGCTACAAAATGCCATGCTAAAGGAAAGTAACATTGAACCTTATCAGTTACTTCACTCTCACCTCGTACAGTTTTTGTCCACAATTTTGGATCGAACATGTAGTGCCATCTTCCGTCAGGATTTACCTACATTTACGGGAACATTACTATTGAACTTAGAGCAATTGGAACAACAACTTGTTAAAGAAAAGGTTCAAGAAGATAGTTCTAGAGTCGCTCTTGGTGATCCACAAACAATTTCGGTCATTCATCGGTGGGAATTTACATGATTATGATCAAGACATGACTAAACGTCTTTCAAGAGACACCTTGGAATGGAAATTAGCGTGTTCAAAGAGACACTTATCCATCTCATGGATAATGTGGAGAAGTATATTGAGGAAGTTACTCGACACGGATGAAAAAGTGGATGAGTGTCAGTGCGGTTGAGAGATAGGTGTGATAAGTTGGGTAATGTATCATTGAAGAATCGGGTCTTTGCTAAATGCGAAATGTCGAGACAACAAATAATGATGAGTCGAGATAATGCTAAAATGGAATCTTCGTGCTTAAATTCACAAGAGAGAGGTGCACCAACCACAACTGTGCAAGTTAATGCAAAGGAACGCTCCATGGAAGCTTGGATGTACCCAAGATAGAGATGCACCGGTCACAACTGTGCATGTCAATGCAGAGGTAAGTTGCATGGAAGTTTACATTGTACCTAGTTGTGCATCTTCTACTCAAAATGATGATTATGAGCTGCATGAGTACCTTTGCATTTGTGCTGATTATTCCTTGACCACTTGAACTCAATACCTATAAGGATCAAGTTGCCATATCTGAGCAGTGCTAAGTTTGAACTTACCACTCGTGAGCGGGAGATGGATATCCAAATGCGTACAATTATTAGAAAAAGTAATTTTAGAGAAGAAGTATTAAAACAAGAGTTAAACTCCTTACAAGAAAAGCTTTCCAAAGCGCTAAGCAAAAACACGAACTTCAAGAAAATGTTAAAATGCTTAAGCAAGAATTCAAGGCTAAGGAATCAAAACTTTTGAATGATTTTCCAATCTAAAACTTTGAAAAACAAGCTTGAAAATAAGTTATGCGTACAAGGAATACCATTCAAGCTGCTCACATGATCACTAAGCATAGAGTCTTAGCGATAAGCACAACATTCCCTTGTTGAGGAACCAAATCCGGAGGTAATTAAAAGGCTAGAAATGCTCATAAGGTGCTTTATGATGGTAATGAAATCCTTAAGCCTAGGCGAAACCTAGTTGCGTTGAGTGCCTTGAGGAAGATAAGAAATCGATGAAGTCACTAGGAGAAAATGAATAAGAAGTTAGAAGATCACGAGTGTAAAAGAATAACATAACGATCAAACCCCATAATTACACTAAAGAAAATTGGATCTCCTTGAACAAGTTTAAGCCTCGGACTCTGTTAACACCGAACAAGTGTTACGAAAAAGGATTTAGATAAGCAAAAGCGAGAGAATCTTGTTGTAACGAACCCTCCCTTAGGAAAATGCCTAAAGCAATGTGTATCCTCCCAATACACCAATGCATCTAGTTCCTAGAACTATTGCTACTAAAAGCAAGACCTTAATCAGTCAATATGTTATTTTTCAACTATTTGTTGATTTTGAGAAAACTTGTAAGAAAAGGATCACACCAGCTGTGATAGCGAAGGGAAATGGGTTTGAAACAAACAAAAGAATGCTATTTAAGCGAGGTCATGCCTTTCTTTAAACAACTAAAAGATCAATTTGAGAGTCTTAAAAAGGGATGCATTCGATATTAAAGAAATGGAAAAGGAATTTGATGCAATGATTGTTGAGGTTAGTGACTATGAGAGAATTAAAATATAATGAGATTGAGAGGAAGAACTTGCATACAATGAATGAGAATCGATTTACGAATGTATTGCTCAAGATGTGTTTTCAACGCTACAAATTGTTCCATTAATGCTTCTCAATTTCATGAATTATCATTGCTCGAAAGTCTCCCATGATCGTGTCATTGAGCTTGAAACAACAAATTCAAAATTGCATGAGAAAATAGAACAGGATGATCATGATAACTTGGTCAAACATTATTCTAAATTAGAAGTTGAACATCTTGCTTTGCAATTAAAACATCAACATCTCAAAGAAAATGTTAAAACCTCAAATATCAAGACATCCTCGATGCTCTGAGTTTGATGCGATTTTGAAATTAGCAAGCGTGATGAACAAATTCGAGCTCATTATAACACGATCAAAAGATTGAAAGCCCAAATTTCTGGCAACCGAAAGGTGAAAAGAAGGATGTGTTGGTTCCCATATGCCTCCACCTTTAGATTCTCGAATTTCCAACTTCAAAACATAATTGATAACTTGCAAAAGGAAAATGATTGTTTTAAAGTGAAATTTCAAGGTTAATGATCAAAACAAAGAGTTATGTGATTCATTTAAAGTTAATCATGATAAACAAATTGAAAAGATAACTTCTTTACTTAACGATATTGAGAATCAAGCGTGAGGTGAAAGGAAAGTTGCCAATCCCAATTGCAAATACTACTGTTCCTAAGGTTTATGCTTGTGATAAATATGCTATCGATATGTTATATATTCCCCGCCCATTAGGAATAATGAACTTGCACATAAAGCATATCTCTCATACCTTAAGGACGGTTTGAAGGGTCTCCGTGAGATTGTTGAAGATGAAAGATTAGAAAAACCTTTTGATAGTACTATAGCCTATGCTGCATGGATGCCAAACGATCTCGGGAACTCTTAGAGTATGTAATTGTCACAAGTCCGAAATCTAGCAATAGGCGAGATAGAATAGTTGTGCCTTGTTCTATGCCTAAAGCCAAGCATGTGACCCTTGATATGCCTTGTTCCATGTCAAAATTCAAGCAAGCAACCTTTGATGTGCCTCCTAGAATTTCGGATCCCAGCACTTCTAGACCGAAATGCGAAAGTAGTGAAGCCATGTAATGTTCCCATCGTTACGTCTCTGGATGTTAAGATTGACACTAAAGTTAGCGGTCAAAACCTAGAAGCAATGCAAAGAAGGATAGCATTACGCAAACTAAAAGTGTTCATGATAAGGAAGTGAAAGAACACCATAGGGACAAGAAGTTTGATTTGAACAAAAGAATCGTGTTAGTTCTAGTATTAGCTCTAAGCTTCTTGAAATTAATTCGAGGCCTCATGTTGTCTGCAAAACATGTAAAAATGTTTATTTTACGGTAATCATGATAAATGTGATGTGTTATTTACGAGGTCTAAGATTCATAACCCGATTAAGAAAGTTTGGAGGCGAAACAGTTAAGCAATCTTGAAACCTACGGGGAATGTGTTTACAAATGTAGGATTTCGGTGGAAGCCCACAGGTCGAATATTAACGAATGGCAAACCTTACCCTTAGCTAGATCCACTATGCCTAGAATAGTGCTGTTAAGGTTTGGAAGCCAACGGTAGAATAATCCCATTAAGCACAAAATGTCATTTGACTAAGTCGATGCTTCTACTAGTTCGACTCCTAGGGATAATGCCATTGCATCTAGGGTTTCTGTGATTCAAAAGCTGTTTGTGCTAACCAAAAGGAACCCATCGACGCGTGGGGATCCAATGTTTCCAATTCTCTGTCTTCGTTTGTTGTCCAAAGCGGTCGTACAAATCGTCCCTTGGTATTTGGATTGGGCGGCTCTAAACATATATTGGGCTCTTAACAATGACGTCTGTTCACATCGATTCGGGCCTCGTTCTTCAACACTATGGCGTCTGCGAGATAACACTTGAGCCCGTTCCTCAAAGAAAAGAAAAGTGTGCGCTTGATGCGCTTTATCTTCAAAAGAAGAGAAATCTTCATGTGTTATGCCATTCTCATCGACATTCTTCATCAACAAGCTTCATGTTTTTCCATGCTCATTCAACCTTCAAGTGGATCTCGTTCATTGGTGTATATTCTTATTCACTTGTTCAAGTCAAAATGGCAACTTTGGATGCAATTTTTGAGGGAAAAGTGCATATACTACATGTTGATGGATGCTTGAATTATGGTCATATGACTCTCCTTCAACGCCTAATGCTTCACTTACTAAGGATAACTGGGATTCATTGTTTGGGATTCATTGTTTCAAGATATGTTTGATGAGTACTTCAAACCTCCAACGAATGTTGATCATCTAGTTTACAAGCTCATGCTCCGGTTCCTCTTGACTCATTGGTTCACCATCTAAAAGTACTTCTCGAATTCTCAAGAAACCTTATCTCCGATTACTTCACAAGGCGTTGTTAATGACTATCATTGCGTTGCACTCATGAATAATGATCCGCTCTTTGGTATTCCTTTGCCAAATCTTCACGGATCATTGTTTCATTGTTCTTTCCCAAATGTGCACTCTTGTAAATCAACCACATGAACATTAAGGAAAATGACTTCATCATCCGCTTAAAAATATTATTGGTGAATCTTCCATATCAGTCTCTACATGTATACCTTTAGGAAGAATGCATCAATGTTGAGGAATCATTTGTTCTGGTTCATTCAGTGGGTCAATGTACATCCGAGTGTATGTTTATTCACGTGTTGGACATTTGACACAAGTTGATTACTTCGAAGTTACTCATTTATCACTTATTTGAGGTTGAAGTTGACGTTCACAAAGGCGTGTTCTTATTTGATAATTTGCTCGGGTTTAAGAATTTGAGTAGAAGACTTGGGTTATCTAGTTACCGGTGATCGAGGTGGATGGTTGAAGACACGGTTAACTATCACTATCGGGAGTTACTTTGTTTTACTCGATGTCACACGCGAGATGACGGTGTGGATAATCGCAAGAGGTGGTAATGTCTCATACTCTCATTGGGTATTGAGTACTTAAGAGACTCGCTTGGTGCATAAATTCTCGACACCGTTCTTTCATCATTAAGTGCATGCTTAAGATACAAATGCGGGGAATTCGACTTGAGTTTCAAGTTTGGTATATCAAGTTTTCTTCAACGATGGTCACTTCAAATTGTCTACATATGGGTTGATAAAGATAGTCGGAGAGAGTTTACATGTGAGTTGATTCTCACATGATTCATTTGGGCTATTTGAGTTCTTCTCACAAAATTTCAAGTTTATGGATATATTATGTTTCTTGATTACGAGGTATCAAAACCGGCAAGGGGAAAGAGACATACATCTAAACACACAACAGTACACGTGATGAACCTAATACTTCGTCTTTATTGAAGCAATCCAGGAAAGACAAATGTCATAACCGTAGAAAACTCGGTGTTTACTCATAGCCTTTGGTGTGTTATTCCAACCATTTGGGGAAGGATGTATTATTCCAACCATTTGGGAGGAAGTGGTCTCTGGAGACTTTTGGTATGTGTTACTTGATGTTCGGTGGAAGAAATATGAGAAGAATATTTGGGCGTGAGATGATATTGCTTATCGACATCTTCATTATGATTTATGATAAAGTGCTTTGGTTAGTGCTTCATGTACACAATGTAATGATGACTCAATGAGATCGCAACCATCGGTGGAGAGATATGTGTACATCAAGGTCGCACAACATATTCACATGATCGAGCTTAATCGGTTATTTTGGAGTTGACATCCGTAGAGAGATCGGTGATTCAACCGATTCTTGTGATGTCGTTGTCTCTACTCTTCGGTTGAGTGCGTGTGTACATTATGGGCTGATTGGTTATATGGGAGATAAGCTGGAATGCACTTGGTAAAATGAAGATGTTGATGTATTGTTCCCTAAATTGACAATGTCAATCTCGAAGAGTAAGGTGTACATCGGGGATGCTACGAGAGTTCATGTGATCGGTCGTGTCGGTTAATCCGGTTTGATAACCAGGAGGCGATCAATGTTTCAACTTGTTACTTGGTGTTCTCGTGTTCTTGAGTCTTGAGCTTCATTCAATGAGACCGCTTTGTATTCAACTCTACTTCTTAGGGAAATGGTCTTTATTCGATGTTTGTCGGTTTGGGGGGAAGCTACCAAAGATTCAAATTGAGAAGGCTCATGTTCAGACGATTTTCTTAGAAGCCTCGAATGCTTTGGTGGTGAAAGTTTAGGAGATGTTGATTACTTTCTTCTACAGCGTGCTGAACGATATCCTTATCTCGGTACTCAATCATCATCCTCTTAAGCTAAATTATCTCTTGTATATATTTTTTCAAAAACAAAATACAAAATTACAAAACCTACAAAAAGCAAATACAAAAATATAAAACTTTAAAAAATCCATAAAAATTAGAAAATCTTGAAAAATTCCAAAAATATTGTCATTTTTGTCATGTTTTTCCTGGTTCGATAACATCTACGGACTTTGAGTTGTCACTCAAAGAATGGCACGGGTCTTTAGATGTTGTTCGAATGTTAAAAAAAAAAAAAAAAAAAAAAAATGAGGCGGAGAAAAATGGTGGTTTATTGTCATTTCGAGACAATAACCCGTTTTTAAAAGAAAAAACGAGCTATTCTTTATCATGTTTTCAAAATTCCATGCTCGATTCTATAAACATTTATCTGCTTGAAAACTAAGCGCTTTGAAAAATAACTCGGACTCTATTTTTGATAATCATCTGGACTTATTTGTCAAAATATCAATCTCTCAATCAACAACCTATGTCATTGATTGAGGGAGAATGATTTCAATTAAATTAAAAGTTATTTGGCATTAAATTGTTTTCAAAAGATATAAATGCATGTTTTATCAATGGAGTTTAAAGTCTTAAAATCGATCCTTATCGGTTAAAACGCTTTCATAATCAAGTCACAATTCTCCTTAAAAGCTTTCAAAATCAATTTAAATCTATAAGAGATCACAAATCTCAAATGATTTGATAATTGTGATCGGGGAGAATGTGTGATTTAAATTGGATTTAAGCGATAATTTGGTAAATGGTTTTATAAGGATGTACATGCTATCCTTCCCACATGTGACAAACGATTTCAAATTTTCCATGCACATGTTGAGGGGAGCATCTATCTTAAACCTATGATTTGAAGCGTGATCACTTATCTCAATGTGCGGTTCCTCTAGTATGTGCAAAACTCTTTTCAAACCTAGAAGCACATATTGAGGGGAGCAAAATTATGAAAACCTCATCCTTCCCAAAATGCTTTATCTACTTGATTTGATTAGGGAAGTGATGTTGATATCTTTTAGAAAATGGTAATCAAAGAAGTTAATTCTTCCTCTTGCCTCCGTGTGCAAAGCGATTTCAAACATTTGATGCACATGTTGAGGGGAGCACTTGTTCTAAAAATATCAAAAACAATTCAAGTACAAAATGTTTTGATAATATATCACAAGTATCTTGATTGATTTTCAAATGGTTTTCAATTGGTTCCAATGGCGGATGAACAATACCAAATAGACCGACCAACTTTACTTTATGTATGGTGATATAAGGATGATAAGGTTAGGTATGTGTTCCCATGATCCGCTAGAACCGGAGGAATCTACCGAGGACTATCCACTAGTTAGTGTAGAGTTCTTAGGTATGATGATAAAGGAGAAAAATGAGATATGGGAAGAGTGCGGATGAGGCCGAGCTAGTCTTGGAATAAACCCAACAAGGTTCTAGTTATGAAGTCTCGGTAAGCCTTGAAGGGTTGAAGAATTAAAAGAATTGAATAAGAAAGGGTGAAAACAAATAGCCCTCCATATATTCAACCTTAGGGGCGAAACCGGGTTCAATTCATATGCTCTTGATGGTAACATCGGTATTGAAGACAAGACGTCATGGACCCGGTGGCGCTTGCACTTCAACTTTCCAAACCACTCAAGTTCCTCTTAAAAGGACTTGTTTCATTCTCACGGGGAACCGACATTATCTATCGACTTTCTCTTAGAGTTTGTTGATATTGAAGAAGGAGACCCTCTCCTAGTCTCCAATATAGGATCCAAATATGCACAAATTGAGTCTAGAGCCTCGAGATCATCAATAAATCTCATTAGGACACTTTCAATGAAGACTCTGTTTCACACAATGTGGAAAGAGATTATATCTCGAGTCCTCGCATTATCCTTGTGGTATTGCGAACATCCGAGTGATATGTAAACATATTCACAATGAAGATGGAAAGCTTCTTTGGAGCCATCATCAAACAAGCTCTGGTAGGTGGCATGTGAGATCTATTCACTAGATCAACCATGTGACAATGAGCGAAACAATGGGCGATTCAATCTTTTGAATCAATCACGGTTCGAGTTATGGATTGACGGATACCTTTGAAAAACCGGTCGTTGTGCTTAAAACTCTTTTCTTTAGCACATCGACCGTGTCTGAATATTTCAAATCAAAAGGTGTTTTTATGATTGATAATTGATTTTCAATAAAACCTTCGTTGTATTGCAAAACAATTTCTATTGAGCAATACTAGATTGTTTTCAAATCTCTTTTCATCAATCGGTGGACTTAAATTATTTGGTTCACTCACTCCGTGTTGTCTTCTTTGAGGCGTTCGGTTTGAGAACAACTAGAGCATTGCGAAACCTGTCAAGAAATTCTTGAATTATACGATCACGGCGGTACATGTCTTGATCAGCGAGGAACCGTGGGCGTGTACCTCAATTCAGCGAAAGTGGTCAAAGACACTTTCGTGCGCTTTATTAACTAGCTGTTGTATGCATGTACTCCCGGCGTTTGCGGTGATCGAATGATGCGGTCAATCCATAGCCGCATGCTCACTCAACACATTCATCTCGAAAGAAATCATGATTAGTGCATCAATGACTCGATATTCACACTCCATGCTTCGCCCGGCTGCGCCAATATCATGAATCAATTAAAGCTTCCGCTACTCTGATGAGAATACATCATGATCCTGAATGTGAGCATGTCGGTCCAAAAGTCACAACATCACATAATACCAACACACAATGGAAGAGTCAAAGATTAATGTCAGCTGATGATCTCAATTATGGCTCGAAACTCATCATCACGTGGATCAGTTTAAAGACCTCCACTTGAATTATCCAAACATGCAAAACTTGAAGAATCAAAGACTACGAGCTACTGAGCAACGAACTTCATCAAGAATCTTCAAAGCAATCTAATGTAATATCTGTTTGTATTCATTGTAAATTGAGGTGACCTCCCTTAGGGGGAGATTGTTAGGAATTAGAAAATTCAGTCATTGAAGAGTCGGTCACCTCAAGTATATGTATTCATTAGAAAGCTCGTAGTCGTAGTCTAGTTATATTATTAAGTAGTTTGTTATGTAACACCGTGGAGGACAGACGGGTCTTTACCAGCTGTATGCACGATCCACGGCCCGTAGGTGGCGTTAGTTTGTAAGAAACTATAAATACCTCTACCTCCCAAGGTAGAGGTTGGGCTCAATACCATTTTCTTTGTTTCACATAGTTCCCAACTCTCTTCCTTTCTCTCTCTAGAACTTTCTCTCTCTAAACTACTTGTCGCCTCATGTGATTATGGTTTAGTGTGTTTGTGAAATCCAATATCTTTTGGGTGAAAAAGGTCAACATTTTTGTTTATTCGAGTGTTTTTAAGGCTATCGTGCAAGAGAAATTGGTTGAATCATGGAAATTTTTTACGCGTGAGTCAAAACCCTAGTTCTACGTGTAAGAAAGTCAGCATACTGTTTCTACGCGCAAGGTTCTACGATAACTTTTGGTGCGATTCTTGAGCTTCAACGATTACTCGATTACTTCCCCACTTGGATAAGTTTGTGGAACACTTCGACTTTGAATATCCCTTATATTGTGATAGTGTAAAGGATTTTGGGCAAAACCCTAATTTTACGCATAAGCTTAGACTTACGCGTAGAACACTTTACGCATAAGCATTTTTCTTACGCCTAAGCCCTGTCTTACGCATAAGCTAAATCTTACGCATAACTTTTTCTACGCCTAACTTTAAACTTACGCATAAGCATTTCCTACGCCTAAGGAATCCTATGCCTAAGCCATCCTACTCGTAACCATATCCTACTCGTAACTTCTTTGGTCTACGCCTAAGCTCTTCATTTTCAAAAAAAAAAAAAAAAAAAATTAAATTTAAATTTTGGCGGAAAACTTGAGTAAAATTTAAATTTTGAGAGACTAAGCGTTCAATTTTACGAATATCAAATTTTGGTTTAGCTGTGAAAATTTCGGGTCAAATTTAGGCGTAAAAATTGTCATAACTCAAATTTTTCATACGACCTTAGAATTGATTTTATAGTGAATTTCAAATTTTGGCGAAAATTTTTAAGAACCAAGGTTACGATGCGACTTTCGAAAAAACCTCAAGCGACAATATCTCTTCAAACACAACTCCTTTATCGTTGAATCGATCCTACATCAACTTTATCATACATACCTTCCTCAATGGCAACTCTGGCGGATCGTCTCAAAGCGCTTTCTTTGATTCATTCTTCAATGACCTAAACATTAGTCCAACTACACCAAATAACAACAACCAATGGATTTCATCGTATAATCCATGGTTTGCTCAACCAAGTATGCATATGGGTCAAGGAGGACAAATGGTTGATGTTATTGGGAATCGAAATGGATTTGCTACGGGTATACAAATGGGGAATCGGATGCAATATGCGGGATAGTTTGATGGACATCAAGGGGTCGATTGTGAATCGAATATGGGATATCAAAATGGGAATAAGCTGTTTTATGACTTGTTCGAAGAAGCTACATCTAACAATCACAACAAAGATTCGGGGTATTTTAATCCGACATGCGATGTCAAGCAGTAGCGAAGCTTGAAAGGATCCGATGTGGAAAACTAGAAGGGGGGTTGAATAGTTTTACCAATTAAAACTTCCTTTTAAACTATTTAGATCGACTTATGCCAATATATTTGGTTGTGTGTGTTGGATGTTGATAAACAAGCATATAAAGATATGTAATGAAAAGATAAGAGTAAAAGCACAAAACCACAACGCATAATATTTATAGTGGTTCGCTACAAGGACACCTTCCTTGCCTACTCCACTCCCGAGTCACCTACTCGAGAGTTTGTAATCACTACACCAATCTCCTTATGGCGGAGAAGCCTTCACAACGCCGCTTAATCTTTTTCCTGTACAAAGCTAAATACCGAGTTCTTTCACACCAAGGCGAACCACACCTAACACAACGTCGCCTACCCTTTATACGGTGCTAGGCTAACCACCGAGTTCTTTCACACCTTAGGTGAACTACACCTTCACAACGTCGCCTACCCTTTATTAGGTACTAGGCTAAGTACCTAGTTCCATTGCAATGGAGGAACTACTACCACACTACACCAACGACTAATCCCAAAGGAGATCTACTCCTTTACAACATCATCAAGGACATCAATGTCCTTGGATCTAATGCTAGTCTATCTAGTGCATCGAAACACACCATATCGAATGTACATCTAAGGCACCTTTCACTAATGCCTTTGATTAGATCTACAAGACACCTTTCACTAATGTCTTTGATTAGATCTACAAGACACCTTTCATTAATGTCTTGTATCTTCACTTCTAAGCACCTTTCACTAATGCTTCTTGTCTTGACTTCTAAGCACCTAACACAAGTGCTTATCCTATGGACGATAGATACCCTTCACTAATATCTTCGTCTTGACACTTGAGACATCTTTCACTAATGTCTTTAACACTACGCTTCTTTGAAGAAAGAAAGGGATCATCAACAAGAGGACTTCAATAGCCTTGATGATGAGGAAGCTTGACAACTCATGGACTTGAGCTTGCTCGACTTCAAAGGTGGTGATCTTCCCTTTAAGAGGAACCTAAAGATCACACAAAACAAAGCTACAAACATAGATCTCTTGGATCTATGGTTAGTGAATTTAACTCGGGGAGAAAGTATGTTAGAGAGGGTGAGATATAATGAAGAAATGGCTCACTATTTATAGATGAAAAACCTACTGTTTCCCCGGATCCCACGGATCCCTTCCACTTGGGATCCGGCTAGCACAAAGCTAGGGATCCATGGTCCGCTCCTCTTTGCCCATGGGTATTTTGGGTTATGGGTCATGGGTCATGGGTTATGGGTTGATCCATGGTTTTCTATCTAGATACAATGTACCTTAAGGATACATTGAACTTGTGTAAGTGGTATATATAAAACCATGGGTTATGGGTCAAAACCATTTGCTAGTTTTATCTATTTAGTATATACTTGCTTTTACCCATTTAGTATATACTTGTTTTACCCATTTAGTGTACTTAATATAAGTATGTATTAACCCAATATGTAAACACTAGTTGTTGTACATATGTATCTAACTCATAGAGTTACTTAAACTTGTTAAGCCAATATGTAAACACTAGTTGTTGTACATGTGTATCTAAAATATAAAATCACTTAATCTTGTTATAGTGTTTTATGTGAAAGCGTAAGTGTGTTATAAAACTATTAGTTCAAACCATTTACGTATTTTATTTGTTTCGTTAATATGATTTTACTTTTGTTATCGACAAAACATTAGAAGATCGTAAAATATAAATAAACGTTTTACGACTTATTTGTATTAACACAATACATGTTGATGTTAGCACGAAAAGAAGAATCGGAATTGAATTGGTGATGCGAATACAATTCATGAATCCAAGGCGGGCACATAAAGCAATCAATCTGCAAACTCAGGTCATACAATCAATCAAAGGACTCAACATCAGCGGTACTTTTGATACACCTCCGATCTATGACACAGATTCACTCAATGAGGTACCAAATTATAGTAATGTTGCTAATCAATTTACTCATGATGAGCGGCGTTACGTGACATCGGCACCTACTTATGATACATACGGACAATCCGAGTTGCGACAATCGAACTACGAAACTCCGGATGTGGATCCTAATGGCGGTGTGTGGCACAAAATCTTGAGGCGATGAAACCCGTGCTTATTTTGAATCATTAATTAATAATTGTGGTATTGAAATTGAGAAAGTTAATAAGGTCAATCGCGAGGTTAAGGCCGCGAATAAAAATTGACCGTTGAGCTTGAGAGTTACAAGGAGAGCAAGAGCTTTTGAATTTCATACAAACAAAGTTTGAATTAGAAATTGGTTATCGAGATTACATTTTAAGAGAAAACAATTGCAACTCAAGTATGACACACTTGATGTGAATTTGAACTTGAAAATAAAATCTTTAAACAAGGAAATTTACGATCTAAATAACCAACTTTCTAAACAACAAGCAACTTATTCGATCTTGAAAAGAGAAGAAGCGATTAATTGTTGATTTTTCAAAACGAGAAGATTCTCTTCTTGATGAAATTGGATAAAATGAAACTATCAAAAATTGGACAATTTGCTTCTTACAACGGGTCATTCCGCTAAAACAAACAAGATGCTTTCTAATCAAGTAAATCCGATTTTCATACTACACAAAAATGGCTCTTGGTAACAACCCTTCTTCGTTCTCAAGAAAGCTCGAAATCTCGAATGTGTTAAACAATGGAAAATCTTTGTATGAACCTATAATTGTTCGTGATTCTCTTGAAGCGTTAGAACTATCCGAGGAGAGTAGATCAAAATGAAACAAAGAATCCGGACCTTAACTCGATTGATTATAACAAATGGAACAAAATTAATGGAATTACTTTTGTTAATCAAAAGAAAAGTCAAAGTTTTCCATCACACCAAGTGTTTCAAACAAAGTGTCAACACCGTTTCAAAATCGGTTTCAAATCCGATTGTTGTCTCCAAATCTCTTTGAAAATCGAACAAATGTCTTCAAACAATCCTTTTAACACAAGTGATGCGAAAGCATTTTAGGCGATGTTAAAACTAGAATTGGGAGACTTCAAGAGACTGTTAAAACAAAACTCATAATACAACAAACATCCGGTTCAATAGTTTTGATAATGAGCAGAAAAAGTTTTTGAAATGAAATTGCCCTCATTGAATAACATCAACTCAAGGGTAATTTATTTTGAACAAACCTTTTGAAAGAAACAACCGACTTTGTCAAGGACCATAAATCCTAGTAAAGCAAGCTAATGAAAGTGTTGAACACATCAAAGTTTTGGAAAATTTGAATGATTCTCTCTTGAAGATGTTATGACTACCGATATCATGTCCATTATCTTACAAACATATTACGTTGAAGATCATGAAAGACTCAGATCTGAGACCTCATGAATTGTTTCAAAATATGAAAATGCTCTTGAAACTTGAAAAGAAAACGTGTCCTATTTTAAACAACTTGATCGAAAATATGAGGAATGCAAGTATGACAAAGCATCGTATGGCGTGCCTACAAGGACATGCAAGAGCAAAATGATCTTTTGAGAGTTCAATGGAAATTCTAAAAGGAAAGGCATGGATACTAAGTTTACAAAACCATTGGTGAGGAGAAAACAAATGTTCCCAAACCGATTTTCAAACCAAAATGTCTATTTCTCGGTTTCCTCCAAAAGTCAATGAGAAAAATGATTTGTCAAAAGCAGTCACTCCACGAGACTTTGCCTATTAAAAAGAGAATTATCAACGGTTTGAGAAAGAAAAAGCATTCTTTGAAACACCAAAAGTTATTTCACCTCGCATTTCTAGGAATAGTACGGAATGTGACCAAAATCCGATTAAAGAATCATCGGTTCTAACGACATGGTCAACAATCACTATCTAGAAGAAGCTAGGAAAAAGGCACGAGACTCGAAAAGATGGAATTCTTGGTGCAACATCTAGGGTGATGAATTCTACAAGATTTCAAGGCACTACTAGTAGTAGTAAACCATTACCTAGGAACACTCTTCAAAAGACTAGGGATTGGCTTGCATCTAAGAGTAGTTGCAAAAAGAAAATGCTATGCCCTTAGAAAACAACTCTAGGAATTCTAAGTCTTTTCGAACAAGAATCAATTTCCAAAAGGCTGTAGTGACAAAGTTAAAGTCGCTATTTTAAACAAGAATATTGAATTTGGTGTACTACATGTAAAAATGTGTCTTTTCACTAATCATGATGCATGTGTCTCACAATATCTCAAGAAAGATAATTCTCGTGCCAAGGCACAATCCACTAAGAAACCAAATAGAAACAAACTGTTGATAAAAGACAAACAAAGACACCTAATAGGACGATCTCTTGGGACGTAGTTTTTCTAAAATGAGTCTTCCGCGCATCGATAAGAAAACAACTCCTAGATCTTACCTTGGGTGGATACCCACGGAAAAGTTTTCAACAACATAGGTCTTAGATGGATTCCCACATGAAAGATTTTTGATACTTGCACCAACACAGATAATAGTGACAATCATTCGGATACGGAAGTCAGATCCACTACAACCGTTGATAGTGATCACCCTCACCGTGAGGAAACATATACTTCTAACACTGTTATTTGTGAAAATTCTTCTTTTGTGGATGCAGGTACTTGTAAAAGTGTTGAAGGTTCATACACCCCATGTGGTAAAGAAGAACTTTATGCCAGTTTCGCATATGGCAATCCTTTTCTTGTTCCACTCTTAACTCCACTTTTACTTGTCCCAACTTAATTTCTCTTTCTCCAAATCTTCTTTGTAAATATTTTTGAAAAACAAAATACAAAATTTGAAAAACCAACAAAAGCAAAATATAAAAATATAGAACTTTCAAAAAATACAAAAACAATATAAAATCAAAATCCAAAAATTCTTCTCACGACATGTCTTTCAGATAATCGATATTCATGCGTTTCTAGAAATGTCATTCAACAATGATCTGGTATGTACGGATGCTTGAGCGAGAGTTCTTTAATGTTTTTCAAAACATGTCGTTTCTCAAAATTTTCTTCAAAATAATGGCTTTCGTATACTTCAGTACGAAACCCAGACGTCAACATAATGGCTTCTAAACACATCAGTTCAGGACCCGCGCTTCAAAGAAAGGAAAGTGCTTATCAAAATCAAAGGTTTTAAATATTTTTCAAGCATTATTCCTAAAAACAATGGCTTGTAAGTATTTCCGCTTGCAACCCGATCTTCAAAGAAAGGAAAGTGCTACGCAAAATCGATTTTCATAAATATCGAGCACTTATCCTAAAACAAATGAAGATAATTTTCTCTAAATATCTTCAAAAGATTTTTAAAATCTTCATCTTGCGTACCATTGATTCGAAATTTTCAAAAGATTTTCAAAATCTCTCACATTTGGTACCAAGATAACTCCTCTAAACCCTTAATTGATTCTTAATTTTACGTATGAAAATTTGCTTTCGTTAAGGGGAGTATAAAACCGAATTGTTCCAAAATTCATGCTAAATCGGTTTCTCCAAATGCTTTTCGAAAAACATATCTTTTAATCATTTTGTTTCAAAAACATCATGGATATGCTATTTTTGAGGGGGAGAAACGTGATTAAAATGTGATCAAAATGTTTAATGATCGGTATTTGAATCTCAAAAGAGCTCGACTCAGTCGGAACCAATGAATTGACGAGTAATCAAAGTCAGTAAATGTACCATTTCGAGAAACTTGTGATAGACATGCACCTTCATGGGTCTAACCTCCTCTTCAAGGAGTGTTTACAACTTCAAGTTAGTTATTAGAGCTAGTTGTCACCTAAAAACTGACAATTGAACTCTTTAACTAAGCAACGTAACCGTGTCTCGTGGGGAATTGTCTATCATGAGCCGATCAATTCAAAAAGTGTGAACTCTACCCTCGATGTGCGATTTACGTCAAAACTTATAAGCACATGTGAAGGGGAGTGTTTACGAAATATAAAAATCTTGGAGTGTTTCAAACATGTTTTCAATCTTAAACACTCGAGAGATTTTCAAGAAAAGGTTTTATGGCAACATGGGACAATCATGGGTTATAAGGTGACTAAGGATAGGAAATTAGTCCTATGGTCCGCGAGAGCCGGAGGATGTACCCAAGGACATCACCGATGGTTTAGAACTAGAAGTCCTTAGGAATGATTGAAAAAAGGAGTAATGTGAGAAAGGAGAAAGAAGGGTTGAAGAATTAAAAGAAATGTAATGAGAAGGGTGAAAAGAAATAGCCCTCCATATTCAACCTTAGGGCGAAACGGGTTCAATACATATACTCTTGGCTATCACTTGTTGACACCGGTATTGAAGACAAAGGCGTCATGCACCAGTGGCGCTGCACTAAACCTTCTAGCAACTCAATTCCTCTCAAAAGGTTTGTTTCATTCTCACTGGAAACCTACATAATCTATCGACTTTCTCTTAGAGATTGTGGATATTGAAGAAGGAGACCCTCTCCTAGTCTCCGCTCGGAAAACCAAAATGCACTATTGAGTCTAGAGCCACGAGATTCATCAAAAGATCTCATAGGAACACTTGACATGACATCGCTTGTTGTTCATCAATAAGGACACAAGTGATATATTCTAGAGTCCTCACGAGATCTTAGCAATCTGCGAGAACATTTATGAGAAGTTTCACATCATGATCTTGATGATTGAATGGAAACTCACGCCGGTCAACATCAAACGACCGACGGGCGTCACTTGGTAACTCCCGTGGATTACGCTTAGTGTGTCTCAAGCGGTCTGATCGTGGGGTGATGCTTGGTGTACCTCGGCGACTCATCCGAATAGAGGTGTACTTGGTATATCGCGTTATCTCACTTGTGGGACTCCATTTCAAACGGCCTCTGTGAGAATTAGAGGCGTGTTTTCACACTATCTTTGTTAACACCCTCGAAATTCAAACTTGTAAGTGCGGAATCAGCTTATTACTAACTGTTTTTTTTTCTTCTTATGGAAGCTCGGGAGCGGATGGATCGTGCATATTATTCACATGCTCATACCAACATCACATGAAAGTTCTCAACAAAATCAAAGGCTACTCAAAGTTAAAGATGATTCTTCGTCAATGTCAAAGAATCTACAAAGAGTAAAGACTCGAGAACTTCATCATTGGAAACTCAAAGTAAAATAGAAGTGTGAGCATGGTGGAGAAAGACGTGGAGACACCAAACCAACAAAGCTGAAAACGGCAGACAACCACATTAACAGATCACAAAGCATGAAGAAACAAAGAATCAAGACTATTCTATATCTACACACAAAGTTCAAGCTCGAGAAAAGTAAAGACCTAATCAAGTGGAGCATCATTTGAATGACCACGTTTAGGAAGTGATGGTCATTCATGTTTAGGAGTGATGGTCATTCACGTTTTTATTAGAAGTGATGGTCATTCACGTTTGTTAGCCTTAATAGTTTTTATTAGAAGTGATGGTCATTCACGTTTAGGAACTTTGTAACGTGTGTTAGATATCGTGATAGAATAGTCAACGGGCTCGTGGATTGTGCTAAGCTAATTGGTTAGAAGTTATGTTAAGCTAGCCTTATATCAATCCATGTCCAATCCAATCCAAACGAGCCCATGCCAAGCCCATTAGGGCATCTTCTACTTGTACTATATAAACCCCTCAAAGTCTCATTTGAGGGGTGTGCTTGAGTGTGTGTGTGTGTGTGTGTGTTTTCCTTGAAGCAATATACATCTTATTGTTTTTTTTCTTCTCTCTATCTCTCTAAACATACACGCCTTTTATATCATTCAAGTCACTACTTTCTATTCTTCATCTTTCATCTCTACGCATACAGTTTGTGTAGAACGTGTTCTTGTTGTGTGGTAAAGGAAGGTATACATGATAAAAGGGATTTACAGTAAGGACTAACTATTTTAGCAAGTCAATTAGTAGTCAGAAATTGGCAATATAGAATTTATTTATGATTTGGCACATGTTTTATGATGTTTCACTTTTCTAGTTGCATGATGTTTCAAATTCGGAGTTCTGCCAATGTTAGATGTTTAGTTACATTTGAGATGTAAGTTTAGTAGTCACAAACTTGGGAATGAAAAAGTTACAGTAAACTTAGATTATGATTAAAAAAAAAGGATTTTGAATCACATGTGCAGACTAATCGTCTATAAAAGTGCTAGATATAAGCTTTTCACATACACATCAAACCATAACACAAAGTAGCATGTAGATGGAATTCTAGAGAGAAAGTTAGAGGTTTAGGGAACTTAGTGAGAGAAAGTGAAAGATATTATTATGAGCTCCAACTCTCTGCCTTGGGAGGTAGAGGTATTTATAGTCTTACACAATCGCCACACTATGGGTGTGGATCGGTATCTGATGGGTAAAGACCGTCAGTCCTCCACGGTGTTACTTAACTAAATTACTACTTAACTTAAAAGAACTACGACTACGAGCTTTCTAACGATTACATATACTTGAGGTGACCGACTCTTTAATCTTGGGAATTTCTAATTCCTAACAATCTCCCCAAGGAGGTCACCTCAATTATACATCAAAATTACATTGAATACAAATAGATTTTACATTAACAGTTGATCTTGCATTCTTGATGTAGTCCTTTGCTCATAAGCTCGTAGTCATTGATTCTTCACATTGCATGTTTGGTCATTCCAAGTGGAGGTCTTTCTTGATCCACGTGATGATAAGTTTGAGCCATCTTTGGAGATCATCGGCTATCAACTATCTACGAGACATCCATTGTGGTGTTGTGACTTTAGGACCGACATGCTCACATTACGGATCATGATATCTTATCATCGAGTAGCGGAAGCTTTAGTTGATTCATGATATTGGCGGCGTAGCGAAGCATGGGTGAAAATATCGAGTCATTGATGCACTCATCATGATTTCTTTTGAGTTGAATGTGTTAAGTGAGCATGCGGTACGTGGATTGACCGCTTCATTACGATCATTTAAAGCGTCGGGCGTACACGCATACAGCATTAGCAACAAATCGCACGAAAGTGTCTTTGATGACTTTCGTTGAATTGAGGTACGGCCCACGGTTCCCGTTGATCGATACAAATCTTGCTGTGATCGGTAGGATTCCTAAGAATCTCCTTGGCAGGTTTCGCATTGTTCTATTGTTCTCAAACCGGAACATCTCAAAGAAGACAACACGGAGTGAGTGAACCGGTAATTTTAAGTCCAGCGATTGATGAAAAGAGATTTGAAAAACAATCGTGTATTGCTCAATAGAAATTGTTTTGCAATACAACGAAGGTTTTATTGAAAATCAATTATCAATCATAAAAATACCTTTGGTTTGAAAAATTAGTACACGATCGGCGTGCTAAAGAAAAGAGTTTATTAAGCGCAACGACGGGTTTTTCAAAGGCATCCGTCAATCCATAACACGAACCGGATTGATTCAAGAGATTGAATCGCCCCATTGTTTCATTCGGTTGTCACATGTTTGATCTATATAATAGATCTCACATGCCACCTACCGAGGAGCTTGTTTGATGTTGGCTCGAAGGCTTTCCATCTTCATTGTGAATATGTAACCACATCACTCGGATGTTACGGCAATACCACAAGGATAATCGTGGGACTCAAGATATAATCTCTCTTTCCACATTGTGTGAAGCAGAGTCTTCATTGAAAGTGTCCTAATGAGATTTATTGATGATCTCGTGGCTCTAGACTCAATTTGTGCATATTTGGATCACTTGGGAGACTAGGGAGAGGTCTCTACTTCAATATCAACCATCTCTAAGAGCGGTCGATAGATTATGTCGGTTCCCGTGAGAATGAAACAAGCCCTTTTAAGAGGAACTTGAGTGGTTTGGAAAGGTGAAGTGCGATGCGTCCTTTGGGTCCATGACGTCTTGTCTTCAATACCGATGTTACCATCGATAGCAT
Source organism: Chrysanthemum lavandulifolium (assembly GCA_022545495.1). Classification (NCBI taxonomy): domain Eukaryota; kingdom Viridiplantae; phylum Streptophyta; class Magnoliopsida; order Asterales; family Asteraceae; genus Chrysanthemum; species Chrysanthemum lavandulifolium. The sequence goes on along the minus strand of CM040245.1, from coordinate 169,204,254 downwards.
ATGAATTGTGCCGGTTTACGCCTAGGTTGAATAAATGGAGGCTATTTGTTTCACCCTTTTCTCATTCAATTCTTTTTAATTCTTCAACCCCTTCGGTGCTTACGAGACTTCATAGCTAGAACCTTGTTGGGTTTATTCGATACTAGCTCGGTCTTAGTCCGCACTCTTCCCATATCTCATTTTTCTCCTTTTATCATCATACCTAAGGACTTCTACACTAACTAGTGGATTGTCCACAGGTAGATCCCTCAGGTTACGGCGGATCATGGGAACCAATACCTAACCTTATCATCCTTATATCACCGTACATAAAGTAAAGTTGGTCGGTCAATTTGGTATTGTTCATACGCCATTGGATCCAATTGAAAACCATTTGAAAAACAATTCAAATACTTGTGATATATTATCAAAGCTTTTGTACGAATTGTTTTGATATTTTTAAACGAGAACTCCCCTCAACATGTGCATCAAGTATTGAAAATGTTTTGCACTGCGGAGGCAAGAGAAAGAATTTACTTCTTTTGATTACCATTTTCTAAAGATATCAACATCACTTCCTCGATAGATCAAGTTGGTATAACATTTCCGGGAAGGATGAGGTTTCCATGAATTTTGCTCCCCTCAATATGTGCCTCGAGGTTTGAAAAGAGTTTTGCACATACTAGAGGAACACACACATTAGGATGAATGATCACGTTTTAAATCAAAGGTTTAAGATAGATGCTCCCCTCAACATGTGCATTGAAAAATTGAAATCGTTTGTCACATGTGAGAAGGACATGACATGTACATTCTTTTATAACCATTTACACGATTATCGGTTTAAATCCAATTTAAATCACACATTCTCCCAGATCACAATTATCAAATCATTTGAGATTTGTGATCTCGTATAGATTAAATTGATTTTGAAAGCTTTTAAGGAGAATTGTGACTTGATTGTGAAAGTGTTTTAAGCGATATGGATCGATTTTAAGACTTTAAACTCCATTTATAAAACATGCATGTATATCTTTTGAAAACAATTTAATGCCAAATAACTTTTTAATTTAATTGAAATCATTCTCCCCTCAATCAATAGCGTGGGTTGTTGATTGAGAGATAAGATTTTGACAAATAAGTCGATGATTATCAAAAATAGAGATAGAGTTATTTTTAAAGCATTTAGTTTTCGATGATGGGGAGTTTATAGAATCGAGCATAGGATTTGAAAACATGGTAAAACATGGCTCTGTTCTTTCTTTAAAAGCGGGTTATTGCACAAATTGACAATAAACCATTTTCTCTTTCTCCCAATTTTTATTTTATTTATTTTTTTTTTTTTTTTTTTTTTTTTTTTTAAGAATTGAACAACATCTAAAGTCCCGTGTCATTCTTTGAATGACACAAAAAGACCGTAGATATTATCGAATCGAAAAAACATAATGAGAATGACAATATTTTTGAAGATTTTTCGGTTTTGATTTTGTGGATTTTGAAGGTTTTATAATTTTCTATTTGATTTTCGAATAAATATATACAAGAGATAGATGAAGATAGACCTTTACTCCTCGTCTTCCTCCACGAAGGCGTTTGAGAGTTACGTATGAAGGCTTTTCAAACCAAGTGGTGGAAGAATAAACTCAAAAGCGTTCTCTTGGAAGAGCTTTGGTGAAGATGTACGCTAGCGATATTCGGACCTCACAAAATATAGTTCCACCACACCTTTTTCCACATGTTCACGATGAAATGATGTCGAATGTCGATATGCTTTGCTCTTGAGTGTTGAGCGTTGTTGCATGAGAGAGCAATAGCACTTTATTATCCGCGATGCGGAGGTTTTGTTGAATTCAAAGCCATAGTCGGATAATTGAGATCTCATCCATAAGATTTGAGCACAACAAGATGACATGGCTATGTATTCAACCTCTGTAGAAATAGAAGTACTCATTTGCTTCTTTGAAGACCACTCACAAGCTTATCACCCAAAAGCCGAGCACCTCAGGGCGTGCTTGACGTGTATCTTGACAACTTTGCATGATCGGCATCTGCATAGGCGATTAGTGACATACCGGTGTCCTTGGTACCATAGTCCCATATTGATGGTTCCTTGGAATACCGAAAGACCCGTTTAAGCGCTTCAAGGTGCTTTTAGTAGGCTTAGCACGGTATCTAGCACACATGCACGAGAGAATAAGATGTACGGTCTACTAGCGATGAGATACATCGAGGATCCAATCATACTCCTATATTTCGTTTGGTCGATCATGATCCTGAGAGGTCCTCATCTAGTTTGGTTCGGTCAATCATGGGGGTGTCAGGGGTCACTTGAATCAAATCCAAATTTCTTTAAAATCTCATTGCATATTTAGATTGATTTATGAAAATGCCTCGGGACTTTGAAATTTGTAATCCCAAGAAAAAATGACATTTGTCCCATCATTGACATTTGAAACTTTGAACTCATTTCATTTGAAAAGCGATCACATTCCATTGGGTCGATCGAGGCAAAGATAATATCATCAACATAAATTTGAACATGAATCAAATGTTTGCACGACTTCTGGTGAACAATGTAGGATCAATTGCTCCTTTGATGAATCAGGTTGATAGAAGAAACTTTGTGATGTATCATACCATGCTCTTGGAGCTTGCTTTAAACCGTAAGAGCCTTCTTCAAGCGATAAGCGTGAGTAGGATGCTCTTGATTCACAAACCCTTGAGGTTGGGTGGCGTGAGCGACTTCTTTAAGATCTCCGTTTAGAAATGCCGTCTTACATCCATCGATAAACCACCATGTTCTTGCTAGCGACATTAGCCGAAAAGATTACGATGGCCTCGATTCGAACAAGCTGGAGCAAAAGATTCTTCAAAGTCTATACCCTCCTCTTGGCGATATCCTTTAGCAACTAATCGAGCCTTGTTCTTCAACACATCACCATGCTCATCAAGTTTACTTTGAAGATCCATTTTAGAGCTATAATCATAGCACAGTCTGGAGCGGTACTAACTCCCATACATCAAGACGATCAAACTCATGAATTTCATCTTGCATAGCATTGAACCATTGTCTTCATTCATGGCGGTTTTAACGTCTTTTGGTTCGATCTTAGATAGTGCGGAGTTGAAGAAGCACCATAAGGCATCGGTTGCGAGTTGCTTAGGGTTGATACAGACGAGAGGATTTCCAATGATGTTGTCTAATGGATGATCGTGAGTCCATTTTACGAGGTGTTCATGTGGCATTTGTTGAGGCCCTGAAGTAGTAGTCGATGTCTCTGAAGAAGATGGTTCGATGATGATTCGGGAGTAGCAAATATGTTTTCAAATGGAGCATCTTGAGGTTGCAAAGGATTAACTTCATCATTGGTGCGAAACATTTCCATGATGTACATTTGAAGAGATGATTTAATTTTTAAAATTTTTAAAAAATTGAAAAATTAAAAACCAAAAAAAAAATTTTTTTTTCCCTTTTTGGGTTAAAAAAATTTTTCAAAATTTTAAAGGGGGGGGGGAAATTTTTTTAGGGGAAAAAGGGTTTGGTAAATTGGGAAAATTTTTTAAAAATTAAACCCAATTTAAATTGGAAAATTTTTTAAAAAAGGGGAAAAAAAATTTGGAAAACCCAAAAAACCCTTTTTTTTTTCCCCCCCAAAATTTTTTGGGTTTGTAACCAAATTTTTGGAAAATTTTTTTTTTTGGGGGGGAAAAAAAAAAAATTTTTTTTAAAAAACCCTTTAAAAAGGGGTTTAAAGGAAAAGGGTTTTTTTTTTTAAAAAATTTAAAACCCTTTTTTTAAAAAAAATTTTTTTTTTTAAAAATTTCAAAAAAACCCAAAAAATTAAAAAAAAAATTTTTCCAAAAAAAATTTTAAAAAAAAAAATTTTTTCCCCTTTTAAATCCAAAAACCTTTGGTTGAAAAAGGGGGTTTTTAAAAATCCAAACCCAAAAAAAAAAAAAAAAAAAATTTTTTATTTAATTTTTTAAAAAAATTTCCTTTTTTTTTTTGATTTTAAAAATTTTCCAAAATTTTAAAAAAAATTTTTTTAAAAAAAAAAATTTTAAAAAAAATTAAAATTTAAAAAAAAAAAAAAAAAAAATTTTTTTAAAATTTTTGAAAAAATTTTTTTTTTTTAAAAAATTTTAAAACCCCTTTTTTAAAAAAAAAAAAAAATTTTTTTTTTTTGGGTTGGGGAAAAAAAAAGGGGGAAAAAAATTGGTTTAAAAATTTTTTTTTCCTTTTAAAAAAAATTTTTCCCCTTTTTTTCAAATTTTTCCTTAATTTTAAAAATTAATTTTTTCCCTTTTTTTTTTTGGAAAAGGGGGGAAAAAAAAAACCCCCCCCCAAAAAAAAATTTAAAGGATTTTCCCTTTTAAAAAAAAAAACCCCTTTTTAAAATTTAAAATTTAAAAGGGGTTTTTTTAAAACCTTTTTTTTAAAAAATTTTTTTTTTTCCCAAATTGGTTTTTTTTAAAGGGGGAAAAAAAAACCAAAACCCGGGGGGGGTTTTTTTGCAAACCGGAAAAAAACCCAAATTTTTGGGGGAAAAAAAAAAAAAAAAAATTTTTTCCCCCTTTAAAAAAAATTTTTATGGTTTGGGGTTGGAAAAAAAAAAATTTAAAAAAAAAAAATTTTTTGGGGTTTCCAAAAATTTTAAAAAAAAACCCCAAAAAAAAAAAAAAAAATTTTTTTTTTTTTAAAAAACCCCCAAATTTTAGAATTTAAAAAAGGGGAAAAAAAATCCAAAATTTCCAAAAAAAATTAATAATTTCCCCTTTTAAAAATTTCCCCAAAAGGGGAAAGGGTTTTTGGGCCCCCTTTGGGGCCCCAAAAATTTTTTTAAAAAAATTTTTTAAAAATTTTTTTTTTAAAAAAAAAGGGGGGGGTCTTTCCCCCAAAAGGGGGGGAAAAAAAAATTTTCCCCTTTTTTGGGGGAGGTTTTTTCCCCTTTGTTTCCTTAAACCCCTTTTTTTTTTTTTTTTTTTTTTATTTTTTTTTAAAATTTTTTTTTCCCAAAAAATTTTTTTTTTTTTTTTTTTTTTACCCCCCAATTTTTCCCTTAAAAAAAATTTTTTTAAAAAAAATTCCTTTTTTTTTTCCCCCCCTTTTTTTTTCCTTTTTTTCCCCTTTTTCTTTTTTTTTTTTAAATTTTCCCCAAAAAATTTTGGGAAAAAAAAAAATTTTTTTTTTTTTTTTCCCCGGCCCAAAAAAAATTTGGTTTTGGAAAATTTTTCCCCGGGGGGCCCCCCCAAAAAAAAAAAAAAGGGTTTTAAAAATTTTAAAAAATTTTTTTCCTTTTAAAGTTCCCCCCAAAAAAAAATTAAATTTAAAAAAAAAAAAAAGGTTTTTTTTTTTTTTAAAGGGTTTTGGGGAAAATTTTTAAAGTTTTTAAAAAACCCAAAAAAAAACCCCCGGTTTTTTTATTTTTTGGTTTGGAAAAAACCTTAGGGGTTTTTCCCACCCCCAAAAATTTTTTTGGGGGAAATTTTAAACCCCCCAAAAAAGGGGCCAAACCTTTTTTTTTAAACCCCTTCCCTTCCTTTCCCCTTTTTGGCTTTTTTTTTTTCCCAAAAAAAAAAAAAAAATTTTTTTTTTTTAAAAATTGAAAAATTTTTTTTTTAAAAAAAAAAAAATTTTTTTTTTTTTTGGTTTTTTAAAAAAATTTTTTTAAAAAACCCCCAAAATTGTAAAAAATTTTTTTTAAAAAGGTTTTTTTTTTGGGTTTTTAAATTTTAAAAAAAAAGGGTTAAATTTTAACCAAAAACCCCCCTTTTTAAAAACAAATTTCCCAAATTTGGGGGAAAAAAAAACCCCCTTTAAAATTTTTCCCCCAATTTAAACCCTTTTGGAATGGGAAAAAAATTTTTTTTTTAAAAAAAAACCCAAAACCCCAAACCAAAAAACCCCCCAAAAAAAATTTTTTTTTCCCCCCTTTTTTTTTTCCCCGGGGAAAAATTTGGTTTTTTTAAAATTTTTTAAAAAAAAAAAAAAAAAAAAAAATTTTTTTTTGGGGGAAAATTTGGGTAAAAAAAAAAAAATTTTTTTTCCCCAAATTTTTTAAAAAAAAAAATTTTAAAATTTTTTTAAAAAATTTTAAAAACCCCTTAAGTTTTTAAAAAAAATTTTTTTTTTCCAATTTTAAAACCTTTTTTAAAAAAAAAATTTTCCCCAAAATTTTTGGGGGGAAAATTTTAAAAAAAAAAAAAAAGGGGGAAAAAAAAAAAAACCAAAATTTTTTTTAAAAAAAAAAAAATTTTCCGTTTAAACCCCCCCGGCCCCCTTTTTTAAAAACCCAAAATTTTTTTGGGGAAAGGGAAAACCCGGGAACCCTTTTTGGAAAAAGGGTTTTTAAAAAGGGGGAAAAAAAACCAAAGGGCCCTTTTTTTAAAAAATTTTTTTTAAAAAAGGGGTTTTTACAAAAGGGGTAAAAAATTTAAAGGGGTTTAAAAAATTTTTTTTTAAATTTTAAAGGTTAAACCAATTTTTGGTTTTTGGGGGGGAAAAAAAAAAAAAAAAATTAAACCCAAAAAAGGGGGTTTTTTTTCCCCCAAACCCCCCCCCCCCCTTTTTAAAAAATTTTTGGGAAAAACCCTTAAAACCCTTTTTAAACCCCAAAAATTTGATTTTTCCCCCCCAAAAAACCCAAAAACCCTTTTTTTTGGGGGCCCCCCTTTTTCCCCTTTTTCCCCTTTAAACCCTTTTTTAATTTTGTTTTATTCTAAACCTAAAAAAAACCCCTAATAAAAACCCTTCCTTTAAAATTTTTGGACAAAACCCCTTTTCCAAAAAAACCCTTTTTTAAAAAAAAAAAAAATTAAAAAATTTTTTTTGAAAAACCCTTTTAAAATTTTGGTTTTTTTCCCCCAAAAGGGGTTTCCTTTTTTAAAAACCAAAAACCCACAAAAAACCTTAAAAAAAAATTTTTTGAAAAATTTAAAAATTTTTTTTTAAAAAAAAAAAAAAAGGGGGAAATTTTGAAAAACCCCTTTGGGCCCCAACCCCAAAGGGGGCCCCAAAAAAAAAAAACCAAAAAATTTTTCCCGGGGGGTTTGGGTTTTAAAAAGGGTTTAGGGGGGAAATTGGGGTTTTTTTTAAATTTAAAAACCCCCAAAAATTTTTTTAAAAACCCCAAAAAAATTTTTTTTTTTTTTTTGGGGTTATTTGGGGTTTTTAACCCTTTTTTTAAAACTTTTTTCCCCTTTTTTTTAAAAAAATTGGGGTTTTAAAAATTTCCTTTTTTTTTTTTTTTTCCCCCAAATTTTAAAATTTTTTTAAAATTTTAAAAATTTTTAAATTTTTAAAAAAAAAACCTTTTTTTTTTTTTTAAAAGGAATTTTAAAAAAAAGGTTCAAAATTTTTTTTTTAAAATTTTTTAAATTTGGTTTTTTTTTTTTTAAAAAAAAAATTTTTCCCAAAAAAAATTTTTTTTTTTTTTTTTTTAAAAAAAATTTTTAAAAAAAAAAAAATTTTTTTTTAAAAAAAAAAGGGAAAAAAAAAAAATAAATTAAATTTAAAATTTTCCCAAACCCCAAAAAAAAAAAATTTGGCCAACCCCCAAAACAAACCCAAATTTTAAAAAAGGGTTTTCCCTAAAAAATTTTAAATGTTGGTTAAATTTTTTCCCCAAAACCCCCCAAAAACCCCCCGGAAAAAAAAATTTTTTTGGGATGGGAAATTTAATTTGGGGGAAAAAAATAATTTTAAAAAGGGAAAAGGTTTTTTTCCAAATTAAAAAAAAAATTTTTTTTAAAATTTAAAAAAAGGGGGGGAAAAAAAAAAAATTTTTTAAAAAAAAACCCCTTTTTTAAAAAAAAAATTTTTTTTTTAAATTTTTTAAAAAAAAATTTAAAAAAAAAGGGGGAAAAAAAAAAAAATTTAAACCAAAAACCAAAAAACCTACTTATTTTCAATTTGTTAACGAAGTCAAATTTTAGTATGATATCGGTAAATGATTAAACCTAAACATGGATAAGTCAAATTAAATGATATAAAATGACAAGAAAAATCATAAGCAAATGCATTTTTTGATAAGCAAATAAAAAAGTGATATCCCACATCGATTGAAAGAGTGAAGTTAAAGAAGGAAGTGTATAAAATGGGAAGGCAATAAGATAGGTACTTACCGGGGGGGTATATGAGTGATCAAGAAGGCTCATGGCCTAGGTTGGTGACCTCCATTGCACTTAGGAGTGGTGCCACCCTAAGATCGGCCCAAGGGTCGAGTCTACATCGTAATTTTTTCCCTTTGGGGCCTTGCCCCGACCAATTATCTAGTTTAATTTTTTATTGGCTATTGTTGTTATTGTCATTTGTTCTATTGTTGCATCCTTAATAAAGGGCTTAAGATCTTTTATTTGTTCAAATTGTTTCATGTGTTGGTGTATAGGATTCTACTATCAAAACCGATTACTCAAGATATTTTTGATTAGCCATAAGTTCTCCTTCTAACAAGATGGCTAATTTGATTTAGCGATTAGCATTTGATTAGTTGTCTTGTTCAATGTCCTACCATAGTACCACCGGGGATAAGAAACAAAACTATAATAAGCAAATATAATTCATAAAGGCGAAATTAGGCCAATTTTGGGTTACAATAGGGAAAAGAGCTAAAAGATAGTTAAAGAATCTTAACGGTTTTTTTTGCTTCCACGAGTAACCCGCTAAAAGACCGTAACATCTCCCCACAACTCCAGCCCATTTCAGAGAACCAAAGTCTTCTTAAAATTGTACAACCATTTCGGCCCATAGTTAACTAAACTATCGGAGACCACGATTTAAAAGATGATAATGGTTACTTTTTACATTTTTTCAAAGAAAGAGTCCAGATTCACCCACTATTCTATTTTGATTTCTCAAAATTTAGAAAATAAAACTCCGTAAAGGAATTATCGAGGCCTCACTCATAATAAAATAATGCGCCCGCCCTTAATTTCAAACTTTAAACCATTGCCACCGGCAATAATTGACTTTAAAATACTAAAATAAGGGTTGGGAAGATTTTAGTATAAGCTATTAACATCAAATATACAAGTTTCGTGTGTTTACTTTATTAGTACTTTTGTTAAACTAGACAAAATTTCGAAGGGTGCATAAGTAATAACACTAACACTATTAGAAAATTATAAATAGAAAACTAGTAAGACATGAAAACTGCATTTTAGCGTGTTTTAATTCCACTTTTAGTGTCGTTGAATGTCTAAAACGGTACATTCAAGAATGTTGTAGGGCCAAAGATTAAATATGCGGTTAACGCACTAAATATGTGATGCATAAGAACAAATGAGACCTTTCGGCCACATGTCACGTAAGCCCTTCCAACGGTCAATGTACATACTATGACGAATGGGTATAGAACATGGAGATTCATTTATGGATAGGTCGATTCCCCATTTGGGTTATGTTTATATATAACGGTAAATTCGAAAAAAAAACATGCAAAGTCGTAAAAAGGAATAAGAATATGCTAAATAATTTTACAAAGTAAGTGTTAGCCTTAATAGTTTTTATTAGAAGTGATGGTCATTCACGTTTAGGAACTTTGTGTGTTTAGATATCGTGATAGAATAGTCAATTGTGGATTGTGCTAAGCTAATTTTAGAATTTGTTAAGCTAGCCTTATATCAATCCATGTCCAATCCAATCCAAACGAGCCCATGCCAAGCCCATTAGGGCATCTTCTACTTTATATAAACCCCCAAAGTCTCATTTGAGGGGTGTTTGAGTGTGTGTGTGTGTGTTTTTTGGAATAAAGTTTTCTTCTCTTATCTCTAAACATATACACGCATAATACATCTCTTGTCACCAAGTTCTTCTCTTAATCTTTCTTTTTATCTCTACACGATTCTTTTGTGATTTACGAAGTATATTCGTGTGGTAAGCTCGTTGTGTTAAGGAATACGTGATAAAAGGGGCTTTACAATTGGTATCAATCGCCTAACAATGGTTTATGAGTGTTTGTTAGGAATTAGAAAATTCATCATTGAAGAGTCCCACCTCAAGTATATGTATTCATTAGAAAGCTCGAGTTGTAGTCTAGTTATATTATTAAGTAGTTTGTTATGTAACACCGGGAGGACGGAAGGGTCTTTACCCACCGATGCCCGATCCACCCCGTAGGTGGCGTTGTTTGTAAGAAACTATAAATACCCTCACCTCCCAAGGTAGGGGTTGAGCTTCAATATCATTTTTCTTTGTTTCACATAGTTCCCAACTCTTTCCCCTTTCTCTCTGAACTTTCTCTCTAAACTACTTGTACGCCTCATGTGATTATGGTTTAGTGTGTTTGTGAAATCCAATATCTTTCAATTGGTATCAAGAGCCATGGTTTGATCACTCATCTTTCATGCTCTTTGTTTTGGTGGATTTCATAAGGTTTTGGGGTATTAAGGGTTTAGGAGAGTTTGAGTCATTGGACAAATTCTAGTGTTAAAGTTTGAATTTTGCTTGTACTTTTGTGTTTAGGATCATCATATGTGTTTATGTTTTGAATTGGAAGGCTTAAATCATTGTGGTTTGGTTGTTTTGATTGGTAAAGTGGTTATTTTTTGAAGTTTGGAAGGGTTGAGTCTCGGATACTTTGTTCTTCAAAGCGAGTTGCTTTGTTATTGGATGCGAGTTGGTACATGCGACTTGGCTGTTTAGCGAGTTGATTTTATGCGACTTGGGTTCTAAGGAGTTTTTTATTTAAGCGACTTGATATCTAAAGCGACTTAGCTATTGCGAGTTGTAAAACTAGGAGTTAATTTAAGCGACTTGGTGTTCAAGCGAGTTGATTGTGTTGCAGTTGATACCAAAGCGAGTTGGCTATTTAGCGACTTGATTCATTAAGCGTGTTAATGTTGTTCGAGTTGATGCTAATGCGACTTGGCTATTTAGCGGTTGATTCCTTGCGAGTTGTCCGGATGCGAGTTGAAAGCAATTTGACCAAAAGTTGACTTTTACCAAAACTTCAAACGGCCATAACTTTTGAACCGCCTTTTCAAAAATACCACAAAACGACCAACAAATTGTGAGGTTTCACCCCAAAGTCGTGAAACGAATTTTCGAGGCCCAAATCCTCCGAAAGGAAGTTATTGAGCTTTTAAGTTTTTAGACCTAAATTTCACCGTAAAACGTGCATTAACAAAACCAATTCACAACCAAATAACACTTACTAATCCTTCAAACAACTCCTTAACACATAATCCTCTATCATTGTGTGGGTTCATCGATTATCTTAACACATTCTATTGGTCATTATATCACGGTTTCTTCTTGAAAAATCCCGCAAAGAATCTATTTCTGTTTAAATCATAGACTTTGTAAAACTGCATACTACAACATCATGTCTTACTCTTTGACCTGATTTCGGAAGTACTTAAATTTTATGATTTGTGGACAACAATGATAATGTTTGCTACAACCGAGCGATTAAAGATGATTGAATCAATCAATGAGGATGGATATCTCGGGTTCGAGACTAAAAAGAAATGCACCCCAAGGCTACAAAATGCCATGCTAAAGGAAAGTAACATTGAACCTTATTTACTACACCTCACCCATGCTTTTTGTCCACAATTTTGGATCGAACATGTAGTGCCATCTTTCAATTTACTTTGGGAACATTACTATTGAACTTAGAGCAATTGGAACAACAACTTGTTAAAGAAAAGGTTCAAGAAGATAGTTCTAGAGCGCTCTTCGGTGATCCACAAACAAGGTCATTCATCGCTGGGGAATTTACATCGATTATGATCAAGACATGACTAAAACGTCTTTCAAGAGACACATTGGAATGGAAATTAGCGTGTTCAAAGAGACACTTATCCATCTCATGGATAATGTGGAGAATATATTGAGGAAGTTACCTTCGATGAAAAAAGTGGATGAGTGTCCTGCATTTAAGAGAAGGTGTGATAAGTTGGGTAATGTATCCAAGAATCGTTTAAATGCGAATGTCGAGACAACAAATAATGATGAGTCGATAATGCTAAAATGGAATCCGTGCTTAAATTCACAAGAGAAAGAAAACCAACAACTGCAAGTTAATGCAAAGGAACGCCCATGGAAGCTTGGATGTACCCAAGATAGAGATGCACCAACAACCCTGCATGTCAATGAGAGGTGGAATGAAGTTTCAAATTTGGGTCAATCTTCTACTCAAAATGATGATTATGAGGCATGAGTACACCGCATTTGTGCCCGATTATTCCTTGACCACTTGAACTCAATACCTATAAGGATCAAGTTATATCAACAGGCTAAGTTTGAACTTACCACTCGGTGGGAGATGGATATCCAAAGCACAATTATTAGAAAAGTAATTTAAAGAAGAAGTAATAAAACAAGAGTTAAACTCCTTACAAGAAAAGCTTTCCAAAGCCTAAGAAAAACACTAACTTCAAGAAAATGTTAAAATGCTTAAGCAAGAATTCAAGGCTAAGGAATCAAAACTTTTGAATGATTTTTCCAATCTAAAACTTTGAAAAACAAGCTTGAAAATAAGTTGTAATGTAAGCGGAATACCATTCAAACCGCTTTCACATGATCACTAAGCATAGAGTATTAAGCGATAACACAAAGCATTCCCCTTGTTGAGGAACCAAATCCAGAGGTAATTAAAAAGGCTAGAAATGCTCATAAGGTGCTTTATGATGGTAATGAAATCCTTAAGCCTTCAAAGTAAACCTAGTTGCGCTGGAGTGCAATCGAGGGAAGATAAGAAACCGATGAAGTCACTAGGAGAAAATGAATAAAGGTTAGTTAAGATCCCGAGTGTAAAAAGAATAACATAACGATCAAACCCCATAATTACACTAAAGAAAATTGGATCTCCTTGAACAAGTTTAAGCCTCGGGACATTGTTAACACCCGAACAAGTGTTCTCAAAAAGGATTTAGATACAAGTGCGAGAATCTTGTTGTAACGAACCCTCCCTTAGGAAAATGTGCTAAAGCGACGTGTATCCTCCTAATACACCAATGCATCTAGTTCCTAGAACTATTGCTACTAAAAGCAAGACCTTAATCACCAATATGTTATTTTTCAACTATTTGTTGATTTTGAGAAAACTTGTAAGAAAAGGATCACACCCATCGTGATAACTCAAGGGGAAATGGTTTTAAACAAACAAAAGAATGCTATTTAACCGAGGTCATGCCTTTCTTTAAACAACTAAAAGATCAATTTGAGAGTCTTAAAAAGGGATGCATTCTCGATATTAAAGAAATGGAAAAGGAATTTGATGCAATGATTGCTGAGGTTAGCGACTATGAGAGAATTAAAATATGATTGTTGATTTCAATGTATTGCTCAAGATGTGTTTTTCAATCGCTACAAATTGTTCCATTAATGCTTCTCAATTTCATGAATTATCTCATTGTTCGAAGTCTCCCATGATCGTGTCATTGAGCTTGAAACAACAAATTCAAAATTGCATGAGAAAATAGAACAGATGATCATGATAACTTGGTCAAACATTATTCTAAATTAGAAGTTGAACATCTTGCTTTGCAATTAAAACATCAACATCTCAAAGAAAATGTTAAAACCTCAAATATCAAGACATCCTCCTCGATGTTCCCGAGTTTGATGCGCTTTGAAATTAGCAAACGTGATGAACAAATTCGAGCTCATTATAAACACCGATCAAAAGATTGAAAGCCCAAATTTCACAACCGAAAGGTGAAAAGAAGGATGCGATTGGTTCCCATATGCCTCCACCTTTAGATTCTTAGAATTCCAACTTCAAAACATAATTGATAACTTGCAAAAGGAAAATGATTGTTTTAAAATGAAATTTCAAAGGTTAATGATCAAAACAAAGAGTTATGTGATTTATTTAAAGTTAATCATGATAAACAAATTGAAAAGATAACTTTACTTAACGATATTGAGAATCAAGCGTGAGGTGAAAGGAAAGTTGCCAATCCTCAATTGCAAATACTGCTCCTAAGGTTTATGCTTGTGATAAATATGCTATCGATATGTTATATATTCCCCGCCCATTAGAATAATGAACTTGCACATAAAGCATATCTCTCATACCTTAAGGACTTTGAAGGGTCTCCGTGAGATTGTTGAAGACTAAAGATTAGAAAACCTTGATAGTACTATAGCCTATGCCCGCATGGATGCCAAACGATCTCGTGAACTCTGTAGAGTATGTAATTGTCACAAGTCCCAAATCTAGCAATAAGCAGATAGAATAGTTGTGCCTTGTTCTATGCCTAAAGCCAAGCATATGACCCTTGATATGCCTTGTTCCATGTCAAAATTCAAGCAAGCAACCTTTGATGTGCCTCCTAGAATTTCGAGATCCCAAAGACCCCTAGACCGTAAATGCAAAGTAGAAGCCATGTAATGTTCCCATCGTTACGCCTACGATGTTAAGATTGACACTAAAGAAGTGGTCAAAACCTAGAAGCAATGCAAAGAAGGATAGCATTACGCTAAACTAAAAGTGTTCATGATAAGGAAGTGAAAGAACACCATAGGGACAAGAAGTTTGATTTGAACAAAAGAATCGTGTTAGTTCTAGTATTAGCTCTAAGCTCATCGAAATTAATTCGAGGCCTCATGTTGTCTCAGAAAACATGTAAAAATGTTTATTTTCTTCGTAATCATGATAAATGTGATGTGTTATTTCGAGGTCTAAGATTCATAACCCGCTAAGAAAGTTTGGAGAGCGAAACAAATTAAACAATCTTGGAAACCTGGCAGTGAATGTGTTTACAAATGTAGGATTTCCGTGAAGCCTGTGCTCCAATATTAACAAATGGCAAACCTTACCCTTAGCTAGATCCACTATGCCTAGAATAGTGTTTGGTAAGGTTTGGAAGCCAACCAGTAGAATAATCCCATTAAGCACAAAATGTCATTTGACTAAGTCCGATGCTTCTACTAGTTCACCCTAGGTATAATGCCATTGCATCTAGGGTTTCACGATTCAAAGACCTGCTTGTGCTAACCAAAAGGAACTCATCAAGACGGGGATCCAATGTTTCCAAATCTGCCTTCGTTGTTGTCCAAAGTGTGTCGCATAAATCGCCCTTGGTATTTGATTCGGCGGCTCTAAACATATGATCGGGGCTCTTAACAATGACGCCTGCTCACACTGCTCAGCCTCGTTCTTCAACACTATGGCGTTCGCAGATAACACTTCAGCCCCATTCCTCAAAGAAAAGAAAAGTATACGCTTCAAGGCGCTTTTATCTTCAAAAGAAGAGAAATCTTCATGTATGCCATTCTCATCGACATTCTTCATCAACAAGCTTCATGTTTTCCACGCTTTCAACCTTCAAGTGGATCTACGCTCATTGGTGTATATTCTTATTCACTTGTTCAAGTCAAAATGGCAACTTCGGATGCAATTTTGGAGGGGAGAAGAGTGCATATACTACATGTTGATGGATGCTTGAATTATGGTCATATGACTCTCCTTCAACGCCTAATGCTTCACTTACTAAGGATATCTGAGATTCATTGTTTGGGATGTTTGAATATTTGGATGTTAAGATATGTTTGATGAGTACTTCCAATCTCCAGTTATTCCTCAAGGCGTTGTTAATGACTATCATTGTTGTTGCACTCATGAATAATGATCCGCTCTTTGGTACTTCTTTGCCAAATCTTCACGGATTATTGTTCATGAATAATGATCCGCTTTTGGTATCCCTTGCCAAATCTTCACGGATTATTGCACTTCTATAAATCAACCACATGAACATTAAGGAAAATGACTACCTCATCCGCTCAAAGATACTATTGGTGAGTCTTTCGATCGCCTACATGAATACTTTTAGGAAGAAGGCATTAATGTTGAGGTATCATTTGTTCCGGTTCATTCAGGCGGTCAATGTACATCCGATTGTATGTTTATTCACGTGTTGGACATTTGACACAAGTTGATTACTCAAGTTACTCATTTATCACTTATTTGAGGTTGAAGTCGACGCTCACAAAGGCGTGTTCTTATTTGATAATTTGCTCGGGTTTAAGAATTCCGAGTAAGACTGGGTTATCTAGTTACCAGCAATGAGGTGGATGGTTGAAGACCGGTTAACTATCACTATCGAGTTACTTTGTTTTACTCAAGTCACACGCAGATGACGAAAAGTGGATAATCGCAAGAGTGGTAATGTCTCATACTCTCATCTGGTATCGAGTACTTAAGAGACTCGCTTGGTGCATAAATTCTCGACACCGCTCTTTCATCATTATGCATGCTTAAGATACAAATGCGGGAATTCACTTTAGTTTCAAGTTTGGTATATCAAGTTTTCTTCAACAAAGGGTCACTTCAAATTGTCTACATATGGGTTGATAGAGATAGTAGAGAGTTTCAGAGTAGCTGATTCTCACATGATTCATTTGGGCTATTTGAGTTCTTCTCACAAAATTTCAAGTTTATGGATATATTATGTTTTGTCGATTCCGAGGTATCAAAACCAAACAGGGGAAAGAGACATACATCTAAACACACAACTAGTACACGTGATGAACCTAATACTGCCTTTATTGAAGCAATCCAGGAAAGACAAATGTCATAACCGTAGAGAAACTCGTTGTTTACTCATAGCCTTTGGTGTGTTATTCCAACCATTTGGGGAGGAAGTGGTCTCGAGACTTTGGTTTGTGGTTACTCAGTTGTTCGTGGAAGAAATATGAGAAGAATATTTGGAGCGCGAGATGATATTGCTTATCGACATCTTCATTATGATTTATGATAAAGTGCTTTCGGCAAGTGCTTCATGTACACAATGTAATGATGACTCCAATGAGATCGCAACCATCGTGGAGAGATATGTGTACATCAAAGTCGCACAACATATTCACATGATCGAGCTTAATCGCTTATTTTGAGTCGACATCCGTAGAGAGATCATGATTCAACCGCCATCGTGATGTCGTTGTCTCGCTCGGGTCAAGTATATGCACATCAGGGTCGATTGGTTATATGGGAGATAACCGAATGCACTTGGTAAAATGAAGATGTTGATGTATTGTTCCCCAAATTGACAACTCGGTCAATCTTGAAGAGTAAGGTGTACATCGATGCACAATCAGTTCATGTGATCGGTCATAAACCGCTAATCCGGATTTGATAACCACCGAGACGATCAATGTTTCAACTTGTTACTGGTGTTCTCGTGTTCTTCGGGTGCCGAGCTTCATTCAATGAGACCGCTTTGTATTCAACTCTACTTCTTTCGGGAAATGGTCTTTATTCGATGTTTGTCTGTTTGGGGAAGCTACCAAAGATTCAAATTGAGAAGGCTCATGTTCAAACGATTTTCTTAGAAGCCTCAATGCTTTGGTGGTGAAAGTTTAGAGATGTTGATTACTTTCTACAAATGGCCGAACGATATCCCTATCTCTACTCAATCATCATCCTCTTAAGCTAAATTATCTCTTGTATATATTTTTTAAAAACAAAATACAAAATTACAAAACCTACAAAAAGCAAATACAAAAATATAAAACTTTAAAAAATCCATAAAAAATTAGAAAATCTTGAAAAATTCCAAAAATATTGTCATTTTTGTCATGTTTTTCCTTATTCGATATCATCTACGAACTTTGTGTCGACATTCAAAGAATGTTACGGGTTTTTAGATGTTCATCGAATCTACATAGTCAAAAAAAAAAAAAAAAAAAAAATGAGGCGAGAAAAATGGTGGTTTATTGTCATTTCGTGCAAGAACTGCTTTTTTTTTAAGAAAGAACAGAGCTATTCTTTATCATGTCTTTCAAAATTCCATGCTCGATTCTATAAACACTTATCTCGCTGAAAACTAATCGCTTTGAAAATAACTCATCTCTATTTTTGATAATCATCGACTTATTTGTCAAAATATCAATCTCAATCAACAACCTATGTCATTGATCGAGGGGAGAATGATTTCAATTAAATTAAAAAGTTATTTGGCATTAATTTGTTTTCAAAAGATATAAATGCATGTTTTATCAATGGAGCTTTAAAGTTTTAAAATTTAATCCTTATCAGTTAAAACACTTTCATAATCAAGTCACAATTCTCCTTAAAAGCTTTCAAAATCAATTTAAATCTATAAGAGATCACAAATCTCAAATGATTTGATAATTGTGATCAGGGGAGAATGTGTGATTTAAATTGGATTTAAACTGATAATTTGGTAAATGGTTTTATAAGGATGTACATGCTATACTTCTCACATGTGACAAACGATTTCAAAATTTTCCATGCACATGTCGAGGGGAGCATCTATCTTAAACCTATGATTTGAAACGTGATCACTTATCTCAATCGTGAGTTCCTCTAGTATGTGCAAAACTCTTTTCAAACCTAGAAGCACATATTGAGGGGAGCAAAATCATGAAACCTCATCCTTCCCCAAAATGCTTTATCTACCGACCGATTAGGAAGTGATGTTGATATCTTTTAGAAAATGGTAATCAAAGAAGTTAATTCTCCTCTTGCCCCTCGTGTGCAAAACGATTTCAAACATTTGATGCACATGTCGAGGGGAGCACTTGTTCTAAAAATATCAAAACAATTCAAGTACAAAATGTTTTGATAATATATCACCAAGATCTTGATTGATTTTCAAATGGTTTTCAATTGGTTCCAAATGGCGATGAACAATACCAAAAGACCGACCTACTTTACGTTATGTACGGTGATATAAGGATGATAAGGTTAGGTATGTGTTCCCATGATCCGCTAGAACCGGAGGAATCTACCAGTGGACTATCCACTAGTTAATGTAGAGTTCTAGGTATGATGATAAAAGGAGAAAAATGAGATATGGAAAGAGTGCGGTGATCGAGACCGAGCTAGTAATCGAATAAACCCAACAAGGTTCTAGTTATGAAGTCTCGTAAGATCCGGCGGGTTGAAGAATTAAAAAGAATTGAATAAGAAAAGGGTGAAAACAAATATCCCTCCATATATTCAACCTTAGGCGAAACCGGTTCAATTCATATGTCACCGATGGTAACATCGGTATTGAAGACAAGACCTCATGGACCCAAAGGACGATCGTGACTTCAACTTTCCAAACCACTCAAGTTCCTCTTAAAAGGACTTGTTTCATTCTCACGGGAACCGACATTATCTATCGACTTTCTTAGAGATTGTTGATATTGAAGAAGGAGACCTCTCCCTAGTCTCCGCACAGGATCCAAATATGCACAAATCAGTCTAGAGCCTCGAGATCATCAATAAATCTCATTAGGACACTTTCAATGAAGACTCTCGTTTCACACAAAGGTGGAAAGAGAGATTATATCTCGAGTCCCACGATTATCCTTGTGGTATTGCTGTAACATTCGAAAGTGATATGTAAACATATTCACAATGAAGATGGAAAGTTTAGTCGAGCCATCATCAAACAAGCTCCTGGTAGGTGGCATGTGAGATCTATTCACCAGATCAACCATGCGACAACCGAACGAAACAATGGGGCGATTCAATCTTTGAATCAATCCTGTTCAGTTATGGATTGACGGATACCTTTGAAAACCGGTCGTCAGGCTTAAAAACTCTTTTCTTTAGCACATCGACCGCGGTACGAATATTTCAAATCAAAAGGTGTTTTTATGATTGATAATTGATTTTCAATAAAACCTTCGCTGTATTGCAAAACAATTTCTATCGAGCAATACTAGATTGTTTTTCAAATATCTTTTCATCAATCGCTGGACTTAAATTACCGGTTCACCAATTCGTTGTCTTCTTTGAGACGCTCCGGTTTGAGAACAACTAGAGCAATTGCGAAACCTCGTCAAGGAAATTCTTCGAATTATACCGATCACAGCAAGACATAATCGATCAACGGGAACCGCGGTCGCAGGATTCAATTCAACGAAGTGGTCAAAGACACTTTCGCACTTTATTGCTAATCGTTGTATGTATGTATTCCGACGCTTGGTACTGTTTCGTAATGAAGCGGTCAATCCATAGCCGCATGCTCACTCAACACATTCATCTCGAAGAAATCATGATTAGTGCATCGATGACTCGATATTCACACTCCATGCTTCGCTCGTCGCCGCCAATATCATGAATCAATTAAAGCTCCGCCACTCCGATGAGAATACATCATGATCCAGAATGTGAGCATGTCGGTCCGTAAGTCACAACATCACATAATACCAACACACAATGGAATAGTCAAAGAATTATGTCAGCTGATGATCTCAATTATGGCTCAAAACTCATCATCACGTGGATCAGTTTAAAGACCTCCACTTGAATTATCCAAACATGCAAAACTTGGAGAATCAAAGACTACGAGCTACAGAGCAACGAACTTCATCAAGAATCTTCAAAGCAATCTAATGTAATATCCGCTCAGATTCATCAGAATTGAGGTGACCTCCTTGGGGAGATTGTTAGGAATTAGAAAATTCATCATCAAGAGTCGGTCACCCCAAGTATATGTATTCATTAGAAAGCTCGAGTCGTAGTCTAGTTATATTATTAAGTAGTTTGTTATGTAACACCATGGAGGACTGACGGCCTTTACCCATCGATGCCCGATCCACACTCGTAGGTGGCGTGCTAGTTTGTAAGAAATTATAAATACCTCTACCTCCCAAGTGTAGGGTTGGAGCTTCAATACCATTTTTCTTTGTTTCACATAGTTCCCAACTCTCTTCCCTTTCTCTCTCTAGAACTTTCTCTCTCTAAACTACTTGTACGCCTCATGTGATTATGGTTTAGTGTGTTTGTGAAATCCAATATCTTTCAGTGTTTTTGTTTGTTTTGAAGGGTTACGCGTAGCTTCGTTAGTCCTATTTGTCACGCTTAAAGCTTTAATTTTTGCACTTAAAAATTCAAGATTCTTGTGGTTTAAGGTTTATTTGGTGCTAAAGTTTCAGTTTTTGCAAAAGTTCAAGCTTTACGTGTTTTAAATCATTTTTAAACTCGCTTTTGGTCTGTTGGTCATTTCTACTCAGAACTTATCTAAGCACTTTGGGTGAAAAAGGTCAACATTTTTGTTTATTCGAGTGTTTTTAAGGCTATCTCGCAAGAGAAATTGGTTGAATCATCGAAATTTTTACGTAGGTCAAAACCCTAGTTCTACGGTAAGAAAGTCAACGCCTGCTTTCTACGCATAAGGTTCTCACGACAACTTTTGGTGCATTCTTCGAGTTTAACGACATTACTTCGCTTCCCACTTGGATAAGTTTGTGGAACACTCGACTTTGAATATCCCTTATATTGTGATAGTGTAAAGGATTTTGGGCAAACCCTCATTTTACGCATAAGTTAGACTTACGCTAGAACACTTTACGCCACATTTTTCACGCCTAAGCCCTCGCCTTACGATAAGCTAAATCTTACGACAACTTTTCTACGCCTAACTTTAAACTTACGATAAGCATTTCCTACGCCTATGAACTTATGCCTAGCTTCATCCTACTGTGAACCATATCCTACTCGTAACTTTGGTCTACGCCTAAGCTCTTCATTTTCAAAAAAAAAAAAAAAAAAAAAATTAAATTTAAATTTTAAGGAAAACTTGAGTAAAATTTAAATTTTGAGAGACTAAACGCTCAATTTTACGAATATCAAATTTTGGTTTAATCTGAAAATTTGGGTCAAATTGGCGAAAATTGTCATAACTCAAATTTTTCATACGACCTTAGAATTGATTTTATAGTGAATTTCAAATTTTGGGCTTAAAATTTTTAAGAACCAAGGTTACGAGTACGACTTTCGTAAAAACCTCAAACGACAATATCTCTTCAAACACAACTCCTTTATCGTTGAATCGATCCTACATCAACTTTATCATACATACCTTCCTCAATGGCAACTCGCGCATCGCTCTCAAAACCGCTTTTGATTCATTCTTCAATGACCTAAACATTAGTCCAACTACACCAAATAACAACAACCAATGGATTTCATCGATAATCCGCAGCTTGCTCAACCAAGTATGCATATGGGTCAAGGAGGACAAATGGTTGATGTTATTGGGAATCGTAATGGATTTGCTACGGTATACAAATGGGGAATCGATGCAATATGCGTGATGTTGATGGACATCAAGGGGTCGATCAGAATCGAATATGGATATCAAAATGGGAATAACTGCTTTATGACTTCGCTCAAGAAGCTACATCTAACAATCACAACAAAGATTCGTGGTATTTTAATCCAAAGATGCAAGGTCAAACGATCGATTTAAGCTTGAAAGGATCCAAGATGTGAAAACTAGAAGGGGGGTTGAATAGTTTTACCAATTAAAACTTCCTTTTAAACTATTTAGATCGACTTTATGCCAATATATTTGGTCAGTGTGTTGGATGTTGATAAACAAGCATATAAAGATATGTAATGAAAAGATAAGAGTAAGCACAAAAACCACAACGCAAGTATTTATAGTGGTTCGCCACAAGGACACCTTCCTTGCCTCTACTCCACCCCGAGTCACCTACTCGAGAGTTTGTAATCACTACACCAATCTCCTTATGGCGGAGAAGCCTTCACAACGTCGCTAATCTTTTCCTGCACAAAGCTAAATACCGAGTTCTTTCACACCAAGGCGAACCACACCTAACACAACGTCAGCCTTACCCTTTATACGGTGCTAGGCTAACCACCGAAGTTCTTTCACACCTTAGGTGAACTACACCTTCACAACGCCGCTTACCCTTTATTAGGTACTAGGCTAAGTACCTAGTTCCATTGCAATGGAGGAACTACTACCACACTACACCAACGACTAATCCCAAAGGAGATCTACTTTTTAACATCATCAAGGACATCAATGTCCTGGATCTAATGCTAGTCTATCTAGTGCATCAAACACACCATATCGAATGTACATCTAAGGCACCTTTCACTAATGCCTTGATTAGATCTACAAGACACCTTTCACTAATGTCTTTGATTAGATCTACAAGACACCTTCATTAATGTCTTGTATCTTCACTCTAAGCACCTTCACTAATGCTTCGTCTTGACTTCTAAGCACCCAACACAAGTGCTTATCCTATGGACTATAGATACCCCTTCACTAATATCTTCGCCTTGACACTTGAGACATCTTTCACTAATGTCTTTAACACTACGCTTCTTTGAAGAGAAAGGATCATCAACAAGAGGACTTCAATAGCCTTGATGATGAGGAAGCTTGACAACTCATGGACTCGAGCTTGCTCGACTTCAAAGGTGGTGATCTTCCCTAAGAGGAACCTAAAAGATCACACAAAAACAAGCTACAAACATAGATCTCTTGGATCTATGGTTAGTGAGATTTAACTCGTGGAGAAAGTATGTTGTAGAGGTGAGATATAATGAAGAAATGGCTCACTATTTATAGATGAAAACCCACTGCTTCCCGGATCCCACGGATCCCTTCCACTGGGATCCGCTAGCACAAAGCTAGGGATCCATGGTCCGCCTCTTCGCCCATGGGTATTTTGGGTTATGGGTTGATGAACAAGATTCGCGACATCAAGACCTACTTTATGATACATACATGGACAATCCGAGTTGTAGCAATACTAACTCAAACTCCATATGTGGATCCTAGTGGAGGTCAGTGGCACAAAATACCGAGACCGATGAGGAAACACGTGCTTATTTTGAATCATTAATCAATAAATGTGGCATTGAAATTGAAAAAGTTAGTAAGGTCAATCGCGAGGTTAAGGCCGCGAATAAAAATTGACCGAGCTTGAGAGTTACAAGGGAACGCAAAGCTTTTGAATTTCATACAAACAAACTTTCGTAATTAGAAATTGGTTATCGAGATTCTGCTTTTAAGAGAAAACAATTGCAACTCAAGTATGACACACTTGATGTGAATTTGAACTTGAAAATAAAATCTTTAAACAAGGAAATTTCGAACTAAATGACCAACTTTCTAAACAAAAGCACTTTTTCGATCTTGAAAAGATAAGAAAGCAGTTGATTGTCGATTTTTCAAAACGAGAAGATTCTCTTCTTGATGAAATTCGGATAAAATGAAACTATCAAAAATTGGATAATTTTCTTCTTACAACGGGTCATTCCGCTTAAAACAAACAAGATGCTTTCTAATCAAGCAAATCCGATTTTGACACTTCACATAAATGGCTCTTGGTAACAACCCTTCTTCGCTTCTCAAGAAAGCTCGTAAATCTCGAATATGTTGAACAATGGAAAACCTTTGCATGAACCCATAATTGTTCGTGATTCTCTTGAAACGTTGGAACTATCTCGAGGAGAGTAGATCAAAATGAAACAAAAGAATCCGGATCTTAAACCGATTGATTATAATAAATGGAACAAAATTAATGGAATTACTTTTGTTAATCAAAAGAAGAATCAACGCTTTCCACCACACCAAGTGTTTCAAACAAAGTGTCAACACCGCCAAAATCGGTTTCAAAACCGCTTGTAGTTTCCAAATCTCTTTCAAAATCGAACAAATGTCTTCAAACAATCCTTTTAACACAAGTGATGCCGTACATTTTAGATGACGTTAAAACTAGAATTGGGTATCTTCAAGAGATCACAAATCTAAAACCAATATTACTACTAACATCCGGTTTACTCGTCATGATGACGAAACGAAAAGTTTTTGAAACTCAAATTGAACCTCCGTTAACCGGCATCGGTGCGAGGGTAATTCATTTCGAACAAGCGTTTTTGAAAGAAACAATGACTTTGTCAAGGACCATAAATCCGGTAAAGCAAGCTAATGAAAGTGTTGAACACATCAAACTTTTGGAAAATTTGAATGATTCTATCTTCAAGATGTTATGACTACCGACATCATGTCAATTATTTTACAAACATATTCATTGAAGATCATGAAAGACTCGATCGAGACCTCCGCAATTGTTTCAAAATATGAAAAAGCTTTTGAAAAACTTGAAAAGAAAACGTGTCCTATTTTAAACAACTTGATCGAAAATCGAGGAATGCAAGTATGACAAACCGTCGTATGAGCGTGCCTACAAGGACATGCAAGAGCAAAATGATCTTTTGAGGGCTCAACCGACAGCCTAAAAGGAAAGGCTGTGGATACTAAGCTTAAAAACCATTGACTTAGGAGAAAACAAATGCTCCCAAACCGGTTTTCAAACCAAAATGTCTATTTCTCGCCTCCAAAAGTCAATGAGAAAATGATTTGTCAAAAATAATACCCACGCCCCCGCTTATTAAAAGAGAATTATCAAAGGTTTTGAAAAACTGTTTTGATAAAGAAAAGTGATTACACCGGCATTTCTAGGACTAGTACAAGGAATGTGACCAAAAATCCAGCTTAAAGAATCTGTGGTTCTAACAAAATGGTCAACAATCACTATCTAGAAGAAGCTAGGAAAAAGGCATGACTCGAAAAGATGGAATTCTAGGTGAAACTTCTAGGGTGATGAATTCTACAAGATTTCAAGGCACTTTAGTAGTAGTAAACCATTACCTAGGAACACTCTACAAAAGACTAGGGATTGGCTTGCATCTAAGAGTAAATGCGCAAAAGAAAATGCTATGCCCTTAGAAAACAACACTAGGAATTCTAAGTCTTTTCGAACAAGAATCGATTTCCAAAAGACCGATGTGACAAAGTTAAAGTCATTGCTTTAAACAAGAATATCGAATTTGTCTGTACTACATGTAAAAATGTGTCTTTTCATTAATCATGATGCATGTGTCTCACAATATCTCAAGAAAGATAATTCTCGTGCAAGGCACAATCCACTAAGACTCCAAAGAGAACCAAGCCCGTTGATAAAAGACAAACAAAGACACCAAATAGGACGATCTCTTCAGACGTAGTTTTTCCAAAATGAGTCTTCCACGATCCGATAAGAAAACAACTCCTAGATCTTACCTTAGGTGGATACCACGGAAAAGTTTTCAACAAAATAGGTCTTAGATGGATTCCCACCGGAAAGATTTTGATACTTACACCAACACGTATAATAGTGACAATCATTCGGATAAGGAAGTCAGATCCACTACAACCGTTGATAGTGATCACCCTCACCGTGAGGAATCATGTACTTCTAACACTGTTATTTGTGAAAATTCTTCTTCTGTGGATGCAGGTACTTGTAAAAGTGTTGAAGGTTCTTATACCCCGTGTGGTAAAGAAGAATTTTATGCCAATTTCGCATGTGGAAATACTTTTCTAGTTCCACTCTTAACTCCACTTTTACTTGTCCAAACTTAATCTTCTTTCTTCAAATCTTCTTTGTAAATATCTTTTGAAAAAACCAAAATACAAAATTTGAAAAACCAACAAAAACAAAATACAAAAATAGAAAATTTTCAAAAATTCAAAAACATTAGAAAATTTCAAAAATCCAAAAATATTCTTCTCACGACATGTTCTCGTATAATCGATATTCTGTACGTATCTAGAAATGTCATTCAACAATGATACGGGCATGTACAGATGCTTGAGCGAGAGTTCTTTAAATTGTTTTCTAAAACATGTCGTTTCTCAAAATTACTTCAACATAATGGCTTTCGTATACATCAGTACGAAACCCGGACTTCAAATTGATGGCTTTCGTATACATCAGTACGAAACCCGGACTTCAAATTGATGGCTTTCGTATACATCAGTACGAAACCCGGACTTTAAATTGATGGCTTTCGTATACATCAGTACGAAACCCGGACTTCAAATTGATGGCTTTCGTATACTTCAGTACGAAACCCGGACTTCAACATAATGGCTTCTGAACACATCAGTTTAGGACCCGCACTTCACAGAAAGGAAAATGCTTAACCAAATCAAAAGTTTTAAATACTTTTCAAGCACTATTCATAAAAACATAATGGCTTGTAAGTATTTCCGCTTGCAACCCGATCTTTAAAGAAAGGAAAGTGCTACGCAAAATTGATTTTCATAAATATCGAGCACTTATCCTAAAACAAATGAAGATAATTCTTCTTCAATATCTTCAAAAGATTTTTTTAAAATCTTCATCTTGCGTACCATTGATTCGAAATTTTCCAAAAAAAAAGATTTTCAAAATCTCTCACATTTGGTACCAAGATAACTCCTCTAAACCCTTAATTGATTCCAAATTTTCTCGAAGAAAAATATGCTTTTAAGGGGAGTATTAAACCAAAATTGTTCCAAAATTCATGCTAAATCGCTTTCTCTCAAATGCTTTTCGAAAACATATCTTTTAATCATTTTGTATCAAAACATCATAGATATGCTATTCTTGAGGGGAGAAATGTGATTAAAATGTGATCAAAAGTTTAATGATCGTTGTTTGAATCTCAAAAGAGCTCGACTCAATTGAAACCAATGAATTGACGAGGAATCATGTACCATTTCGAGAAACTTTCTATGGACTTGACCGGACGGGTAATAATTTCAAGCTAGTTCGCTAGTGATGTAAACGTGTCTCAAATCGGTCTAGCTCATTTAAAGTCGATCAATTCAAAAGTGCGAACTCTACCCTCTATGTGTAGATTTACAAAAACATATAAGCACATGTGAAGGGGAGTGTTTCGAAAATATAAAACTCACGAGTGTTGCAAACATGTTTTCTATCATAAACACTCGAGAGATTTTCAAGAAAAATGGTTTTATGGCAACAATAGGACAGTCATGGAGTTATAAGGTGACTATTGATAGGAAATCAGTCCTATGATCCGCCAGAGTCGGAGGGATCTACCCAAGGACATCACAAATAGTTAGTATTTGAAGTCCTTAGGAATGATTGAAAAAGGAGTAATGTGAGAAAGGAGAAAGAAGGGTTGAAGAATTAAAAGAAAAGTAAAAGAAAGGGTGAAAAGAAATAGCCTCCATATTCAACCTTAGGGCGTAAACCGGTTCAATACATATGCTACTTGTTGTCACTAGATGACACCGGTATTGAAGACAAAGACGCCATGGACCCAAAGTGACGCACCGCACTAAACCTTCTAGCCACTCAATTCCTCTCAAAAGGATTTGTTTCATTCTCACCGGAACCCTACATAATATATCGGCTTTCTCTTAGAGATTGTCGATATTGAAGAAGAGACCCTCCCTAGTCTCCGCCAGAAAACTAAAATGCACTATTGAGTCTAGAGCCACGAGATTCATCAAAAGATCTCATAGGAACACATGACATGACATCGCTTGTTGTTCATCAATAAGGACACCAAGGATATATTCTAGAGTCCCACGCAGATCTTAGCAATCCGCCGTAACATTTATGAGGGAGTTACAACTGTAATCCTCGGTGATTGAATGGAAATTCTGCCGTGGTCAACATCAAACAGCCGACAAAGCAGTCACTTCGTAATTCTCCGTGGATTACGCTTAGTGTGTCTCAAACGGTCTGATCGTGGGGTGATGCTTGATGTACTTCAAATGACTCATCCGAATCAGATGTACTTGGTATATCGTGTTATCTCACTTGTGGGACTCCAGTTCAGAACGGCCTTTGTGAGAATTAGAGACGTGTTTTCACACTATGTCGATAACACCTCGAAATTCAAACTTGTAAGTGCTTAATCGCTTATTACTAACATGTTTTATGTTTTCTTCTTATGGAAGCTCCGGAGCGGATGGATCGTGCAGACTCTCCACATGCTATACCAACAACACATGAAAGTTCTCATCAAAATCAAAGGCTACTCAAAGTTAAAGATGATTCTTCGTCAATGTCAAAGAATCTACAAAGTATAAAGACTTGAGAACTACATCATTGGTAACCAAAAGACAAATAGAAGTGTGAGCATGGTGGAGAAAGACGTGGAGATACCTAACCAACGAAGTTGACAACGGCAGACAACCACATTATCTGATCACAAAGCATGAAGGAACAAAGAATCCAGACTATTCAATATCTACACACAAAGTTCTTGCTCGAGAAAAGTAAAGACCTAATAAAGTGGAGCATCTTTTGAATGACCACCCCTTAGGGGGAGATTGTTAGCCTTAATTGTTTTATTAGAAGTGATGGTCATTCACGATTAGAAACTTTGTAACGTGTGTTATATATCGTGATAGAATAGTCAACGGGCTCGTGGATTGGGCTAAGCTAAATAGGTATTAGTTTAGTTAAGCTTGCCTTATATCAATCCATGTCCAATCCAATCCAAACGAGCCCATGCCAAGCCCATTAGGGCATCTTCTACTTGTACTATAAATACCCCTCAAGTATGTCATTTGAGGGGTGTGCTTGAGTGTGTGTGTGTGTGTTTTTCATATAAATTTTGTTTTCATTTCTTTCCTTTATCTCTCTAAACATTCATATCATCATTCAAGTCACCATATCTTTTCTTCATCTCTCTAGTTATATTGTGTGAAATGAATTGATAAAAGGGTCCTAATGAGCAAGATTTTGATACGACACATGTGCGAAGATTCCAAAGAGCAAGACTTTCCAAGCAAGATTTCACAAAATCAAAAGCGATTTTCCCATTCTCCTCTTTCAATAGCAAAACATGAATATCCTCCCCTCAAACAATGCATAGGACTATACTTACACTAAATAGTCCTCCCCTTAAATGTAGGTCAGTAGTTAATCATGCCAATGCTTACCACCAAGTGATTAAATCTTGAAACATCAAAGCCTTTGGTGAGTAAGTGATGAGTGCTTATTCACCCATCATTTTTGGTCAAATCTGAACTGCAAAACATCTAAAAACACTCCGAAATGCATCAAAATACTAAAAATATCTCAAAATTGTGTTTTATATGTTTTAGATGCAAAACAAATGAAAAACGAACAAAGTTTGCATAATTGGCAGTTTCAGTCCCCCAACTTTTAAAAATGGTGTAAGATATAACTTTTCACATACACATCAAACCATAACACAAAGTAACATATAGATGGAATTCTAGAGAGAGAAAGTTAGAGGTTTAGGGAACTTAGTGAGAGAAAGTGAAAGATATTATTATGAGCTCCAACTCTCTACCTTGGAAGGTAGAGAGTATTTATAGTCTTACATAAAACACCACACTTCGGGCTGTGGATCAAGCATACAGTGGGTAAAGACCCGTCCGTCCTCCACGGTGTTACTTAACTAAATTACTACTTAACTTAAAAGAACTATGACTACGAGCTTTCTAACGATTACATATACTTGAGGTGACCGACTCTTTAATACCGAGAATTTCTAATTCCTAACAATCTCCCCCTAAGGGAGGTCACCTCAATCACGTACCAAAATTACATAGAATACAAATAGATATTACATCAACACTTGATCTTGCATTCTTGATGTAGTTCTTTGCACTTAAACTCGTAGTCATTGATTCTTGCATGTTTGGTTGTTCCAAGTGGAGGTCTTTTACTGATCCACGTGATGATAATTTTGAGCCATCATTTGAGATCATCAGCTATCAACAATCTCGAGACATCCATTGTGGTGTTGTGACTTTGGGACCGACATGCTCACATTCGGATCATGATATCTTCTCATCGAGTAGCGGAAGCATTTGTTGAATCACGATATTGGCGGCAGCAGTAGCGTAAGCATGGAGTGAAAATATCGAGTCATTGATGCACTAATCATGATTTCTTTTGAGATAAATGTGTTAAGTGAGCATGCGGTGTGGATTGACCGCTTCATTCGATCACCGCAAACGTCGGGCGTACACATACAACAAGCTTAGCAACAAATCGCACGAAAGTGTCTTTGATCACTTCGTTGAATTGAGGTACACGCCCACGGTTCCCGTTGATCAAGACATGTACCGCTCTGTGATCGGTAGGATTCCTAAGAATCTCCTTGACAGGGTTTCACAAATGTTCTAGCTGTTCTCAAACCGAACATCTCAAAGAAGACAACACGGAGTGAGTGAACCAATAATTTTAAGTCCACCGATTGATGAAAAGAGATTTGAAAACAATCGTGTATTGCTCAATAGAAATTGTTTTTGCAATACAACGAAGGTTTTATTGAAAATCAATTATCAATCATAAAATACCTTTTGGTTTGAAAATGAGTACACGATCGATGTGCTAAAGAAAAGAGTTTTAAGCACAAAGACCGGTTTTTCAAAGGTATCCGTCAATCCATAACTCGAACCATGTTTGATTCAAGAGATTGAATCGCCCATTGTTTCTGTTCGGTTGTCACATGGTTGATCTATAAGATAGATCTCACATGCCACCTACCAGAGCTTGTTTGATGTTGGCTCCGTAAGGCTTTCCATCTTCATTGTGAATGTGTAAACACATCACTCGGATGTTCCGCAATACCACAAGGATAATGCGTGGACTCAAGATATAATCTCTTTCCACATTGTGTGAAACAGAGAGTCTTCATTGAAAGTGTCCTAATGAGATTTATTGATGATCTCGTGGCTCTAGACTCAATTTGTGCATATTTGGATCCCGTGACGGAGACTAGGAGAGGTCTCCTACTTCAATATCAACCATCTCTAAGAGAAAGTCGATAGATAATGTCGGTTCCCGTGAGAATGAAACAAGTCCTTTAAGAGGAACTTGAGTGGTTTGGAAAGGTGAAGTGCGGTCGTCACCGGGTCCATGACGCCTTGTCTTCAATACCGATGTTACCATCGGTAGAGTATATGAATTGAACCCGGTTTACTCTAAGGTTGAATAAATGGAGGGCTATTTGTTTTCACCCTATTCTCATTCAATTCTTTTTAATTCTTCAACCCTTCATTGCTTACCGAGACTTCATAGCTAGAACCTTGTTGGGTTAATTCCAAGACTAGCTCGCCTTAGTCCGCACTCTTCCCTTATCTCATTTTTCTCCTTTTATCATCATACCTAAGGACTTCTACACTAACTAGTGGATTGTCCTCGGTAGATCCCTCCGGCTCGGGCGGATCATGGGAACCAATACCTAACCTTATCGTCCTTATATCACCGTATATAAAGTAAAGTTGGTCGGTCAATTTGGTATTGTTCGTCTCCATTGGATCCAATTGAAAACCATTTGAAAATCAATTCGGATACTTGTGATATATTATCAAAGCTTTTGTACCGAATTGTTTTTGATATTTTAGAACGAGAACTCCCCTCAACATGTGCATCAAGTATTTGAAAATGTTTTGCACACGGAGGCAAGAGAAAGAATTAACTTCTTTTGATTACCATTTTCTAAAGATATCAACATCACTTCCTCAACGGATCAAGTAGGTATAGCTTTTCGGGAAGGATGAGGTTTCCAAAATTTTGCTCCCCTCAATATGTGCCTCGAGGTTTGAAAAGAGTTTTGCACATACTAGAGGAACTTGCACATTGGGATGAATGATCACGCTTCAAATCAAAGGTTTAAGATAGATGCTCCCCTCAACATGTGCATTGAAAATCTTGAAATCGTTTGTCACATGTGGGAAGGACAAGATGTACATTCTTATAACACCATTTGCCGAATTATCGCTTTAAATCCAATTTAAATCACATTTCTCCCGATCACAATTATCAAAGCATTTGAGATTTGTGATCTCGTATAGATTTAAATTGATTTTGAAAGCTTTAAGGAGAATTGTGACATGATTGTGAAAGCGTTTGAACCGATAAGGATCGGATTTTAAGACTTTAAACTCCATTTATAAAACATGCATGTATATCTTTTGAAAACAATTTAATGCCAAATAACTTTTTAATTTAATTGAAATCATTCTCCCCTCAATCAATGACGAGGTTGTTGATTGAGAGATAGAGATTTTGACAAATAAGTCCCGATGATTATCAAAAATAGAGATTGAGTTATTTTTCAAAGCATTTAGTTTTCAAAGAGATAGGAGTTTATAGAATCGAGCATAGGATTTGAAAACATGGTAAAACATGGCTCGTTCTTTCTTTAAAACCGGGTTATTGCTCGAAAATGACAATAAACCATTTCTCTTTCTCCCAAAATATATATATATATATATATATATATATATATATATTTTTTTTTTTTTTTTTTAAAGAATTGAACAACATCTAAAGTCCCGTGTCATTCTTTGAATGACAGCTCAAAGACCGTAGATATTATCGAACCGGAAGAAACATGACACAAATGACAATATTTTTGAAGATTTTTCAATTTTTCAAATTTTATGGATTTTGAAAGTTTTATATTTTTCTATTTGATTTTGAAGGTTTTATAATTTTGTATTTTGTTTTCAAATAAATATATACATGAGATAGATGAAGATAGACCTTTACTCCTCGTCTTCCTCCCGAAGACGTTTGAGTGTTTCGTTGAAGGCTTTTCAAACCAAGTCGTGGAAGAATAAACTCAAAACGTTCTCTTGGAAGAGCTTTGGTGAAGATGTCGCTAACCGATATTCGCACCTCACAAAATATAGTTCCACCACACCTTTTCTACTTGTTCCCGATGAAATGATGTCGAATGTCGATATGCTTTGCTCTTGAGTGTTGAACGTTGTTGCATGAGAGAGCAATAGCACTTTATTATCACAAGATGACAGGGGATTTTGTTGAATTCATAGCCATAGTCGATAATTGAGATCTCATCCATAAGATTTGAGCGCAACAAGATGACATGGCTATGTATTCACCTCTGTAGAGGAAATAGAAGTACTCATTTGCTTCTTTGAAGACCACTCACAAGCTTATCACCCAAAAATCGAGCACCTCGTGACGTGCTTGACGTGTATCTTGACAACTGCATGATCGGCATCCGTGATAGGCCGTCATGACATACCGGTGTCCTTCGGTACCATAGTCCCATATTGATGGTTCCTTGGAGATACCGAAGACCCGCTTAATCGCTTCAAGGTGCTTTTTAGTAGGCTTAGCCCGGTATCTAGCACACATGCAAACAATGAACAAGATGTCCGGTCTACTAGCGGTGAGATACATCGTGGATCCAATCATACTCCGATATTTCGCTTGGTCAATCATGATCCCCGAGAGGTCCTCATCTAGTTTGGTTCGGTCAATCATGGGGGTGTCAACAGGTCACATGAATCAAATCCAAATTTCTTTAAAATCTCATTGCATATTTAGATTGATTTATGAAAATGCCTCCGGGACTTTGTGAAATTTGTAATCCCAAGAAAATGACATTTGTCCCATCATTGACATTTGAAACTTTGAACTCATTTCATTAGAAAACGATCACATTCCATTGGGTCGATCGAGGCAAAAATAATATCACAACATAAATTTGAACATGAGTTAAATGTTTGCCCGACTTCTGGTGAACAATGTAGGGTCAATCGCCTTTTGTGAATCCGGTTGATAGAAGAAACTTTGATGATGTATCATACCATGCCCTTGGAGCTTGCTATAAACCGTAAAGAGCCTTCTTCAAACGATAAACGTGAGTAGGATGCTCTTGGTTCACAAATCCTTCAGTTGGTGGCGACGAGACGACTTCTTTAAGATCTCCGCTTAGGAATGCCGCCTTTACATCCATCCGATAGACTACCATGTTCTTACTAGCAAGATTAGCCGAAAGATTACGATTGCCTCGATTCGAGCAACCGGAGCAAAAGATTCTTCAAAGTCTATACCTCCTCTTGACGATATCCTTTAGCAACTAATCGAGCCTTGTTCTTCAACACATCACCATGCTCATCAAGTTTTACTTTGAAGATCCATTTTAGAGCTATAATCATAGCACAACTGGAGCAGTACTAACTCCCATACATCAAGACGATCAAACTCATGAATTTCATCTTGCATAGCATTGAACCACCTATCTTCATTCATAGCGCTTTAACATCTTTTGGTTCGATCTTAGATAGTACGGAGTTGAAGAAGCACCATAAGGCATCGGTTAAGAGTTGCTTCCGGGTTGATACAGACGAGAGGATTTCCAATGATGTTGTCTAATGGATGATCGTGAGTCCATTTTCCGAGGTGTTCATGTGGCATTTGTTGAGGAACCAAGTAGTCGAGTCGATGTCTCCTCAAGAAGATGGTTCGATGATGATTCGTGAGTAGCAAATATGTTTTCAAATGGAGCATCTTCGAGAGTCGCAAAGGATTAACTTCATCATTGATGCCGAAACATTTCCATGATGTACATTTGAAGAATGATGATTTGTTGATGAGATCAAGGATCGCAGCAGTGCTTCTTGACTTACGATATTGAAACCGATGGATTGACTTCATTCATCGGAATATGGGCATCCTCTGTTGTAGGATCAAGACCTCATTAGTAGTAGACTCATACAGCTCATCAAACATTGGATCAAACAATTTCTTTACATCATCTTCATATGGAGGTACATATGGCGTTTCTTGAGAGGAGTTTGGAACAAGGGATGAACCAATAGGACTGCTTTTGAAGTGCGGGTCCCGAGTGGAGTGTCCAGAGCCATTTGACCGGTCACTCATCAAACGTAACGTGAATTGTTTCCATGATATTTCGGGTTCTTTTGTTGTAGATTCGGTATCCCTTTTGTTTGGTGCATATCCTACAAATACTCCAATGTCGCCTTTAGCTCTAAGTTTGCCCAAGTCTTGACCCTCATTAGTTGGATAGCACAAGGCACCAAACACACGAAGGAAAGATAGATTAGGTTTCTGTTGTGGACAAGTTCATATGGAGTTTTTCCATGAATGGTGTGAATCGTGGAACGATTTTGTGTGTAGCATGCAGGTGGCAATTGCTTCACCCGAGAAACATTGGAACCTTTGAGTAGATCAAGATTGTTCTAGCAACTTCAACAAGAGTACGATTTCGTCTTTCAACTACACCGCTCGCTGAGGGGTTCGTGGAACACTTCTTTGATGGTCGATTCCAACGCTTTCATAGAATTCACTAAGTTGTTTGTTGACAAACTCGGTTCCATTGTCTGCTCGATAATTACGACGCTTTGTTTAGTCTAACTCGCAATGCTTGATGAGTTTGATGATGATATCGGAGTTTCATCCTTTGTCCTTAAGAACTTGACCTGTGAATCTAGAATAATCATCAACCACAACTAACACGTATTTCTTCCCAAAGATATTCTCACCCTCATTGGTCCACATAAATCCATATGAATCATATGAAGAACTTCGTGACGAGTTAGTAGGTTTGGGTTTATGGGCATACTTCTTGCTTTTTCCCAATTGACATGTTTGAACAAAGATGATCCTTTTCATACTTTAGTCTAGGTAAGCCTACAACTAAGTCCTTTCTCGAAAGATCGTTGATGGAGCCAAGTTCAAGTGATTGAGACGACGATGCCATAACCATGACTTTGTTTTGAAGCCTTTGATAACAAGCGATTAGTGAAGCTCTCATCATGTCATCGATAGAGATAGTGTAAAGGTTTGAGCCACGAGTTCCTTTCAACAGCTCCTTACCATTAAGATCTCTAACAAAGCGGTATGTTTTCAAGGCTACTTCTAGATCGTAATCACGAATTGACCAACAGAGAACAGTTATGACCTAAACCTTCCACATAATACACTGGAGATGACACTATCACCAACAACATAATCTCCATAACCCATAATAGCACCGAAATGATCATTACCAAATCTAACGATCCGATGAATTTGCTCACGAAGTTCATGAGCGTGACCGGTCTCCAAATATATGCTTGGAACACTGAGTCCGTGTACCACGTAACGATTTGAACGATCTGCAGTTGAACACGCACAAGAATGGATAATCGGATAATTGGGATCCCCATGCAAGAATGGGTTCCATTTGGTTAGTAGCAACAGTTGGACCACCCACATCGTAAATAGAAGCATTCATATCGACGGTGAGGTAATGGAATCATTGTGAATAGATGCAATACTAGTGTCTCAGATAGCCCTATTTACAGTGTGACCACTTCTTAAGGGAATAGTTCTACCAAGAGGCATCCATTTTCTAGTGGGCATTATCGATTAGTCTTATGACCAATGTATCCAATAAAAGCCTATTCTCACGAATGTTCTTCCCGGGTTTCCATTGTTTTCTAACTCTCTTTGCTTTTGCCTTTTAGCCTTTTAGCATGAATTTTAGCATTAACAAAATTAATCGGACAATTAACATCATTAGGCGTAACATTAACATCACATTCATGATTAGAAATGTAATTCAAGCAATCATCGATCTGTGGTTTGCAAATAGTATCGAATTGAATTAATTACAAGACGCCTATGGCTAATACTAGAATCAACACGATTCGCTTTATTCGATTCAAACTTAAGGTTCCTAGATTGTTCTTCTACTCTCTTCCAAAGGCACATTCTTAGCTTGAGAGGTCCTATCATTCCTTGTATTGTCTTGAGACTTTGACCGCTCCCTTTAATGTCACCGATTACTCTGTGGAGGAATGGGAACATTAGTTTGTTTTACTACTCTTTGCACCACCGCTTAGATGTCTTGGGATCCGAACTACATGCAGTGCACTAAGGTTCACTTTCTTAACACTAGAGGTACTGAGATTAGTACTCCTAGAAGGCACATTTGAGTTCACTTTCCTAGCATTGACAGATCTAAAATCTGAACTACTCAATGGTACACTACTCCTCACATTCAAACCATTAGGAATCGAGCGGATGTCATGTTTGGCCTTAGGCATTGAGCATGGAATCAAGGGGTTAACTCTCTCACCTAATGTCTTTGGGCATATTGTGATCAAACATTCTAAGATTTCTTGAGATCGTTTGGCATATAAGCATGCATGTCCAATTGCATTATCATGAGGTTTCTCTAGCTTATCCTCTTCAACAATCTCACGCAGGCATTCTAAGCAATCCTTAAGGGATGAGAAATATGTTTGAATAGCAAGTTTGTTGTTCCTTAGGTGAGGGGAACATATGTCATGATAAAGCATATTTATTACCGTGTGAACCTTTGATACAACATTTTCCTCATTGATCATTGGCATTTTCCTTTTACCCGACTCTTCGATTCTCAATTTCCTTTTGCAATGAAGTTATTTGTTCGTTGTTTTTGTTACGAGTGACTTTAATTGATTCAAACAACTCATTGAAATGACGTTTAACCTTTTCATTCTCTTCTAGAAAACTTTCGCTTTCCTTTTGTAAAGCATTTACTAGGTTTTGAAGATGAAACGTTTGAGAATTCGAGAATCTAAAGAAGGAGGCATTTGGGAGCCCGTCATATTGTTCGTTTGACCCTTTAATTGAGAGATTTGGGCTTTCAACTTTCGATCGTGTTACATCGAGCATGAATCTGCTCATCTCGCTTGTTAATTTGAAAACCGCATCAAACTCGGAGCATCCAAGATGTCTTGATATTTGAAGTTTTGACATTTTCTTTGAGATGTTGATATTTTAGTTGTAGATTAAAATACTCAACTTCTAGTTTAGAAAAATGTTTAACCAAATTGTCATGATCATCCAGTTCAATTTTCTCATTTAGTTTAGAATTAGTTTTTCAAGCTCAATGACACGATCATGGAGACTTTCGGCCACAGATAGTTCATGAAATTTGGAAGCATTAATAGAGCAATTTGAAGCGATGAAAAAGACATCTTGAGCAACACATTCAAGAATAAGATTCTCATTCAATGTATGCGTGTTCTTCCTCTTAATCTCATTATATTTTAGTGCACGCTCATAGTCACTAATTTCAACTATTATTGCATCAAATTCCTTTTCCATTCCCTTAATATCTGCTTTCTATCCCTTTTAAGACTCTCAAAGTGATCCTTTAGAAGTTTAAAGAAAGGCATGACCTCGCTTAAATAACATTCTTTCATTTGTTCAAAACCCTTTCTCCTTCGCTATGCCAGATGGGTGTGATCCTTTTCTTGCAAGTTTTCTCAAAATCAACAAATAGTTGAAAAATAACGTATTGGCTAATTAAGGTCTTGCTTTTAGTGGCAATTGTTCTAGGAACAAGATGCATTGGTGTGTTAGGAGGATACACAGCTGTTTCAGGCATTTTCCAAAGGGAGGGTTTGTTATTGCAATATTTTCATTTTCGCTTATCTAAATCCATTTTCCGTAAGACTTGTTCGGGAGTCAACAATGTCGAGTCTTAAACTTGTTCAAGGAAATCCAGCTTTTCCTTCTTGTAGTCATGGGGAGTGATAATTACTTTCTTCTCTTTGCACTTAGGATCATTTAGTTTCTTATTCATCTTCTCCTAGTTACTTCATCTAATTTCTTGTCATCCTCGCACTCAACGCAACTAGGTTTTTGTCTAGGTTTAAGAATCTCATTTCCATCATAGATAACACTTTGAGTCGCTTTTGCTATCTTTCCATACTCGTGGTTGGGTTTATCTATAATGGGAACACTATGCTTATCGCTAGAACTCTATGCTTAGTGATCATGTGAGCATCGAATGGTGTTTCCTTGCATGTACAACTTGTTTTCAAGTTTGTTTTTCAAAGTTTTCGATTAGAAAAATCTCTCAAGAGTTTTGATTCTTTTGCATTAAATTCTTGCTTAAGCATTTTCACATTTTCTTGAAGTTCTTGTTTTTGCTTAATGTTTTAGAAAGTTTTTCTTGCAAAGAATTTAATTCTTGTTTCAATACTTCTTCTCTAAAATTACTTTTTTAATTATCAGACGCACTTGGTCATCCATTTC
Organism: Chrysanthemum lavandulifolium; assembly: GCA_022545495.1. NCBI lineage: Eukaryota > Viridiplantae > Streptophyta > Magnoliopsida > Asterales > Asteraceae > Chrysanthemum > Chrysanthemum lavandulifolium. The sequence goes on along the minus strand of CM040245.1, from coordinate 169,164,917 downwards.
CCGCTCACGAGTGGTCAACTCAAATTTAGCGTTGTTCATAAATAGCAACACGTTCTTTATAGGCATTTAGTTCGAAATTATGGAATCATCGAGAGCACATGCGGTGTATTCATCAAAGACATAGTCATTGTTGATCGCAGAAGATGCATCACTTGGTACAACTTCACTTTCACTTTGTTTCACGTATTGATCGTATGGGACAATATTGATATTACCCATATTTTCAATATTTGATTCAATAGTTTCAGTTGGTTGTACTTTGTCATGCATCTGCTGCACATCAAGATCATCGTGATAGCTTTAATACCTCGAGATGAGTTTGTCCTTGGATGGGCCAGCTTGTGGTGAAGAAGAGATCTTGGGAGAAACCATTGGAGAGATGCTAGCCATAAAGATTGTGTGTGCAGAGGTCCATCATCTACATCGTAGTCGTATGCATCACGGTCGGCGACTTGAAAGGCGTTCGATGATTGTGACCTATCTCCGAATAGGTCGCTCATCCACATCTCGCATCATGGGTCTTGGCATTGCCCTTAGCAAGAAACAAAGAATTCCTCTTCATCCAACGCAGCACCATTGTCCCGAGCTTGTGCCGGAACATCTTATCTCTCGAAGTAATCAAGATTCATGGGCGCTTTGGAGATGTGCGGTTCCTTGCAATGTGTCCTTCACCACCACGCTTATAGCATTTGATTGGCTTAGGTTGACCTTGGTTACCATTACTTCCTCGATTCTTTGCCAACATAACCTCTCCCAGCTCCACCTCTTCTCCGATCATACGCTCTTTCTGAACTGGTTGCCCCATAAGTTTCCCATCTCTTATCAAAGCATGGTTGTGAAGATTGGAGGTGGTTCTGATCTCATTGCGGTGTGGAGTTTGTTGGTGTGAGGAGAAAGTGTCTGTTCTCTTTAACCATGAGTGTTAGTTGAGTGATGAAATGTTCCATGACAAGATTTGCATCGAGTTGCTTGAACCTTGGATCGAAATGGGTCTGTGATTATGATTATCATTATTCATGGGTGCAACTTGAGAAGCATTGTTGGAAGTCCCATCATCGTGAAGAAGGCGTTAGAATCATTTGTAGACCTTGTTTCTCCCCGACCTTTGAACGATCAAGAATCCTCTTTTCAAACATGGCATGTCTCTCATTTTGAAGGAGGAAGGCATAGAGTTGCTCATAGTTTGTATCCTTCAATCCTTTAGTGAGTTTCACAGAAGTGACAAACTTGTGCCATTCGGGATTCATATTGTTTACAAATTTAGAGTTCAACTGAATGTTAGGCATAGTCATCTTGATGTTTCTCATGTCATTCACCAACTTATGAAATCTCACATAATACTCATAGACACTTTCATCGGGTTTCATCTTGAAGTGTTCAAATTCATCATAGAGTTGGGATTCTCTGTCTTCCATAGTCAGTTCTGAACCTGAGAGAAGCATTTTAACATTATCCCAAACTGCCTTAGCATCTGTGTTATGATTGATCAGCTTGTAGATGTCTTTAGGAAGACCTTGAAGAACAATGTTTGAAGCCCTGATATCTGCATCGAATCTCTTTTCTCCTTATCATCAAGCTCATCATACATCTTAGGTCCGCCCATTCCGTAAACAGAGTACCATCTTCATTAGTATCAAGTATGTCTCTAGTCGTTTCAACTCGAAAAAATTTGAAAAAATTTTAAAAAACCCCCAAAAAAAGGCCAAAAAAAACCCCTTTTAAAAAATTTTTTCCCTAAAAAAGGAAAAGGAAAAAAAAAAAATCAGGAAAAAAATTTTTCCCAAAAAAAACCCCCAAAAAACCCCTTTTTTTTTTGAAAAAATTTTTTTTTTCCCCCCCCTTTTTTAAAAAAGAAATTAATTTGGGGTTTTAAAAAAAAAAAAAAAAAAAAAAAAAAACCCTTCGGGGTTTTTTAAAAAGGGCCCCCCCAAAAAAAACCCAGTTTAAAAAGGGCCCAAAAAAAAAAAATTCCCGAAAAAACTTGGGGAAAAAAAAGGAAAAAAAATTTTTAATTCCCCCCAAAAAAACCTGGGTGAAAAATTTTAAACAAAAAAACCCCTTTTTTTTAAAAAAATTTGGGGAAACCCCCAAAGGAAAAAATTTTGCCTTTTTAAAAAAAAATTTTTTTTTAAAAAAACCTTTCCTAAATTTTTTTTTTTCAAAAAAAAAAACCAAAAAAGCCAAAAAAAAAGGGAAAAAAATTTAAAAAAAAAAAAAAAAACCCCAACATGTTTAAAAAAGGGCTTTTTTTAAAAAAAAAAGGGGGGGGGGTTTTTTTTTTAAAAATTTTAAAAAAAAAAAAACCCAAAAAACCCAAAAGGGTTTTTTTTCCCCCCCCCCAAAAAAAAAAATTTTTAAAAAAAAAAAAATTTTTTTAAAAAAAATTTAAAAAAAAATTTTAAAAATTTTTAAAAAAAAAAAAAAAATTTTTTAAAACCAAAAATTTTAAATTTTTTTTAAAATTTTAAAAGGAAAAAAAAAATTTAACCCTCAAATTTTTAAAAATTTTCTTTTTTGGGGGTTTTTAAAATTTTTTTCCCCCCCCAAAAAAAAAATTTTTTTTTTTTTTTTAAAAAATCCCTTTTTTTTTTTTTAAATTTTTTTAAAAAAATTTTCCTTTTAAAAAATTTCTTTTTTTTTAAAAAAAAAACCCCAAAAAAAAGGGGAAAAAAAAAGAAATTAAAAAAAAAAGAATTTTCAAAAAAAAAAAAAAAAAAAAAAAATTTTTCCCCCGAATTTTTTTGGGGGGGTTTTTAAAAAAATTTTAGGTTTTAAAAATTTTTAATTTAAAAAAGGTTTTTTTTAAAAAATTTTTTAAAAATTTTTTTTTTAAAAGGGAAAAAAAAAAAAAAAAGGTTTTAAAAAAAAGGGGGGAAAAAAAAGGGAAAAAAATTTTAAAAAAAAAAATTTAAAAAAATTTTCCAAAATTTTTTAAAAAAAAGGGGGAAATTTTTTCCCCCCTTTAAAAAAAAACCCCAAAAAATTTTCCAAATAAACCCAAAAAAACCCAAAAAGGGTTTTTTTTTAAATTTCCCAAAAAATTTTTTTTAAAAAAAAACCCCCTTTTCCCCGAAAAAAAAAAAATTTTTTTTTCAAAAATTTTTTTAAAAAAAATTTTTTAAACCCAAAAGGGAAAAATTTTTTAAAAAATTTTTTTTTTTCCCCAAAATTTTTTTCCCCCCAAATCCTTTCCCAAACCCCCAAAACCCCCTTTTTTTTTTTTTTAAAAAAGGTTTTTTGGGGGGGGGTTTTTTGGGAAAAAGGGGGGTTTTTTTTTTTAAAAAAACCCCCCTTTTCCCCAAAATTGGGTTTTTTTCCTTTTAAAATTACCCCCCCAACCCCCGGGTTTCCCCCCCAAAAAAAAAAGGTTTTTTCCAAAAAATTTTAAAAAAAGGGCCCAAAAAAACCCCCAAAAAAAATTTTAAAAGGGAAAAACGGGCCCCAAAAAAGTCCCGGGGCCCACTTAAAAAAACCCCCCAAAAAAATTTTCCAAAACTTTTTAAATTAAAAAGTTTTAAAAAAAAAAACCTTTGGGGTTTTAAAATTTTCCAAAAAATTAAATTTTTTTAAAAAAAGGGGGGGAAATTCAGGGTTAAAAAAAAAAAAATTTTTTTTTAAAAAAGGGGGCCCCGGGTTTTAAAATTTTTTTAAAAACCCCAAAATTAAAAAAAAAAAAGGGGGGGTTTTTTAAAAAAAAAAAAGGGGGGGGGAAAAAATTTTGGGTTTTCCTTAAAAAATTTTGGCCTTTAAACCCAAAAAATTTAAAAAGGTTTTTTTTCCAAACCCAAACCCCCCAAAACCCCAAAAACCCCCCCTTTTTTTTTTAAAAGGTTTTTTTTTCCAAAAATTTTTAAATTTTTGGGTTTTTTGGTTTTTTTTTAAAAAAACCCCCCCCCAAAAAAATTTTTTTGGGTTTTAAAACCCGGGAATTAAAAAAAAAAAAAAAAAAGGTTTAAAATTTTTTCCCAAAAGGAAAATTTTTTCAATCCCACAAACCTTTCCCCGTAAATTTAATGGAAATTTAAAAAGGGGTTTTTTGGGAAAAAAAAATTTTTCCCAAAACCCCAAAAAATTTTTAATCCCTTTCCTTTTTTCAAAAAAAAAGGGGGGGGGGGTTTTTTTTAAATTTCCTTAAAAAATAAAATTTTTTTTTTTCCCCAAAAAAAAAATTTTTTTCCCCCCGGGGTTAACCCCAAAAATTAAAAAAATTTTTTAAAATTAATTTTTAAACTTTTTTTTTTTTTTAAACCCCCATAATTTTAATTCATTACCCCCTTTGGGTTTTTCCCCAAAAAAAGGAAAGAAAGGATGATTTTCCTCTTTTAAAACTAAAAATTGAAAATTTTTTTTTGGGGCCCCAAATTAAAAGAAAATTTTTTAAAAAACCCAAAAAAAAAAAGGAAGAAAAAATTTAAATTCAAAACCCATAAGGAAAAAGGGAAAAAAAATTTTTTTCCCCCCAAAAAGGGGGAAAAAAAACCCAAAAAAATTTTTTTTTTGGGGGGGAAAAAATTTTTTTTTGATGGCAAATTTTTTTTTTTTGGAAATTTCCTTTGGAAACCCTTAAAAAAAAAAAAAAATTTTTAATTTTTAAAAAATTTTTTAAAAAAAAAATTTTTAAAAAAGGGTTTTTTTTTTAAAAAAAAAAAATTTTTTAAAAAAAAAAAAAAATTTTTCCCCCCTTTTCCAAAACCCCCCAAAAAACCCCTTTTAAAAAATTTTTTTTTTTTTCCCCAAAATTTTAAAGGGGGAAAGCCCCGGGGGGTTTTTTTTTTTAAAAACCTTTTTTTTTTTTTTAAATTTAAACCCAAAAAAATTTTTTTTAAATTTTCCACCTTTTTAAACCCTTTTTTAAACCCCAATTTGGGGTTTTTTTTTGGGGGAAAGGAAATTTTTTTAAAAAAAATTTTTAAAAAATTTAAAAAAAAAATTTTTTTAAATTGGGAAAAAAAAAATTTTTTTTTGGGGAAATTTTTAAGGGAAACCTTTTTTTTTTTTAAATTGGGTTTAAAAAAAAAAAATTTTTTTTTTTTCAAAATTTTTTTTAAAAAAAAAAAAAAAATTTTGGGTTTTAAAAAAAAATTTTTTTAATTTTTTTTTTTTGGGGGTTTAAAATTTTAATTTCCCAAAAAAAGGGCTTAGGAAAAATTTTAAAAAAAAAAATCCATCCGTTCACACACCCTCATCTTCCTCAAGACCACACCTATAACATTTATCCCCGTTGGTTTGGAGTAAGGATTGATCACTGCTTTCTTTCCAAATCTTTCTCCACTTGTTCATACTGGTTAGTATTTGAGCTAGAACTAGTTATGGAACTAATCTTTAAGGGCTGTTTCGATGCCTCAACAGCATATCGACGATTCCCAAAGTTTCCTTCAAAGCTCATGGATTCTGCCCTCCGTGCTAAGTTATGAGCCTCACTTAAACTCAATATTACCTGACATCCAATCTTCTCACGTATAGATGGCTTTAGCCCATAAAGATACCTTAGCTTGATATTTGTTGCCCTTCGGTTTCCGTCAGATTATACCGTGAGGATAAACGCAAAAATTCAGCCGTGTAATCCGCAACAGACTTTTGTCCTTGCCTTAACGACTGATATTGCTCAAATAAAAATTGATCGTAATCCGGAGGAAGAAAACGACCCATCAATATCCTTTTCATCTTTGGCCAAGAATGAGTAGGTTGTTTACCCAATCGTTTGCGTTGGTTTTGAACTTGTTCCCACCATGAAAAAGCCCGTCCTTTTAGACGATAAGCTACTAGTTTAGCTTGTTTGTTCTCTGAGATTTCAGCAAACTCGAATCATTACAGGGGAGGTATTATAGGTAATTATTAAGGCTGACAATCTGTTAGGAGCTGATATAGTGAATAAGCTGGGAAGTTGGATAAGCCAAATGTCACGTGAGGTGCAGGTGTGTATGCACACACGTGAGGTGCACGTGATAAGTTCTCCTTTGGCTTAACCAACTCTCCCGCCTAAATGTCTCCTTTAAATACTTGTAAAAATCATTTCATTAGTAGCTTTTGTGATATGCACTTTTCTCCTGAATCTCTCTCTCTCTCTCTCATTGTAACAAACTTGTAACAAATCCACCATTGATAATACATTGAAGCTTTCGATAATATTTTCTTCTCTTGATTGTCTAAGTTCTTGTAAACACATTTATCGATCTTCATTGATCCTATGCGTGTCTATCAATTGGTATCGAGCCCTTTCCGTGAGGTCTCATTATCACAAAACTCAATTCAATTTTTCCCGCCAAATTGCATACCAAGATTTCAAGATTCCTACCATTAATTCAAGATTCGTAGTATTACACTAATACTGCTTATACGCTTATGTTATCCGTCAAAAACGATTGTTGTCAAGTCAACACAACCACGAGAACACAGATTAGTGCTTAAATCCTCCGCTTTCGGATTAATGGTTTGTTGTGATTGACTTTAAGTTGGCCAAGAACGGTTACGGTTGTTGGTAATTGCTCAATAGAAGAAGAAGGAGTGATCACTAACAACTACTTCACACAATACAAGAAATAGCATAATCTGATGGCACCGTCAACAAGAAATGCAAGTACAAGTAGTCATGACGATGGTGTGGATGAGAACACAAGGAGATACATTGATGAAACATTCGCTGGGTTCAGACAAACTATGGAGGAAATGATGGGTTAGTTCTTGCAAAGTCAAAATCCAAACAATGTCAGAACAAGAACATCCACTAAGGGCAAAATGGTCAAACTCAATTTAGCAGATGACTAAGGTGGAGTTTCCCAAATTTTTGGAGATGATGTCGGGGTTGGATGTTTAGTGTGAACAGTTCTTTGCAATTGATAACATACCTAATGACCAAAAGGTAAGACTCATTTCATGCATCTCTTTGATAAAGCAATGTTATGGCATAGACAGTTTATTAGATTACATGGGAATTGGTGTTGTAGACTGTATAGAGATGCTATTATCCGAGATTTGGTACAATATTTGATGATCCAATGTCCGAATTGAAGAATGTTAAGTATGAAACTAATGCTAAAGACTATCAAGATGTGTTTGATACTTTGTTAAGTAGGTGGATATCGTTGATACTCCGAGATTTCAAAGAAACTCGAATCATTACAGGGAGGTATTATAGGTAATTATTAAGGTCGACAATCACACTAAAAAGCCTACTAGATGAATAACATGTACTCAAAGCGATGCATTTAGTCGAAGCTTAAATTCAATTGGATGAAAAAAAAAGGTAAGAGTAATGACAATATATACCGTCAAAAATAATGATGATATACAAATGTAAGTGGAAGTCAAAAAAGCTCGTTAAAGAAGAGAGCAAGCTTTTGGCGTCAAGCACGGGAATAGGCTAGATTTTTGTGTCTATCTCGCTAGGGTCTACTCACTAGATTCTTATCAAGTGAGATTTTATTTTGTTTTATAGCTTCGTTAGGTCTTATTTATTTTCTTTGTGGTTTTGTTCAGAAACCTTCGCTTATCATGATGGTGAACTAATTCCCAATAACCATGAGCAACTTTCTAACCCGATCCAATCATTCAACCCAACCAACCATTTCAACCCGATCTAAACCGCCAACCCATCCAACCATTACAACCATAACCACCTAAACCCCGCACTTTAGGTGAGTATTCCAAACCAGCCACGAGGGCTATCGAAACACCATTCGTTGCCCAATGCAACAATTGTCTCCTTTACGATCCGACACCATCCGGTTGGTGCAAAACGGATGCTCATTCCATGTACTTCATTCAAGATCCAAAGTAACAAGCGTTAGTGTAAAACCCTAAAATCTAAAACTTGTGAAATGACTATATTACCCTCTAATTTAATATTTATGAAATATGTATAATATGTCAAGCTCATTAAATATACTTTCTAACCTAACTTATAAATAAATATCAAACTTTAATCCACATTGTCATCAAATTAATAATACTTGAACTTACGTAAAATCTGAGACTTAATGAAACTAAAAGCTACAAAGATCAAATCGATAGCTTGTAATATATGAAAATTCGACCATGCTTCTATGATAACTACATATCACACGTTAAAGGGTTTCCTAAGGGACCAAATAATACTAAAACTTGTACCTAACTTACTTATACACAATTAAGACTATATACATTTGTAATTTGGAAACAAAATCTTTTGATTTCCCCAGACTCGAAACCGAATACCCCATATATCCCATTTACATCTCATTATTCTAACCTACATTTACAAATTCAAAACACACCTACTAAACCCTAATAACCAAAAGTGACGACAAGCTTTCTTTCTCTTTATTCAACCAAAAGCAAGCAAGGAGGTCAGTGGAAGGTGGTGTTGTGATCGTGGTTCACAAAAGGTGGATGTGGTCGGGGTTTCTAGGTCGAAGGGTGTCTTGGTCTCGGTCTTGTTGTGGTTCTTGGTTCTTGTTTTTGCTTCACACGCCATAAGGGTAACATATCATAACCTTGTTTTAATTTTTCCTCCATTGTTTTTCTTTTGATCGCACGTGAGATCGCCTATTCGAATGCATGCTTAAATGTTAAACATCACATAAAATGGTACGTTAAGTCTCACATAAAATCATACATGGCCACGTAAAAGTACAAATGGAAGTGGCTTGTATTCAACCCATGTATGACATGCTTTGAATCTAATACTTATTATATGTACACACGACATAATCATGTTTCATTCATCTTATATCAAGTTAAAGTAGAATAATAAGAAACGTGTTTATGTCTCGACTTATTTTTGGTATCGCTAATGATCTATGTCAAGGTCTCGAATTGTTTTTTGGGTCGTGTGGATTGATTTGGGTTAGACATGTCATGACTAAAATGACACACATAGAGGGTCGTTGTAATGTTGATTTAAAAGTAGCTAGGTTTGGGTTTGACGATAAAAAATGGAAATGGGTGTCGACCTTGGTTAGGGTTTCAAGGGTTTCGATTCTTAATAAAAAGATAAGGGTTGGTTTTGTCAATAATAAAACATGAAGGATCCAAAGCGTTAGGTAAGTGGAATAATTGTAAACTAATTAAACTTGTGATATTTACACCTTAACCCTATACTTAGTGATAACTACATTTTAGATCCTAAACTATTATAACTTGGCATAGATGAACCCTAAACTATAATAATAATCATTTTCATCATTTTAACCTAATTAGACATTAATTACATCATAAATGACTAAACCTACTAATTATGGAAAACTGCTATTTTTGGAAAGTTACTTATTATGAAAACCTACTAAATTGGGAAACCTGCCTAAAATAGAACGTTGCCTAAAATAGAAAGTTACTTAAAATGGTTAAGTTACTTAAAGTGGAAACTTACTAAATAAGGGAAGTTACTATATTTGGAAACTTACTAAAAATGGACATATTCTCATAAACCCTAAAAGAATTAATCGGGAGTAAAACACTTTAACTACATCTAATAAATGTATATCCTTTCACTTCTGTAGATCCCTCGAGAAAGGAGTGATCTTCCGTATCTTGTGATTTCATCTGATTGTGTTTGTTTGCTGTTGAATAAGGTACATATATTCTGACCTTATCTCTTAAGGTTTCTCATGATTCTTACACATCTTTTGATATTAGCTTTGATTATAATGCCTTTGCTCTGAGGCTTACTATTAGGGCTTCCTTATATGACCTTTGATATGCACCCTTAGATTTGTGAACCTTTAATATTGAACCTTGCTTTGGACCTTTGACATGAACCTTTATACTATGACTTTCATTTGACCTTTCACTTTAATACCCGAGCCATTTTTCCTAGCCATGAAGGTAACATGGCCATGTCATTGATGCACCAATGATATGACTCTAGGCTGTAGAGTGATGTTACATCTCCGTCCTTTTTGTGATATTATGCGCCTTTACATTTTATTATGGCCACTATGATTTGTACAGGGCGTATGGATGCATCCTAGATTTTTATGATATGAATTTATGGTGACTGATGTTGTGTGCAATACACGTCTTTCACATTTTGGCGGCTGATCACTCCTTGGTTACTTATACTATATGATATGATATGATATGTTTGGGCTCGTGGTAGATTACTGACATTTCTTTTCCCTTTTATATCCTTTTGATTATGCCTTATCATTTTCCCCAATGCACCACATGTTATATTATTTCGTTCCTTATCTTTCGATTATTCGTTTTGTTATATATTTGTTCACTGGCTTTTAAGCTCAAACCGCATTTTCTTTTCCTGCCAGGTATTTAAGCTAGAGTCGGGATTTGCTTTGGGTTGAGCGATGAGCTTGTGTGGAGACTTTGCCCTAGTCATCTTAGATTCCATTTGCTTATGTTATGACTTTATTTAGACTTGGATTTCACTTGTTTTTTATTTGGAGTATTTCCTTTTTCTCGAACTTATGTATTGTTTAAGTCGTGTTTATAGCAACCCGTAATTTTTCATAAGGTAAAATGACTATTTTACCTTTTGACTTTTTAAAGTTGACCTTTGACTTTGACTTTTGAATATTTGACTTTTACCGTAACGTAAAAGCAAATACGATAACCGGTAGTAACTGGTAATTTTCCTTGTGACCAACACAAGACTACGATAAGTCTATATGTTCAAAATACTTTATTTTCATCAATAATCATAATTTATATGAACTATTAGTATTTTATCATTTTAAGTAGATATGTTACTTTTTACGTAAGACGCGTACTCAAACCGACGTTATTAGGCTTTAACAACATAAATGCACTCTATGAGACTTATCACACATTTAATATACCTAGTTGGAGTATATTGATAAGTTAGACATTTTTATAAGTATTACATTTTTTACGTTACCTAGTTTTAAGTTTCGTGACTTAAGGGCTTAACATTAGTAATTACCGGGACCAAACTACACCTCATAAACCAAAAAATAGGTACAAAATACTCACACTACCACCTCTCTTTTGAGGTGGCATGTACATGCAAGCCACAAGGACATGTGTCCTTCACTTGGAGCCCTAGCCTTACACACACTCACTCTTGTCCCCTCCCACTTGAGATAACTTCACTAACTCATCACTTTTACATGCAAAATCAACCAAAACCCTCTCCCTTATCCTCCTAGGTTGTTCATCCCTCACCACCACTTCACCATCATCCACTTTGATTCATACAACAAGTTATACTACAAAAGTGTGTTGGTTTGTGGGAGTCTTAAAACACGACAAAACAACTAAACGTGTATGAGCCGATGGGGGCACACACGATAAACACGAGTATACGTGTTGAGCATAAACTAATGCTTGAATTATATTGTACCCGTTATGTTTGTTTTTGACCCGGTCACTTTTATAGACCATGGGCTGTCTTGGACTCTTACATGGGACGAATTCAGCAAGCCTTGGGCCTTGAGTGCTTTATTGATCGGGTAATACAAGCTGGAAAAAGGACATGGGCTTTGGCTTGGGATTTGACTTGTCGCACAAGCTGATTATACTCCTTGTGGGAGTCGGTTTGTTTAGCTATATAAACAAACATACCCAAGACAAAACTCACGTGCAAAAACTTTCTCCTATCCCTAAAACCGATTAATATATCTCGCTTCTTCCAGCCTCTTGATCGTTTATCTCAAGTAAACGATTAAGGGTTTGATTGTTTGGTTAGAATCTAAACTTGCATTTAACTCAAGTGTTTAGATTAATTGGTTAGCTTTTTGTTCTTGGTCTCCTAGCGACACAATAGCGGCGACAAAGGGACGAATCGCTTACGCTTGTGATTTTATTCTCGACGAGTAAGTGATATCGAACAAGGCGTGTCCGATATCGGGTGCAATTACAAGTCGGTTTTTCGCTTTCTTTTCTTGGACGAGTAAGGTGAATAGTTCCTTGGTACTTTCTCGGACGGACTTTATTCAAGGGTCAAAGGTGTTGATTGGTTTTGTAGTTTACGTTCTCGACTAGCGCTATCGAACGCACTGCGTGAATCGGGTTTGTGTGTGATACTCTTCGAGGTATCTAATTTAGATACTTAAGGTTTTGTAGGTGTTGGGTTCCCATTTATGTAACACAAGCATCAATATAAGAAGTATAGGTGAAGGAGTGATCGGTTGAACACAATACCACACACGCCTAATATATGAGAGAAAAGTTAAGTGTAGGAAATGTGATAAATGAACAACCAACCTTCAAATGAAGGTTTACAAAGGTATTTATAGGAAGGAACTAGGCAACATGCAAGTTCCTTCCTTTCCCTTATTGGGCTTTGGCATAGGCTCATGGGCTTTCTACATGAGCCTAGCCTTGATTACTAACTTAAAAGCCATAATTAAGCTAATTATTACATATTAATTACTAACACTTGTAATCTAGTTTAGAGTGATTCCAACAATCTCCCCAAGTGTTGGTGATTATTGATTTGAGTGATAACGTTGTAAGTGCTAATGTAATAGTAGCTCGACGCCTTCTAACATTCTTCTTTCTTGTGAGAAGAAGTGTCTTGAATCCAACAATCTCCCATGTAGGATATTGTGTTCTTTGAAAGTTTTCGACTTTGACGCCTTCATTATCTTTGTTCTTTGTGGTGGTAGTGATAGTATGTTGTTGTTATCGCATCGTGTCCGCTCGCTGTTCAAAGGTGTCCACGCCTTTCTCCAACATGCTCACACGCCTTTAACGTTGGATTTCGATCGATGTAGTTCGATCTTTGATGAATCTCGAGGCTCTAGACTCAATAGTGCGCTTTGGTTTTCCGAGTGGAGACTAGGGAGAGGTCTCCTTCTTCAATACCACCTATCTCTATGAAAAGCCGATAGTTTACGTAGGGTTCCATGTGAGAATGAAAAAGCTCGTTAAGAGAAACTTGAGTGGTTAGAAGGTTTAGTGCATGCGCCATCGGGTCCATGACGACTTTTATTTTCAATACGGTGTCATCTAGTGACAACCAAGAGCATATGTATTGAACCCGTGTGTCTTTCTAAGTTGAATAACTGGAGGGCTATTTCTTTTCACCCTTTTCTTTACTTTTTCTTTTTAATTCTTCAACTCTTTCTTTCTCCGATTCTCATTTTCTCCTTTTACAATCATACCTAAGGACTTCTAAATTCTAACTATTTGTGGTGTCCTTGCAGATCCTCCCGACTCAAGCGGATCATAGGACGTTATTCCTAACCTTAGTCACCTTATAACTCCATGACTAACCTATGTTGTCAGAAACCATTTCCATGAAAATTTCTTAAAGTGGTTATGAGTAAATACATTTTGTACCATCGAAGAATTTTATATTTTGCGTAAATACTCCTCCATACGTGCTTAAGTGTTTTAGCGTAATGCGCACGGTGAGAGAAGAGCGCGACTTGTTGAATTGATCGACTCGAGATAGACAATTCCTTTAGAGACACGAGTACGTAGTTAAATAGATACATTGTCGCCTTTAGGTGACAACTAGTTCTAATAACTACCTTGAAGGTGTGACAAACCTCGAAGGTTTATCAAACCCACAAAGTTCATGTCTATCAAGAGTTTCTGATGGTACATTCTACTAGGACAAGTCCTTTATAGACACGTTTACATCACTAGCGAACTAGTTTGAAATTATTACCCGTCCTTGACAAGTCTTTTCGAGTTACTAACATTTAAGATCTCCTCAATTCATTGGTTAAGTCTTTGGTACGACGATTCATTAGCAATTCACAACATATTTCTTATCACATAAATTTTCTCCCCCTCAAAATTAGCATATTAAATGTTATTTTTGACGAAATTTTGATGTCGAATATGTCCATTTCGAGTTTTGTGGGAAGATTACCACGAAGAACAATTTTGTGAACAAAGTTTTTAAGCAAATACTCCCCTCAATAAGTGATATTAACTTTGAGGTTTTGAAAATCATAAGGAAGTACTTGTCCTTTTGAGCAAAACTTTGAAAATGAAAGTTTTGATTAGTTTTACTCAAAAGTAAGAAGCTCCTTTTATAAGGATTGTGTGAAGCGCACCACGTGGTCCTTTCATTACAAGTACGGGTTGTACAATCGTTATGTGTGCACAAGCCATAGTCGATAAAAATCACACATCCAAAATATGATAAGATAAACAAATCAAGGAGACTCAGGGGTACCAGGAAGTCCGTCAATTACTCCAGGAGTGCGATCTGGACGCTGATAGCCCGTGAGAGATATGCTTGGTCGACCACCAACGAAACTCTCCAAGGTTCTGATCTGATCCCTTCTGAACAACCTTTCAATAATCCGCGTGATGATCTTCTTTACATCCCTTCTCTCCCTTGAATTCCATCTCTTCGGTGACCCGATGCCGTCATGAATCTCTTTCAACCTGTATGCTAGCCCGTCCCTAACTTTCTTCAAAGTGTGATCCCCAAACTTATGAAGTTCTTTACACGCCATGAAATAGTTGTGGTGTAGTTCACTTCTGTAGACTACCCCAAATGGTTTCTTGATGAGTGTGTATTGAGGAAGTCGGTTGATGTCAGGAAGGTCTAGTTGAGGTTTTGTGAAATTAACCCGATGCTTTTGTTCTTGGATCAGCAAACATATGTGTGGCTTCTTCCTTGATGGCTGGATTGTGAGAGTAGATTGCTGCCGGGAAAGGGAATGTGAGTGATGTAGCGTACTTTCTTGTCACATCGCTATCGTGTAGAAGAAACTCAAAGTCATTGTTGAAGAAGTAACGGTATGGAATTTGAGGTTGATCCGGTCGGCCAATTGTTGGTAGAGGTTTGGTCCAATCAGTGTAATATGGAGCCTTGTCTTGTCTTGTGAAGTCGATGTTGGCTTCGGGATTGAGCCAATCGATGTTGTTTGACATGGCTCGTGCAATGTTGTCGAGATGGTATTCGACTTCAATTGCACTTTCTGAGCTGTCTTTAAGCAGTTGGAAGGCATCATTCTTTATTCGCTTTAGCTCACCTTTAGTCATCTTCTTCACTCTAAACTGCTCTTGAATCGACTTCACATGCTCCATAGTATGTCCATCTACCATTTCTTGGCCTTCTGGTAATGAGGGAGTAGCATCAACAAGTCTAGAAAACCAGTCGTATTTTTCGGTTGTATCGTCATCTAGCCATGAGACAACATCTCGCTTCGCCTTCTTTTCTTTGGCTTTGATGAGGACTCGGTTTCTTTGTTGTGGCGGAGAGGTGGGTTGTTGTTAAGGCTCAGGATCTCTTCATCGTCACCACCGGTGTATTCAAAATGATCACCGGTTTTCTCATTGATGGTGGTAACTCGAGTCCCGAGGTTTCTCCGTGACGAACATGGAGGAGATATTCTTTCGGTGGTCCTTGGGTTTGGTGGTGGCATAGAGGATGATTCACTGTTTTCTTCTTGCTTAGGCTCTTTATCCTTATCCGCTCATCATCGCCTCTTGACGCTGGCCTTTCACCGCCGCTTTGCATGATGTTTTAAGTTGGTATTCCAAAGAATGCATCAAGCAGTTTACCTTCGTCAAGTAAACGTTGCGCATCGCTTTGACATTTGTAATACCGCTTGAAACCATTTCGCATCGAGACAACTTGAGACTCGACGGTTGATTGTTATTGATAGTGGCGTTGATTTTATTGTTTGCTTCACCAACTGCATGAGATTCGAATATAGTTTTCTGGTGAACATCTCTCTTGTCACTCCTGGAACAGTGTTGAGAACGAACTTATGAGTATATTCCTTAATCGTCTTGTTCATTTCACCCTGTATATCTCGATCGAGAAAATTCTGGATCTGTTCCCGTTCTCTCAACATCTCGTTTATCCCATTTTGAAGAAGATTCATTCTATCGGCGAGCTGATTCAGCTTCCTGTTAACAATGTTACGTTTCTTTTCTTTTCTGATAGCATTGACAATCTTCGCCTTTGCTCGAGATGCCCAAGTGTCGGTCGGTTTCTTTACCGATATGGATGCTGATTTGGTTGTGGCTTTTGATGGTGGAGGAGATGATGATGATGAATCTGATGATGATGATACATGAGGAGGTTCGGGGTCCTTTGGTGGTGCAGAAGTTTGTTCTTTGCTATGTTCGGGACTATCTAGAAGATAGTTATCAGCTTCCTCCTCAGCCTTTTTCTTTTCTGCAGCCTTGACCCTTGCCTCTTCATCAGCTTGAGCTTGAGCTGCTTTAGCTGCAGCTTCAGCATCTTCATCAGAAGTTTTCTCATTTTTCTCTTCTCTGGTTGCTCAAAGTCAAAAATTATCTCATCCTCAAGTTGCTTCTGTTTTGATTCGTAGGTGGTGGCACCAGTTCCCTTACCGGGTTGATTAACCATATCAGAAACTGGTGTGGTTTGTGTTCCACTACTTGACCCTCCAGGGCCACGAGTTTGTTGCAGATTGAACTCCTTAGCAACATGTTGGAGTCTGAGATTCTTCAGCTTCTTTCTGTAGTCTCTGTCTTCATCGAGTGGTTCTTCATCTGAGCTCTCTTCTTCCTCTGGCTCAGCAACTGGAGTTTTTCCTTTATCAGCTTTTGGACTGGGAGATTTTTCTACTCTCAAAGTATCATCGATTGGTGTTTCAGAGTAGACAATCTCTTCGTCTGTTTTCGTTTCCTCTTGTTAGGAATTAGAAATTCCAGGTATTAAAGAGTCGGTCACCTCATGTATATGTAATCGTTAAAGCTCAGAGTGTAGTTATTTCAAGCTAAGTAGTATTTAGTTAAGTAACACCGTGGAGGACTGGACGGTCTTTACCCATCGATGCCCGATCCACGACCCGTTGTGTGGCATTTTATGTAAGACTATAAATACTCTACCTCCCAAGGTAGAGTTGGAGCTCATAATAAGAATTTTCTTTCTCTCACTAAAGTTCCCTAAACCTCTAACTTTCTCTCTCTAGAATTCCACTTATATGCTAACTTTGTGTTATGGTTTGATGTGTATGTGAAAACCAATATCTTACAATTGGTATCAAGAGCCAAGGTTAGATCATATCTTGCACATCTTTGGATTTCTAGTGGTTTTTAGGTGGTTTTTGAGTTTAAAAAAGTTTAGTGGTTTGTGCATCATTTGGTTGATTTCTTGTGTTAAAGCTTGGATTTTGTTAGTACTTTTGTGTTTAGAATCATCACAAGTGTTTAGGTTTTCATTTGGTAAGCTTGAATCATCTTGGTTGGGTTGTTTTTGGATTGTAAAGTGATGTTTGTGAAGTTTTTCTAGCTAGCGACTTGACCTACGGATAGCTTTTCTTGCTAGCGACTTGCTTTACATTTTGGTAGCGAGTTGCAGTTTGTGGAGGTAGCGAGTTAGGCTTAGCGACTTGTCTAGTGAGACAAGCCGACAAACAGTACAAGTAGTGGATTCTCCACTACGGCAAGCGACTTGTGGAAGTTAGCGACTTGTACGTGTGTTCGATTAGCGACTTGGTGTTAGCGACTTGGTACATAGCGAGTTGCTATTTAGCGACTTGACTCATTAGCGACTTGGATCTTAGCAAATCTTGCCAAAATTTTGCTAGCGACTAGAGGCTTAGCGAGTTGCTATTTAGCGACTTGACTCAGATTAGCGACTTGGTGCATAATTGTCTAGCGACTTGGGTGATTTTTAAATACGGTTTCTCTTGATTTAGTAAAATCCGTGAAAGAATCTATTTCCGGTTTAATCATAGAGTTATAAAATCCGTGTAATCCGTTAACATGTCTACCAACGCTCCTACTATCATCTCCATCGCAGAGGATGTTCAAGCTATTGCCCGATACTCGCCCACCCATGCTTGACAGAACCGACTATGACTCTTGGGCTCAACGAATCGATTGTCTTGTCTTGGAAAAGAAAATGGGGTTAACATTCTCAAATCCATTGATGAAGGACCTTACCGAGTTGAGACTACTAGAGATGTACTAGATACTCTTCAAGATGGAACTCGATTTACGGAATGGATGGACCAAAGATGTATGATGAGCTTGATGATAAGGAGAAAAGAGATTCGATGCGATATCCGAGCTTCTAACATTATATCGCAAGGTCTACCAAAGGACATCTACAAGCTTATCAATCACAACACCGAGGCAAAAGGCATGGGATAATGTCAAGATGCTTCTTTACGGTTCGAGCTAGCTGTTGAAGATCGAGAATCACAGCTTTATGAAATATTTGAGCACTTCAAGATGAAACCGATGAGAGTGTCTATGAGTACTATGTGAGGTTCCACAAACTTGTGAATGACATGAGAAATATTAAGATGACAATGCCGAACATTCAAATTGAACTCAAAGTTTGTGAACAATATGAATCCGAATGGCACAAGTTCGTTACTTCGTGAAGCTTACCAAAGGTTTGAAGAATACTAACTATGAGCAACTCTATGCCTTCCTTCTTCAAATGAGAGACATGCCATGTTTGAAAAGAGGATTCTTGATTAGTTCAAAGCTCGGGAGAAACAAGCTCAATGATTGATTCAAGCGCTTTTTACACAAATCTTTGGGATTACCACCAAAGCTTCTCAAGTCGCACTCCACGGAGATGGTAATCACAAACTCATTCTCGATCCAAGGTTCAAGCAACCGGATGCTAATGTTGTCATGGAACATTTCATCAATCAACCGGCACTCATGGTTAAAGAGAACATGACACTTTCACCTCACACTAACAAACTTCACACCAACAATGAGATCGAACCGCCTCAATCTTCACAATCATGCTTTGATCGAGATGGGAAAATTATGGGCGACCAGGTTCAAGAAAGCGCTTTGATCAAAGAAAGGGTGGAGCGGTGGAGGTTATGGTGCTAATCAATCGAGGAAGGAATGGAAATCAAGGTCAAGCTAAGCCGATCAAATGCTATAACTATGGTGGTGAGGACACATTGCAAGGAACACATCTCCAAAGCGTCCATGCATCGTTGATTACCAGAGATAAGATGTTTGCTTGTACAAGCTCAGATAATGGTGCCGCTTGAATGAAAAGGAATTGTTGTTTCTTCTTGAGGCAATGCCAAGACCTATGATGCGAGATGTGGATGAGCGACCAATTCGGGAGATAGGTCACAATCATCGAATGCCTTTCAAGTCGCCGATTGTGATGCATACGACTGATGTGGATGATGGACCCATCTGCACACACAATTTTTATGGCTAGCATTTCTCCAATGGTGTCTCCCAGGTCTCATCTTCACCACAAGCCGGCCCATCCAAAGACAAACTCATCTCGGAGGTATTAAAATTATACGATGATGCCGATGTGCAAAAGACGCATGACAAAGTACAATCAATCGAAACTATTGAATCAAATATTGAAAATATGGATAGTATCAATGTTGTCCCATATGATCAATATGTGAAACAAAGTGAAAGTGAAGTTGTACCAAGTGATGCATCTTCTGCGATCAATAATGATTATGTTTTGATGAATTCACCGCATGTGCCTCGATGATTCCATAGTTTCGAACTAAATGCCTATAAAGAACGTGTTGCTATTTATGAACAACGTGAAAAATTTGAGTTGACCACTCGTGAAGGGTGAAATGGATGACCAAGTGCGTACAATCATTAGAAAAGTAATTTTAGAGAAGAAGTATTAAAACAAGAGTTAAATTCCTTGCAAGAAAAGCTTTCTAAAGCTGCTAAACAAAAACAAGAACTTCAAGAAAATGTGAAAATGCTTAAGCAAGAATTTAATGCAAAGGAATCAAAACTCTTGAAAGATTTTCTAATCGAAAACTTTGAAAACAAACTTGAAAACAAGTTGTACATACAAGGAACACCATTCAGATTGCTCACATGATCACTAAGCATAGAGTTCTAGCGATAAGCATAGTGTTCCCATTATAACCCAAACCCCGAGTATGGGAAGATAGCAAAAGCGACTCAAAGTGTGATCTATGATGGCAATGAGATTCTTAAACCTAGACAAAAACCTAGTTGCTTTGAGTGCACAGAGGAAGATAAGAAATTAGATGAAATCACTAGGAGAAGATGAATAAGAAACTAAAGGATCCTAAATGCAAAGAGAAGAAAGTAATTATCACTCCCCATGACTACAAAAAGGAGAATTGGATCTCCTTGAACATGTTTAAGCCTCAAACATTGTTGACTCCGAACAAGTGTTCTCGGAAAATGGACTTAGATAAGCGTAAAGCGGAAAATATTGTTGAAACAAACCTCCCTTAGGAAAATGCCTAAAGCAACTGTGTATCCTCCCAATACACCAATGCATCTAGTTCCTAGAACTATTGCCACTAAAAGCAAGACCTTAATCAGTCAATACATTATCTTTCAACTATTTGTTGATTTTGAGAAAACTTGCAAGAAAAGAATCACACCTACTGGAATTACTGAAGGGGAAAGGGGTTTTGAACAAACGGAAGAATGTTATCTAACTGAAGTCATGCCTTTCTTTAAACAACTAAAATACCATTTTGAAAGTCTTAAAAAGGGAATGAATTTAGACATTAAAGAAATGGAAAAGGAATTTGATGCAATGATAGTTGAGGTTAGTGATTATGAGCGTGCACTAAAATATAAAGAGATTGAGAGGAAGAACTTGCATACATTGAATGATACTCTTATTATCGAATGTGTTGCTCAAGATATGTTTTTCAACACTACAAATTGTTCCATTAACGCTTCTCAATTTCATGAATTATCTGCTGCCTCGAAGTCTCCCATGATCGTGTCATTGAGCTTGAAAAGACTAATTTCAAACTAAATGAGAAAATTGAACCGGATGATCACGACAATTTGATTAAACATTTTCTAAACTAGAGGTCGAGCATTTTAATTTACAACTAAAATATCAACATCTTAAAGAAAATGTCAAAACTTTAAATATCACGACATCCTCGGATGCTCCGTGAGTTTGATGCGCTTTTTCAAATTAACAAACGTGATGAATGATTCAAGCTCATTGCAACACGATCGAGAAAGTTGAAAGCCCAAATCTCTCAATTAAAGGGTCAAACGAACAATATGACAGGGCTCCCAAATGCCTCCTCCTCTAGATTCTCGAATTCTCAAACGTTTCATCTTCAAAACCTAGTAAATGCATTACAAAAGGAAAACGAAAGTTTTCTAGAAGAAAATGAAAAGGTTAAACGTCATTTCAATGAGTTATTTGAGTCAATAAAGGTCACTCGAACAAAAATAACGAACAAATAGCTTCATTGCAAAAGGAAATTGAGAATCAAGAGTCGTAAAAGGGAAAATGCCAATGACCAATGGGGAGAATGGTGTATCAAAGGTTCACTCTTGTAATAAATATGCATTGTCTGTGGAATATGTCCCTCCTCATCTCAGGAACAACAAACTTGCTATTCAAACATACTTCTCATCCCTTAAGGATTGCCTAGAATGTCTGCGTGAGATTGTTGAAGAGGATAAGTTAGAGAAACATCATGATAATGCAATTGGACATGCATGCTTATATGCCAAACGATCTCAAGAAATCCTAGAATGCTTGATCACAATATGTCCTAAGTCATTAGGTGAGAGAGTTAATCCTTTGATCCCATGTGCTATGCCTAGTGCCAAGTATGTTATTCATTTGATGCCCAATGTATTGAATGTGAACCTTAGTGTGCCTTCAAGTAGTTCAGATTCCAAATCTTTGAATGCTAAGAAAGCAAACACTAGTGTGGACTCTAGAAGTTCAAATCCCAAGAACTCTAGTGATAAGAAAGTGAACCTTAGTGTGCTCGCATGTAGTTCGGATCCCAGACATCTAAACAGTGAAGCAAAGAGTAGTAAAACCAACTAATGTTCCCATTCCTCTATGTGAGTAATCGGTGACATTAAAGGGAGCGGTCAAAGTCTCAAGACAATACAAGGAATGATAGGACCTCGCAAGCTAAGAATGTGCCTTTGGAAAAGAGAGAAGAACAATCTAGGAACTTTAAGTTTGAGCGAATAAAAAGAATCGTGTTGATTCTAGTATTAGCCATAGGCGCATCGTAATTAATTCAATTCGATACTATTTGCAAACCTTGTATTGATGTCCGCTTGAATTCGCTTTCTAATCATGAATGTGGTGTTAATGTTTTGCCTAATGATGTTAATTGTCCAGCTAATATTGTTAATGCTAAAATCATGCTAAGAAGGCTAAAAGGCAAAAACGAAGAAAGTTAGAAAACGTTGGAAACCCACAGGAAGAACATTTAGTAAGATAGGCTATCATTGGTTCTCGTTGGTCATAAGACTAATCGATAATACCCACTAGAAAATGGATGCCTCTTGGTAGAACTATTCCCTTAAGAAGTGAACACACTTTGAATAGGGCTAATCTGATACGCAGCAATCTTGCATCTATTCATAATGATTCCATTGCCTTAATTTCGATATGAATGCTTCTATTTCGATGTTGGTGTTCCAACCATTGTTACTAACCAAATGGAACCCATTCTTGCATGGGGATCCCAATTATCCAAGAATCCATTCTTCTCGTGTTCAACCGCAGATCGCTCAAATCGCTTACGTGGTACCGGACTCAGTCGTTCCAAGATATGATCATGCGACGGTCATGCTCATGAACTTTGTGAGTAAATTCATCGGAGACAGTTAGATTCGGAAATGATCATTTCGGTGCAATTATGGGTTATGGTGATTATGTTGTTGGTGATAGTGTTATCTCTAGAGTATACTATATGGAAGGTCTTGGTCATAACTGCTCTGTTGGTCAATTACGTGATTACGATCTAGAAGTTGCCTTGAAAACATACTTGTTTTGTAAGAGAACTTGATGGTAAGGAAGCTAAGAGGAACTCATGGTTCAAATCTATACACAATCTCTATCGATGATATGATGAAGTCTTCTCCAATTTGCTTGTTGTCAAAGGCTTGAAAACAAAGTCATGGTTATGGCATCATCGTCTCAATCACTTGAACTTGGCACCATCAATGATCTCTCCGTAGGACTTAGTTGTAGGTTTACCTAGACTAAAGTATGAAAAAGATCATCTTTGTTCAAAGATGCCAATTGGGAAAAAGCAAAAGTATACTCATAAACCCAAACCTACAAACTCAATTACGAAGTTCTTCATACCCTTCATATGGATTTATGTGGACCAATGAGAGTGCGAATATCTTTGGGAAGAAATATGTGTTAGTGGTGGTTGATGATTACTCTAGATTCACCGGTCAAGTTCTTGAGGACAAAGGATGAAACTCGATATCATCATCAAACTCATCAAACATTGCAGAGTTCGACTTAACAAAACCGTCGAAATTATCCGAATAGACAATGGGCCGGTTTGTCAACAAACAACTTAGTGAATTTTATGAAAGCATTGGAATCGACCATCAAAGAAGTGTTCCACGAACTCCTCAATGAATCGGTGTAGTTGAAAGACAAATCGAACTCTTGTGGAAGCCGCTAGAACAATGTTGATTTACTCAAAGGTTCCAATGTTTCTCTGGTGAAGCTATTGCATCGCATGCTACACACAAAATCGTTCCACGATTCACATTGTTCATGGAAAAACTCCATATGAATGGTCCACAATGTAAAACCTAATCGTTCTTTCCTTCGTGTGTTTGGTGCATTGTGTTATCCAACTAATGAGGGTCAAGACTTAGGCAAACCGAGAGCTAAAGCGAGACATTGGAGTTTTGTAGGTATGCACCAAACAAAAGGGATACCGAATCTACAACAAAAGAACCCGAAATATCATGGAAACAATTCACGTTACATTTGATGAGTGACGGGTCAAATGGCTCTGACAATCGATTCAGACCCACACTTCAAAGCATCCCATTGGTTCATCCTTGTACCTTATTCTTCTCCAAAGAACTCCATATGTACCTCCATCCAAGATGATTTAAAGAAATTGTTTGATCCTATGTTTGATGAACTTTATGAGCCAAGTACTAATGAGGTGTCGATTTCTACAACAGAGGTGCTCATATTCACGAGAATGAAGTCAATCCTCCGCCTCAATATCATTAAGTCAAGAAGCGCTGCTGCTTGATCCTTGATCTCATCAACAAATCATCATTCTTCAAATGTACATCATGGAACTGCTTACGCATCAATGATGAAGTTAATCCCTTTGCTACTCCTCAAGATGCTCCATTTGAAAACATATTTGCTCTCGAATCATCATCGAACCATCTTCTTCGGAGACATCGACTCTGCTACCTCGGTCCTCAACAACCGCCACATGAACACCTTAGAAAATGGACTCACGATCATCCATTAGACAACATCATTGGAAATCCCTCTCGTCCAAAGATCAACACGGAAACAACTTGCAACCGATGCCTTATGGTGCTTCTTCAACTCCGTATTCTCTAAGATCGAACCAAAAGATGTTAAACCGCCATGAATGAAGATAGTGGTTCAATGCCATGCAAGATGAAATTCATGAGTTTGATCGACTTGATGTATGGGATTTAGTACCGCTCCGAGTGTGCTATGATTATTGCTCTAAAATGGATCTTCAAAGTGAAACTTGATGAGCATGGTGATGTGTTGAAGAACAAGGCTCGATTAGTTGCTAAAGGATACCGTTAAAGGAGGGTATTGACTTTGAAGAATCTTTTGCTTCAGCTTGCTCGAATCGAGGCAATCAAAATCTTTTGGCTAATCTTGCTAGTAAGAACATGGTAGTCATCGGATGGATGTAAAGACGGCATTTACGAACGGAGATCTTAAAGAAGTCGCCTTCGTCACCAACTGAAGGATTTGTGAATCAAGAGCATCCTACTCGCGTTATCGTTTGAAGAAAGCTCTTTACTGCTTAAAGCAAGCTCCAAGGGCATGGTATGATACATCGTCAAAGTTTCTTCTATCTACCGGATTTAGCAAAGGAGCAGTTGATCCAACATTGTTCACCGTGAAGTCGTGCAAACATTTAATTCATGTTCAAATTTATGTTGATGATATCATCTTTGCCTCGACCGACCCCAATGAGTGTGACCGTTTTCAAATGAAATGAGTTCAAAATTTCAAATGTCAATGATGGGACAAATGTCATTTTTCTTGGGATTACAAATTTCGCAAAGTCCGGAGGCATTTTCATAAATCAATCTAAATATGCAACCGAGATCTTAAAGAAATTTGGATTTGATTCAAGTGACCCCGTTGACACTCCCATGATTGATCGAACCAAACTAGATGAGGACCACTCGGGGATCATGATTGACCAAACAAAATATCGTAGTATGATTGGATCCCGATGTACCTCACGCCTAGTAGACCGAGACATCTTGTTCATTGTTTGCATGTGTGCTAGATACCGAGCTAAGCGTACTAAAAAGCACCTTGAAGCGGTTAAACGGGTCTTCGGTATCTCAAGGAACCATCAATATGGGTCTTTGGTACCAAGGACACCCCAGATGTCACTAACGACCTATCTGAGATGCCGATCATGCAGGTGTCAAGATACTCGTCAAAGTACATCCGGAGGTGCTCGGTTTTTGGGTGATAAGCTTGTGAGTGGTCTTCAAAGAAGCAATTGAGTACTTCTATTTCCTCTGAGAGGTTGAATACATAGCCATGTCATCTTGTTGTGCTCAAATCTTATGGATGAGATCTCAATTATCGACTATGGCTTTGAATTCAACAAAATCCTCTGCATCTGTGATAATAAAAGTGCTATTGCTCTCATGCAACAACGTTCAACACTCAAGAGCAAAGCATATCGACATTCGACATCATTTCATCGGGGAACAAGTGGAAAAAGGTGTGGTGGAACTCTATTTTGTGAGGTCCGAATACCGCTTAGCAAACATCTTCACCAAAGCTCTTCCAAGAGAACGTTTTGAGTTCATACTTCCACGACTAGGCTTGAAAAGCCTTCAACTGGAACACTCAAACGTCTTGGAGGAAGACGAGGAGTAAAGGTCTATGCTCATCTATCTCTTGTATATATCTATTCGAAAACAAAAATACAAAATATAAAACCTTCAAAATCCATAAAATCAAAAATTCAAAAAAAAAAAAAAAAAAAAAAATTGTCAATTTGTTATGCTTTTCTTGGTTCGACAATATCTACGGTCTTTGTCTTTGTCATTCAAAGAATGACACGGACTTTAGATATTGTTCAATTTAAAAAAAAAAAAAAAAAAAAAAAAAAATTTTTGGGAGAAAGAGAAACAATGGTTTATTGTCATTTCAGCAAGAACCCGCTTTTCAAAGAAAACGAGCCATACTTTATCATGTTTTCAAAATTCCGTGCTCGATTCTATAAACATTTATCTTTGAAAACTAATTGCTTTGGAAAATAACTCGGTCTCTATTTTTGATAATCATCGGACTTATTTGTCAATACATCAATCTCTCAATCAACAATCTATGTCATTGACCGAGGGGAGAATGATTTCAATTAAATTAAAAAGTTGTTTGGCATTCAATTGTTTTCAAAAATATACATGCATGTTTTATAAATGGAGTTTAAAGTCTTAAAATCCGATCCTTATCGCTAAAACGCTTTCATAATCAAGTCACATTCTCCTTAAAGCTTTCAAAATCAATTTAAATCTATAAGAGATCACAAATCTCAAATGATTTGATAATTGTGATCGGGGAGAATGTGTGATTTAAATTGGTTTAAACGATAATTGGTAAATGGTTTTATAAGGATGTACATGCTTTCCTTCCCACATGTGACAAACGATTTCAAATTTTCCATGCACATGTTGAGGGGAGCATCTATCTTAAACCTATGATTTGAAACGTGATCACTTATCTCAATGTGCGGGTTCCTCTAGTATGTGCAAACCCTTTTCAAACCTAGAAGCACATATTGAGGGGAGCAAAATCATGAAAATCTCATCCTTCCTAAAATGCTTTATCTACTTGATTCGATTTGGGAAGTGATGTTGATATCTTTAGAAAATGGTAATCAAAGAAGTTAATTCTTCCTCTTGCCTCCGTGTGCAAAACGATTTCAAACATTTGATGCACATGTTGAGGGGAGCACTTGTTCTAAAAATATCAAAAACAATTCAGTACAAAATGTTTTGATAATATATCACAAGTATCCGGATTGATTTTCAAATGGTTTTCAATTAGTTCAAATGGCGGATGAACAATACCAAATAGACCGACCAACTTTACTTTATGTACGGTGATATAAGGATGATAAGGTTAGGTATGTGTTCCCATGATCCGCCGAACGGAAGGATCTACCGAGGACTATCCACTAGTTAGTGTAGAGTTCTTAGGTATGATGATAAAAGGAGAAAAATGAGATATGGGAAGAGTGCGGATGAGGCGAGCTAGTCTTCGAATAAACCCAACAAGGTTCTAGCTATGAAGTCTCGATAAGCTTCAAGGGGTTGAAGAATTAAAAAGAATTGAATGAGAAAAGAGTGAAAACAAATAGCCTCCATATATTCAACTTTAGGCGAAACCGGGTTCAATTCATATACTCTTGATGGTAACATCGGTATTGAAGACAAGACGTCATGGACCCAAAGGCCATCGCACTTCAACTTTCCAAACCACTCAAGTTCTCTTAAAAGGACTTGTTTCATTGTCATGAGGAACCGACATTATCTATCGACTTTCTCTTGAGATTGTTGATATTGAAGAAGGAGACCTCTCCTGTCTCCCAGACAGGATCCAAATATGCACATATTGAGTCTAGAGCCACGAGATCATCTATAAATCTCATTAGGACACTTTCAATGAAGACTCTGCTTCACACAATGTGGAAAGAGAGATTATATCTTGAGTCCTACGCATTATCCTTGTGGTATTGCGAACATCTAAGTGATATGCAAACATACTCACAATGAAGATGGAAAGCCTTCGGAGCCAACATCAAACAAGCTCACGGTGGGTGGCATGTGAGATCTATCAAATAGATCAACCATGTGACAACCGAGCGTAAACTATGGGCGATTCAATCTTTTGAATCAATCACGTTCGAGTTATGGATTGACGGATACCTTTGAAAAACCGGTCATTGTGCTTAAAACTCTTTTCTTTAGCACATCGACCGTGTCTGAATATTTCAACTCAAAAGGTGTTTTATGATTGATAATTGATGTTCATTAAAACCTTCGTTGTATTGCAAAAACAATTTCTATTGAGCAATACACGTTTGTTTTTCAAATATCTTTTCATCAATCGGTGAATTTCTATTCACGATTCACTCACTCGATGTTGTCTTCTTTGAGATGTTCCGGTTTGAGAGCACTAGAGCAAACGCGAAACCCCGTCAAGGAAATTCTTTGGAATTATACGATCACAGTAAGATTGTAATCGATCAACGGGGAACCGTGGGCGTGTACCTCGATTCAACGAAGTGATCAAAGACACTTTAAGTGGGCTTTATTGCTAACTATTTTATGCGGTACACCCGACGTTTGTAAATGATCGGAATGAAGCGGTCAATCCATAGCCACATGCTCACTCTACACATTCATCTCAAAAGAAATCATGATAAGTGCATCAATGACTCGATATTATCACTCCTTGCTTCTGTTCTGCCGCCAATATCATGAATCAACGCTTAGTTACTACGATGAGAAGATATCATGATCCGTAATGTGAGCATGTCGATCCAAAGTCACAACATCACATAATACCAACACCACAATGGATGTCTCGTAGATTTTTATTAGTGATGATCTCAAAAGTGGCTAAAATTTATTATCACGTGGATCGAGAAAGACCTCCATGTCACACCCTCGCCGGAGGCGGAAACACGAGGTGTAACGGAAGGGAACATAAGCAAAAGATAATAGAACATACCAACATTAAGATTAAAAAGAAATAATACTCCATTACAACACTAGTTTAGCCGTCATCGGCAAATATATTACAAAGTTTAGATTCCAAAATATTGATTTTTATTACATACGACTTGTAGCGACAAATGAAAACTTCTTTATGCAAGACTTGATAGAAAAGCTTAGTAACGATCACCTGAAATGCATGAGAGAAAAACGGGTCAACTATGAAATAGTTGGTGAGTAAGCACAGTTAGCAAAAAAAAAAAATAAATAAGAAAACTTCGTGAGAAATAATCAAAGCTTTGGCCGACCTAAAATAGTTCTCAAAGCAAAGGCATTGTGTATCCACTCGGTTCAAATTCGCCCATACAAAACTTGCAACACATGTACACAACCCACCGCCAAAAGTAGTATGTCTAAAGATCAAGTATAAGCAGTCATAATAGTTCACAATAGTGTACCACGAATATAATAATGTAGGGATGCTCGAACATGGGAGACTTTGCCTTTGCTCCAACAAGGGAGACTCCTTTGTCACCGACCACCTAGGTGAGATTTATTGAGGCAGCTCTACCAATAAGGCGAGACTTTATAGTGATGCTCGAACGGTGGAGACTCCTTTGTCACTCGACCACCTAGGTGAGATTTATTGAGACGCTCTACCAATAAGCGCGAGACTTTATAGTGATGCTCGAACGGTGGAGACTCCTTTGTCACTCGACCACCTAGGTGAGATTTATTGAGACGCTCTACCAATAAGGCGAGACTTTATAGTGATGCTCCGAACAGTGGAGACTCCTTTGTCACTCGACCACCTAGGTGAGATTTATTGAGACGCTCTACCAATAAGGCGAGACTTTGGGACAAGGTCATAACATGTACGGTTCAATAAATTCCAGCAAATCATATATTCATAATTAAATCCAAGATTCTAAGTCAAGTTCAAAAGTTCAAGTCTAAAGAGTTCATAGAAGTAAAAATCAATTTAGTTCAAACATGGTTCATGCATTTCGCCCCAAAAATATAGTAAAACGGTAAAAAGGGGATGTGATTACTCACTTGGTGAATAGATGCGATGACAAAAGTGGTTACACCGAAATGTAGCGTGAATCTCGGCTGACCTATTATGAATGATATGATATGTAATGAGTTGCAATGTAATGTTATGCATGCGCTTCAGATGTTATTTATACCATTCTGGTGTTTGAAAATATTACTCGTCAGTGAAAAATACTCTTTTGACGTCTTGACCCTTCAAAAATGACTTTACATGTTTTTACGTCAAAATGTCATCCTATAATGGTTTTATAATGATTTTTGGTGAAATTACCACTTTTCGTCGCAAAACAATGTCGTCGGAATTACCATGAAATCAACAAAAATGGCTCCGGAAAAGTGGTCGTAAAACGGTGTACGTCGATCGTTAGAGAACGAACTCGACGGTTTTGGAAAGTTTGCATCGATATCTAAAAGTTTCGATTCGGAGTTTTCGTCAAAAGGTCTCGATCATAAAGATATCAAAGGCTCAAGATGGTGGTTTTGTTAATGTTGTGCGAGAAAATAAGTTTGACCAATGTTTGAACATCCGTAAATAATTTATCATAACTCCGCTTGACAAACGGCTTTTTGTTTTGAAAAATATGGCCGATGAACTTTATTTTACTAGAAGACACTTCGTTATAAAAGTTTTGCATCATAGTTAAAAGCGCCGCAAACATGGACGATATAGCTAATGAAATACTTGTTACGTCAAAAATAATATAGTTTTTGAAAATAATATTTACGGCAACTTTATGAAACGGCCATATATTTGTCGTTTTAAATCCGTTTCTCGTAAAATATGTCCTTAACCCGTATCGAAGTAAACTAATATATTTTGAGAAGTCGAAATAATTTGTGAAGCTTAAGGCTCGTTTTGACCCGAAATGTGTAAAACTGCATGCTGTCTTTTCAGAAAATAATACTTTTCGTAAAACTTCAAAAATTCACCACGGCTTCGTTATAACTCCGTTTTGTCCGTTCAAAAGGCCACGGATTCGTTTTAAAGTATATTTTCTAATTATGAAGGCCAAAATGTCGTACCATCAGTGGGTTTTTCCAGAATTTCGTTTTAAGGACAGAGCGTAAAATATAGTTTACTTAAAATAGTTTTCTCGGACAAAACCTATTCTAATCCCTTCAAATCAACTCCAAAGCTAATCTAATCCTACCATACACCTTCTTAGGGTGTCATGGGTTCCTAATCACCATCAAGACCAAAGAATAACTTGGGAATAATTATAGGATGACTAATAAGTATATAAAACCTTAAAATCATGAAATAAATGGTATAAATCACAATACATGCATATAAGCTCCAAAATGATAAGAAACATATGAAAATGAAGAGGAAACATAAAATGATAAGAATATGCTTACTAGTGAAAATGAAGAGGTGTAAGTAACAAGGATTAACTTAAATATCCTTGGTTTTATTTCAAAACCATATAAAGGATATATACTAGATTGTTATATAACTTGAGCTTGATCATAAAAATGGTGATCCTTGGAGCTTGATGTTAGAACCGGTTTTGGAGAACAAGAAAGAAGAGAGAAAACCTTGTTCTAACACTAGTGAATTATTGAGAAATGAAATCAAGAATGAGATATGATGTTGGAGTGTATATTTAAGTAATCAAGCAAGAAAATCACCAACACATAAATGAGGGACCGGATTTTAGGGGTGGTTGTCCTCAAAATATCATTTTTTTTTTTTTTTTACAACTTGCATAACTTTGTGTATTATTTTGTATAAACTTTGACAAAAGTATAAGTAATTGTGTATAAATTGTACAAGTAAAGGTAGATGGAAATTTTTGGTGCAAGTAAGTTTTTAATAGGTTAAGATAGAATGTAATGAGTTAATAAAAATTGTAAAAATACATTCCTTGTGAAAATTTATGTGATAAAATGATTATCGTATAATTTTTAAGAAAACGACGTAATAATTAAACTTTAACGATTAATGTACGAAATAAATTTGAAACGCTAGGAAAACTAAAAATATAGTTTTTATGAACTAGATGTAAGTTTAAAAATACCTCGGGATCATTTTTGAA
Source organism: Chrysanthemum lavandulifolium (assembly GCA_022545495.1). Lineage (NCBI taxonomy): Eukaryota > Viridiplantae > Streptophyta > Magnoliopsida > Asterales > Asteraceae > Chrysanthemum > Chrysanthemum lavandulifolium. The sequence continues at coordinate 169,133,229 of CM040245.1, read as the reverse complement.
AGTAACGGTTTAAATATACAAAATAATAACTCACGCGATAAATATTATAAAATATAAAAATTACGCGTTAAATGTGAAATGAAATACCATGAATGAATTAATATGATGCATATATATAATTTAAGAAATGACCGGAATTTGAGAATTGTGACATTCTTCCCATGTCGTGGAATCACGTCCCGTGATTCGATTAACGATACTATGGTCCGAACCTCGACAAGAGTTCTAAAGTTCATGATCGTGCGAGCGGTCTAAATGATCATATCAATGCCCATGCGTGCATGTGTTCCCATTCAACTAAATGCGTGCCCGTGATTAGATTGGATAGGGTAAACTTACCCAATATCGACGTAGCTCTCAAAAGACCTTTTGGTAGTCGATTCTAATTTAATCCCACAACTCATCAAACAAGAACCGTCATGAGATTAAACTAAACCGAATTGAGTAAACTTGTCTCTTAGCTTGATTTTCGCAACTCATCAAACAAGAACTGTCACTAGATCAAGCTAGGAAACAAGTTGTTAGAAAGGTAGGATGCCACATCCTTGAATGAAGTCTTTTGAAAGATTCGCTCGATATTCGATTTGCTTACACAATCAAATCCAATCAACAAAATATATAACAACTAAGGTCGATATCAATAGGTCTCAAATTAATCAATGTCGTGAACGTGTAAAGATTGGAAGGAAGTTATGCACTCAAAATCATGTTGCACAAGAATAAAGTGGTTGATCAAAGGAATGTACCCGTTACGCGTTGCGGGCTTCCTCGGTACCCAGATAGAATGCTCGACCACGTGCGGAAGGAATTTCAATGTTCTGATCTTGTGGGCCTTCTATTGCCAATGCCAAGTTTGGACGATTACCTCCTTGATTGGGAGTTCTTTTCAACTTTGGATAGGTATTGCGAAGGTGATCTAGACTTCCACACTTTCGTAACATGCTTTTCTCCTCCCTGATTCCCGCCTCGTGTGAGCAATTTAGCCAAGTGGCCCTACATCTACATTTGCCACACTTTCGTGATCTCCTAGTGATGATAATTACATCAGTACACAAAGGATGTGGACTGCATATCTTTACGCCTGGTTGGTCGCCCCATAGCTACGGGTTATTCGCGCCTCTTGTTTCTTGATTCGGTCTCGGCTACCCTGGTGATCCTCCACCGCTTTCGTCCATTGTTTGGAGTATCTTCTCCGTTGTTGGTTCGTCTAGCATCGAGATGTATTATAATTTGGGTGAGTAGATCCGCTATTCTCATGACGTTGTTGTTTGGATCGTCATTGTTGTTTGGGTTGCCGTTGTTGTTACCTCCCGGCGTGTGTTTCTTGCGACCATGATCCTGCTGAGGACCAAAACATCGGGTTGAGTAAGCGACATTCGAACGAAGTCGATGAGGTGCGAGCGGTGGTAATGTGTTATAGTGATCGAAATATGGCGAGAAGCAGGCATGCTATGTCTAATCAAGTCGAAAGATGGAAAAGAGAAGATATGAACAAGGTGCGGTAATGTAGACGTGAACGTAAAACATGCCATGCATACCCGCCCGACCAATGCAACTTCGGTGACCGGACTCAAAAGACTCGACTAAACATGATTTAAAACTACCACTCTTATCATTGCATGGTTCTTCATAAATTAGACATAGTTGATCGTGCTATGTATAATTTATGAGTAACGATGCAACGATAGGACTAGTTGACTCGGATGATGTTCAATGTTTAATAAAATAAAATAAAAAAATTTTTCGGTTATAGTCATGATTTTATTTTTGAAAAATCGGCATTCTCTATAACCTTCGGCTCGATACCAATGTCACACCACCATGGAGGCTGAAACACGAGTGTAACGGAAGGAACATAAGCAAAAGATAATAGAACATACCAACATTAAGATTAAAAAGAAATAATACTCCATTACAACACTAGTTTAGCCGTCATCGGCAAATATATTACAAAGTTTAGATTCCAAAATATTGATTTTATTACATACGACTTGTAGCGACAAATGAAAACTTTTTATGCAAGACTTGATAGAAAAGCTTAGTAACGATCACGAAATGCATGAGAGAAAACGGGTCAACTATGAAATAGTTGGTGAGTAAGCACGGTTAGCAAAAAAAAAAAAAATAAGAAAACTCGAAGAAATAATCAAAGCTTTGGTCGACGAAAATAGTTCTCAAAGCAAAGGCATTGTGTATCCACTCGCCCAAATTCCCATACAAAACTTGCAACCCGTGTGTACACAACCCAGCGCCAAAAGTAGTATGTCTAAAGATCAAGTATAAACAGTCATAATAGTTCACAATAGTGTACCACGAATATAATAATGTAGGGATGCTCGAACATGGGAGACTTTGCCTTTGCTCCAACAAGGGAGACTCCTTTGTCACTCGACCACCTAGGTGAGATTTATTGAGACGCCTACCAATAAGGCGAGACTTTATAGTGATGCTCGAACAGTGGAGACTCCTTTGTCACTCGACCACCTAGGTGAGATTTATTGAGACGCCTACCAATAAGGCGAGACTTTATAGTGATGCTCGACAAAGGAGACTCCTTTGTCACCGACCACCTAGGTGAGATTTATTGAGACGCCTACCAATAAGGCGAGACTTTATAGTGATGCTCGAACGGTGGAGACTCCTTTGTCACTCGACCACCTAGGTGAGATTTATTGAGACGCCTACCAATAAGGCGAGACTTTGGGACAAGGTCATAACATGTACGGTTCAATAAATTCCAAAGAAATCATATATTCATAATTAAATCCAAGATTCTAAGTCAAGTTCAAAAGTTCAAGTCTAAAGAGTTCATAGAAGTAAAATCAATTTAGTTCAAACATGGTTCATGCATTTCGCCCAAAAATATAGTAAAACGGTAAAAGGGGATGTGATTACTCACTTGGTGAATAGATGCGATGACAAAAGTGGTTACACGAAATGTAGCGTGAATCTCGAAACCGACCTATTATGAATGATATGATATGTAATGAGTTGCAATGTAATGTTATGCATGCACCAGATGTTATTTATACCATTTACGAGTTTTGAAAATATTACTCGTCGTCGAAAAATACTCTTTGACGTCTTGACCCTTCAAAAATGACTTTACATGTTTTACGCCAAAATGTCATCCTATAATGGTTTTATAATGATTTTTGGTGAAATTACCACTTTTCGTCGCAAAACAATGTCGCCGGAATTACCATGAAATCAACAAAATGGCTCGGAAAAGTGGTCGTAAAACGGTGTACGCCGATCGTTAGAGAACGAACTCGACGGTTTTGGAAAGTTTGCATCGATATCTAAAAGTTTCAGTTCAGGAGTTTTCATTCAAAAGGTCTCGATCATAAAGATATCAAAGGCTCAAGATGGTGGTTTTGTTAATGTTGTGCGAAAATAAGTTTCGCCAATGTTTGAACATCCGTAAATAATTTATCATAACTCCGCTTGACAAACGGCTTTTTGTTTTGAAAAATATGGCGATGAACTTTATTTTACTAGAAGACACTTCGTTATAAAAGTTTTGCATCATAGTTAAAAACCGCCGCAAACATGGACGATATAGCTAATGAAATACTTGTTACGTCAAAAATAATATAGTTTTGAAAATAATATTTACGGCAACTTTATGAAAACGGCCATATATTTGTCGCTTAAAACTGCTTTCACGTAAAATATGTCCTTAGCTTCGTATCAAGTAAACTAATATATTTTTGAGAAGTCGAAATAATTTGTGAAGCTTAAGGCTCGTTTTGACCGAAATGTGTAAAACCGCATGCTGTCTTTTCAAAATAATACTTTTCGTCAGAAAACTTCAAAAATTCACCACGGCTTCGTTATAACTCCGTTTTGTCCGCTCAAAAGGCCACGGATTCGCTTTTAAAGTATATTTTCTAATTATGAAGGCCAAAATGTCGTACCATCAGTGGGTTTTCCAGAATTTCGTTTTAAGGACAGAACGTAAAATATAGTTTACTTAAATAGTTTTTCTCGGACAAAACCTATTCTAATCCCTTCAAATCAACTCCAAAGCTAATCTAATCCTACCATACACCTTCTTAGGGTGTCATGGGTTCCTAATCACCATCAAGACCAAAGAATAACTTGGGAATAATTATAGGATGACTAATAAGTATATAAAACCTTAAAATCATGAAATAAATGGTATAAATCACAATACATGCATATAAGCTCCAAAAATGATAAGAAACATATGAAAATGAAGAGGAAACATAAAAATGATAAGAATATGCTTACTAGTGAAAATGAAGAGGTGTAAGTAACAAGGATTAACTTAAATATCCTTGGTTTTTATTTCAAAACCATATAAAGGATATATACTAGATTGTTATATAACTTGAGCTTGATCATAAAAAAATGGTGATCCCTTGGAGCTTGATGTTAGAACCGGTTTTGGAGAACAAGAAAGAAGAGAGAAAACCTTGTTCTAACACTAGTGAATTATTGAGAAATGAAATCAAGAATGAGATATGATGTTGGAGTGTATATTTAAGTAATCAAGCAAGAAAATCACCAACACATAAATGAGGGACCGGATTTTTGGGGTGGTTGTCCTCAAAATATCATTTTTTTTTTTTTTTTTTTTTACAACTTGCATAACTTTGTGTATTATTTTGTATAAACTTTGACAAAAGTATAAGTAATTGTGTATAAATTGTACAAGTAAAGGTAGATGGAAATTTTTGGTGCAAGTAAGTTTTTAATAGGTTAAGATAGAATGTAATGAGTTAATAAAAATTGTAAAAATACATTCCTTGTGAAAATTTATGTGATAAAATGATTATCGTATAATTTTTAAGAAAACGACGTAATAATTAAACTTTAACGATTAATGTACGAAATAAATTTGAAACGCTAGGAAAACTAAAAATATAGTTTTTATGAACTAGATGTAAGTTTAAAAATACCTCGGGATCATTTTTGAAAGTAACGGTTTAAATATACAAAATAATAACTCACGCGATAAATATTATAAAATATAAAAATTACGCGTTAAATGTGAAATGAAATACCATGAATGAATTAATATGATGCATATATATAATTTAAGAAATGACCGGAATTTGAGAATTGTGACACTCCACTTGGATTAACCAAACATGCAATGAGTGGAATCAATGACTACGAGCTTCGGAGCATAGTACTACATCAAGAATACAAGAACAATTGTTTATGTAATATCTGTTTGTATTCAATGTAATTTTAGTATATGTATGAGGTGACCTCCCTTAGGGGGAGATTGTTAGGAATTAGAAATTCCAGGTATTAAAGAGTCGGTCACCTCATGTACATGTAATCGTTAGAAAGCTCGTAGTCGTAGTTATTTCAAGCTAAGTAGTATTTAGTTAAGTAACACCGTGGAGGATGGACGGTCTTTACCCACCGTATGCCCGATCCACACCCGCTGTGTGGCGTTTATGTAAGACTATAAATACTCTACCTCCCAAGGTAGAGTTGGAGCTCATAATAAGAATTTTCTTTCTCACTAAAGTTCCCTAAACCTCTAACTTTCTCTCTCTAGAATTCCACTTATACGCCAACTTTGTGTTATGGTTTGATGTGTATGTGAAAACCAATATCTTACACCTCTGAGCTTTCATCCATTAGATTTTGTTGCGGTTTTGGATTAGGGATGGCTTCAGTAAAAGGGACTCTCTTTTTGACTGTGTGAATCCTCTTTGGATATCTTCTTGTACTCCCAGTGCTAGCAACACTTCCGGTACAGCCAGTTCTTCTTGTCCTCTTGGCAGGTACACCGGAAGTCTTCTCATCAATAAAACCTACTTTGCCTGCTTCAACTGCTACCAGATAACGTTTGTACGAATAAAGTTCTTTGATAGCATCGGAAAGAAGGTAATCTGGTAACACTGCACCCTGTTTCTTCGTAGTTGATTCTTTGAATCTTACCACGTTGAGTGTGGGTTCAAGTAGCACGGAGTGATGGTTGGGGTCTTCTAGTCTTTGGGGAATATCAGGATTGGTTTCAAGAATCCTTTTGATCAATAGTTTGGTGTATATGATATAAGGGATCTTGGTGCCAGGCCTTTTCAGGTAAGTCATCATGTCGTCCTAGATCAGAGCTGCAAATTCAATGTGTTTCATGTTGACCATGCCCCAAAAGATTTTAAGTTCCATGAGCTTTGGGTGCTCATATCCACTGTCACGTCCGGAAACTGATTTAGCAATCATAATGTACAGTGTTCTCCATGGTTGAGGGATGTTTTTGAGATCTACTGAGGAGTGTTTTGTGATAACCCCAGCAGCTTCATCATAGCCGATGTCGACCATGAATTGGAGAACGACCTCTTTCGTAGGAGTAGGATAGAAATTAGTAGGCTCAACGGTTGGTAGAAGAAGAATAGCCCTCAAATCTGCAGGAGTGACAGTGACTTGTTTGTTGTTAACCGTCACCGTCACGGCACTTTGACCTTTGACCTTTTGTATTGTATGCCGAATTGGTGAACATAGATCTCCCAAGACAGAGCGAATTTGTGAGCATATTTTGGTAAGGGTGAGTCTTGAATATCCACCTAATCGACAGATGACTTAGAACATGTGAAGTTATCAAAATCAACTCGAGGTTATTCTTTCCAATCTTCATTGGGTAACAGTTGGGGAAGATGTCTTCTATTGTGAGAACATTTGGTGCATCAACATTTTCCATTTGGACGTCCATATCGTGATCTGAAAGATATTTAGCCAAAAGAACCAACATATCAAAAGACATTACGTTAGTCAAAAGTTGATTTTATTGTCTATTTATTGAATATGATATGTTAACGAATGTTACGAGTCCAATGTCACTTGTTTGTCCAATAGTCCAAAGTAGTCGTGAAAAGTTTCGTGAATTTAATAACTTTGAATTTTAAAGTCCAAACTTTCACTAATTATCACAACATATTAACCATTTAAGCTTATTAATGACATTTTGGTTTCGTGACGTTATGATTTGTTTATTTACAAGTTTGTACGCGTAACAATTCACAATTTTGGTTAAAAAGTTAGGCTTAGGCGTAGGATTTGCAAGCTTATGCGTAAATGATATCATACACGTAGGCATAAGCTTATGCGTAGGATCTTGACTTACGCGTGAAATGTTATGCGAGGAAAAGAGAGCCCAGGCATGAGCTTACGTGTAAGCGTACACATGGGAGCTTCGCGTGCAGGGTGAACCTTATGCGTAAGACTCATTGCCACGCATATCCTTCACAGGATACGCGTAGTCCTTTGTAGAACCTTACGCATAAAGGTTACGCGTAAGATTTCTCTTATGCATAACGCCTCACGCGTAAGGTGATCCTTATGTGTAGAGCTCGCTTAACCTTGATTTTGAAAATTTCACGCGAATAACCGAAACAAATGAATCATAACACTTTCATTAACACAATATTCAATCCCTTTCAGTCTAACATGAAGTCTCAATCAAAACTGGTTATGCGTAGGATATGCTTACGCGTAGAAACTTAAACCCTAGGATTCAAATTTTACGAGTAAAGAATCTAGCCATAGGATTGACACCAAATGATTTCTGTGACATCTTATAAGCCTAATGAGTTGTATTTAAGCATTTTTTAACATCAAAACCCTTGTGAATCAATAATACCCAATTCATACGTGTATAAACCCTAAATCTCAATTTCACAAAATTTCTTGTTTCTGGGTATGATTTGAGCATGGTTTTGGTTAATTAGATATGTTCTAAACATCATATGACTATCCAATTACACAAAAACAATCCCAAATGAAAACCCCCAAATCTACGCATAAACCCTAATTTGAAAAGATGATCAATTTATGTTTATGGGTGGATTTGGTTGATAGAAACGGTTATGACACATGATTTAGAACATTTTTAACACCATTTTATCATCACAAACACCCTTTCATGATTTTGTGTTCATACGCATACACGTAGAACACAAAATCACTCATAACTTGAAATCAAGCCGTTGGATGTTTGTGAAATTAAAAACCATTGTTTATATTACCACAAAGATCATGAAAACACTTACAAATTCAAGATTATAACACGATGTGAAAATGGAATGATTGGCGTAGGATTTGGTAGATGAGAATTTAATGTTTGAATTTAATGTGAAAGTAAAGTTGGTGGAGTGGTTTTATTAAATATTACTTTGAGCTTTTGACAACTTCATCCTTCCATCTTAACCATTTTCATCCAACGCCCATAACTTACATTTTGGTTACCGAAAGTATGATTTTTTTGAAAGAAACTTGACGACACTCCCCCTCGACTTAAGAAATAGAGAAATTTTATAAATTTGAGTCCGGGGAGTGTCAATAAACCAGAAAAGAGACCACCATTATCAAAGAAACAACCGGGATAAGGTAACATGCAAGTACAAGGTCTTATGAAACAGAAAAATATTTACTTTCTCCACCTCAACACTTGACTGTAAAATTACTGAGATTTTGAAATAGTAAAGTGTTGATGGAAGAATTTGTACTTGCCATGTTAAAAGAAATTTAGTTAGAAGAATATTTTTTGTAGTTTTGAAAGTTTTATATTTTTGTATTTTGTTTTTGAAAGGCTATTTACAAAAGAGGTTTTGGTGTTTGACTGGTTTTAAGATTGTTTTAAAAGTTCATCCAGTTCCTCTGGAGTCAAACATGCTCCTTGATGAAATGATATCAAACATGCTCCTCTGGAGTCAATCCGGTGGACCAACTCATTAAACCTAGCAGGAGCCAAGGCTTTGGTGAGAAGGTCTGCCAATTGGTATTCAGTACCCACAAAGTATAATTCAACGGTACCCTTTTCCACATGCTCCTTGATGAAATGATATCAAAGATCGATGTGTTTAGACTTTGAATGTTGAACAGAGTTGCACGAGATCGCAATAGCACTTCGATTATCGCAGTACATCGGGATTCTATCAAATACGTAACCATAGTCTTTGAGTTGTGTTCTCATCCAAATGACTTGAGCACAACACGCGGACATGGCTACATATTCTGCTTTTGTTAAGGACAGAGATGTACAATCCTACTTCTTCGATTGCCATGACACGAGTTTATCACCAAGAAATTGTAGAGCTCCTGAAGTACTTTTTCGAGAATCTAAGCAACTGCGTGATCGTCGTTCGAAAAAGCTATTAGTTCAAAACCGTAATCCTTCTGATACCGATCCCCAAATTAATGGTTCCTTGATGTATCGGAGGATTCTTTTAGCCTCGAGAGGTGAGTTTCAGCTTGGTCTCAACCGATAACGGAGCAAAGATATACAACAAAGACAATATCGTCCACTGGTTGTTAGATACATGAGAGACCTAATGATACTTGATATTTGGTAGGTCAACCAATTTCCCATGCAAATCGGCGCCCGGTTTCTTGGTATGTGCCATTGGAGTGGCATAGGTGTCACAGCTTTGCATTCCATTTTGTTTAAAATTTCAAGGGCATATTTGGTGACTCAAGAAAATACCGGGTGATTGATGAACTTGCGATCCTAGAAAGAACGTAAGTTCACCCATCATGGACATTTCAAAATGTTTTTCATTAGTTTTGAAAAAGAGTTTGAGTATTTTAGATGTGTTGACCCAAAATGATGTCATCCACATAAATTTGAACGATTAAAATGTGTGCCCCGTGATATTGTATGAATAGTGTAGGTCGACCGATCCTTTGACTAAATTATTAGCGATCGAAAGGATGATAACTTATCATACCACGCCCGAGGGGCTTGTTTGAGACCGTAGAGAGCCTTCTTCGCTTTGTAGACATGATTAGGGAACTCGATCAACGAATCCTTCGGATGGCTAACATAGACCGCTTTTCGCTTTTCCATTGAAAAAGCGCTTTGACGTCCATCCGAAAGACCGTTATGTTTATGTGAGCAAGTCTAGCAACCGTGCGAATGATTCCTCGTAATCAATTCCTTCTTCCCGCTCTATAACCCTTAGCCACCGTGACGTGACTTATTTCGATAATTGTCCCTTGACGTCAATTTGTTTTTCCAAATCCATTTGAGACCAATAACATAGACCCTGTTGGTCTTTCAACCAATTCCCATACTTCAAGACGCTTAAACCGATTGAGTTCTTCTTGCATGGATTCAATCCAATTGTCTTTGGTCATTGCATCTTTAATGTTTTAGGTTCATATTGGCGCATGGTGAGTGCATAAATGCAATGTTCACCGTCTGTGTGAAGACATTGTCTAGTTACGATCGGGTTGATTCGGGTTACCAATAATGTTCTCAAAAGGATGGTCTTCGTCCGATGATGTGTGGAATGTTGATGTTGATATACATTCTACAGATTGGGAGGATTCAAATGGCTTGTAGATGATTCCGCAATATCGTGTGGTAGTTTCATTAGCAAACGGATTGAAGAACGATTTGGATCATAATTTGCGGTGGGGTACGCCATTGTTCGTAAGATCATCACCGGTTCGGCCGTTGGATGCGGTTTGTTCAACTGTTGTAGAATCAATCGGTGGTGCTTCCTCAATGATAGTTGTTGTAGCAGTGTATCGGTATTGGATTTTGATCGAGTTGAGCAATGGAAACATTGGATACACCGAGCACGTTCATCAATATCATCACTAAATGAGGAGCAAATAATCGCTCCATTTGACGTCGAGTAAGTTGTAAACTTGGTTCGATTGATGATGGGGTTTGAGGGAAGTTTAAACGGTTATGACCGGTTCCAAGTCATATGCTCGAAGCCATTTCAGAAGCTCATCGAAATTTTCATGAATCGTTTCCATAATCTCCCTGTACGACGATTCCGCATCCGTAACCTTTGGAGTTTTCACAAGAACCTACAAATACTCCTATGTCAGCTTTGGCCTTGAGCTTACCAAAGTCATCACGATCATTATTTGGGTAACAAAGAGATCCAAATACATGAAAGTGTTTGAGATTCGGTTTACGGTTATGGACAAGCTCGTAAGGTGTTTTGTTGTGGCGTTTAGTAATCATAGAACGGTTCGAGTGTAGCATGCAGATTGACACGGCTTGACCCACAAGTAACTGAAGTTTTGCATTGATTAACATCTTCTTGCGCTTCCACTAACGACGGTTTCGTCTTTCAACAACTCCGCTTTGTTCCTGTTCGCAGAATGATGTTTGATGCTCAATTCCACTTTCTCATAAAATGCACGAAGAGTTTGATTTACAAATTCGGTTCCGTTGTCTGCTCGATTTGTCGGACCGTATTCCGGAGTCGAACTTGAATTTTCGTGAGAAAGGTGATGATCATCTGTGGAGCTTGATCTTTATTTCAAGAAAATAAACCCAAGTCCATCTTGAGTAGTCATCTACAATTACCAAGATGTAGCGTTTGCTATTAATCGCCCCGCACGCGCATTGGGCCACACAACCATGTGAAGAAGATGAAGCATCATGTCATGAGTCATGTTCCACCTTTGAAGGAAAGTGAGCACAAGTGCTTTTTCCTTGTTCACAAGCTGAGCAAAGGTGATCTTTAGAATACCGAAATCTTGGGAGACCTTCAACAAGTTTGTAACGTGCAAGATTGGTTATGGTTTGAAAGTTTAAATGTGAGAGACGACGGTGCCATAGCCAAGATTTTGTAGATGTTGCCTTTGAAAGTAGCAGATGGGAGAAGAGGCAATCATGTCTTGCATTAAGATTGTATAAAGGCTTGAATTGCGGGTGCCAGACATACGATCGTTTCCTTGTAGATCACGAATGAAACAAGTTTTCTCCCGAAAGCAACTTCCAAATCTCCATCACAGGCGACCAACCGAGAAGAGATTATGACCGAGACCTTCCACATAATAAACCCCGCTAATTTCGATGTTGCCATTGATGTAATATCCGTAGCCCATGATAGTCGCAAGTGATCATTCCCGAATCGACAGTGCCAATGAGCTTTGCAACAAAGTTTGATAACAACAGATTGCTCGTCATGTGTCGGGAACATCCGCTATCAACAATCCAGTATGATCTCAGATACCACACGCATTGCACACGCATTTGCTACACGTATGGAATAGAAGTAGATGTGGAACCAGAAGGGTTAGAGGGGGTTCCGAAGCAGTTGTAGTAAAAACACACATATTAATGATTTTAGGTATCCATTTAAATCCAAGTGTATCTTGTAAACATTTCTGCCATCTCCAACTAGTCTTAGCTTTGGTCTTAGTGAATGCACTAGGTGATAAGTTCTTCCTAGGAGGTGAAGGGGATTCTATGGGTACATCAATGATCGTAGTTGGAACATTAGATGGTGGTTTACCTAGCACAGACTTAGAAGCATTAGTGGGCCTCGAGGTATTCCGTTTTCTATTATTCCGCTTATGATTCAAGATAGCCTTAGCAACACATTTATCATGACACCCGAGAAAACATGCGCTTTTACAACCAACACAAGAGGCTTCAAACAAAAATTAAGAGTACTTAAAGATTCATCATTCGTTACATCACTTTGTTCATTACATTTGTCGACGCAATATCTAAAGTGGGTGCAACTTGAGTTTTATTCAAAGTCCTAGGTGTTCTTCTACTTGACATTCTTTATTGTTCTTTTCTTACGGCAACTTCCTATTGTTCCTTGTATTGCTCCTAGGCTGTGAAGTGCAGGCGTTGGGAAAAGAGGCAACTATTCCTGTTTCAGTAGAAGGAAGCACATTAGTTTCTTGTGGTTTGTCATTAGATGTTCTAGAATCATTTTGAATCTGTGTAGGTGCAGTTACTATAGTGTTACTATCCCTATCTTGTTTAAGTTTCACCAATTCTGCTTTTAGATCATGGATTTTGTGTAACAAATCTAGATTTTTAGAACGAGTGAGTCCATTTCGTCGTAAAACATCTTTGGTGCAAGCAAGATAATCATCAGCACCTTTTGACGCTTGTGCCCGAGTCTTTTTGAGTAAATCAAATATGACACCATATTCCTCTTTAATTTTTGAAATTTCTTGTTTATATTTTGAGATTTGACATTTCAAAGACACATTTTCATCATCCAGTTGCTCAAGATTTGGATGAGTTTTGGTATGCAACTGGTTGATTTTATTTTGCAAAGCGAGTTCACGATTTTGACAATCTTTTTGACACCATTGAAGACGACGTTTTGCATTTGAAAGCTCGTTTAACAGTCACTCATTTTCAACTTTTAAGGACTTGATTTGTAACACAAGATCAATATTCTCAACATTTTCAATGAATCGAGAGATGTAATCAAATGCATATGCAATGAATGTAATAACACAACATTATTGATATCGGAGACAGATAACATCTTCCAAGAGTCAATCAACATCGTTTAACATTTTCTTTTTGCATTTTGTATTTGAAATCGATGTTTCGCTTGTTCAAAACTCTTTTCATGAGTCCAAGCTCCTTGTGAAAATCCCTTCCCAATAGATTGCACATTTTCAAATTTTGGACATGAGGCAAAATTGTTTTCAAAATTTCTCTTTGTGCTCGCGCATGAGGCGATTGAAAATGTTCAACTTTAATTTCAGATTAGAATTCTATTTCACGTTCCAAAAGTTTGATATCCGAAATGAATGTTTCAAAATATTTAATAATTTGACATTTTTCGGGTAAGGTTTTGACTTCACTTAGTGAAGGTAAAGGACCAATTACTTGTGCAATATTGGTTTGGGGACCAACATTAGAAGACTCAGAAATAGGTGTGATAACCCAAGGTGTGTTAGAAGTATCCTGTTGTTCGACGAAATTGATGGCTTTTGAATAGTTAAATGGTTTGCAATAAACAACATTTTTTAATTTTGACCGACTCTCGTCTTCTGCATCTAATTCCTCTTGAGGATTATATTCAACAACACTCATAATGGAATCATCAATTCTATGTTCTGCACTGTAAACTTCAGGATTTGGTTTGAATGCTCTATTTGAAAACTTGGGTTTGTAATCGAAGATTCGGTCCATATCCATTTGGATTTGGTTTGAAAGTAAACTTTGAATCATTGTGATTGATTCACCATGTTTATAAACAACATTTCAAACTCTTTGATTTTGTTTTGTAAGTCGACAATTTCTTCAAGATAGTCATCTATTCGTTTCGTTGAATGCTTTTGTATTCAAAGAACTGCTTTTGACAAGTTAACAACTCGAGACTTGGCTTTTGAGTTTCCAAAGTGAGGCGTTAAGTTGTTGTTTATGATCATATTTCGCTTGTTCTATTTGAGACAACAAAGCATTCTTGGATGCGACTAGATCACATATCTGTTGTTCTAATGATTTTCATTTTGGTAAGATTTAACAAAAGCGACTTCAAAACCTTTTTCACATTTTTCTTGAGTTTGAAAAATGTTGAGTTGGTTTTTTAAGCATTCAATATCCCTAGTTAACAGTGCATTTTTATTTTTTAATTGCTGATTGATTTTACGACATTGTTCCATTCGGGATTGTTGGTCATTAAGTAAGAGCTCAATATCTGGATTAGGCAAAAGATCATGTTGTTCAACGTGAGTCTCAACATGATCATTATTTAGATCCTCAAATATCACTATGGAGTCAACTTGATTATCAGTGTTAACCATAAGGTCATCTTGATCGTCAAATATAACTACGGGATCTATTTGATTATCATCGGAATGAGATGTAGACGGCTCATGTTGAACACTCTGATCCTTGTCAGATGCAGATGTTGGCGAAGATAGCAGATCTTTAATGAATATAGTTTGATCCGGTACCTGAGACAAGCCGTCAGTGTCATACACTGGGCATGTATCACTCATGTGGAGTTCGTGCATGTTTGCCATCAACATAACTGCTGCATTAGCCTGCAAGTCCTCCATATCATCATCAGAATCTGCATTTGCCATGAAGCTTTGTTCCTTGTTGGTAAGAGTTCCACCAGCTTCATCCTTAAGAGCCAAGAGTAAAGCCTCTTTGTGATAAGCACTACCTTTAGTCCTCGACTTTGGGCATGCATTAGCCAGGTGACCCTTCTCATTACAGTTATAACAACGAAGACCATTAACCCCATTCTGAGCATTACCCTATTCAACCACTTGAGCCCTTTGTTGTTGTGGAGCACCCATGTTATTCCTTCCCATTGGATTAAATCATTGACCACCGCCCATCTGACGAACATTACCACGATTATGAACTTCAACACGTCCATTGTTAACAACAGCCTGATTCCTTGTGTTCGATGAGGTACGAATGTGATTGTTGGATTTGTTTGAATAGGGGCCGAAAGCTTTAGTAATCATGACAAACCCTTGTTGCAATGCATCGAAAGCTTCTGTATCCTCATTAGATTCACAGTAAAGTGCTTGATCATTGTTGTTGTTGTATGGAACCAATTAAGTTTCTTGAGATTGATGTTGTGACGGATCATAAGGTGTTATCTTAGCGTATGGTTGAGCGGTGGGTTGTGGAGGATTTGTGAATACGCTTTGTAAGGTCGGAATCGAGGATAACAAGCTTGAGCCCACAAAGCTAATTGTTGATTATCCGGAAGTGAGGTGAGACAGGAGTCCACGGATAACCCTTTCTTTGTCAACTTCTTTTGGTGGGGCTTAAAATAGTCGTACAACAATCCGTATGTAGCATGATGAAGATTCTTTGCTTGACGGATGAAAATGACATACTTTTCCCAATCGGACCAAGACTACTTAGGAACTTAGTGTTGACCGCAATTCTTGGCATAATGATGTTATGTTTTCCAAGTCATTGATGATGTCCGAGAATCGATGATGATATGACTCTAATGTCTCTCCGGTTCAATCATGAAGTGTTCATAAGCCAAGTAGATTTTGGATTCCATGTCCTCTTGATTGAGTTCAAGGCCTTCCATGAGAAGATGAATATGTTCCCACATTGCTTTAGCGCCTTTTGAGCATCAACACTTCAAAGGATTGGATTGGGTAATCCCAAAGGATGTATTGCATTGCTAGTTCATCGGCTTCAAAGTGTAGAAGTTCATCAGTAGTGAGGTCATTAAGACTTGCAATGTTAGTGACATCACATCTTGGTGGATTAGCATTTGGATCTCCGGCATGCGAGGATGAGGCATCTAAAATGGACCTTCCAGGATGACCTTCTTTAAGAACTTTCCATGTGGCTTCTTTAGATCACGAACCTAAAGAACCTTATCACCCATTGATCGTAGTTTCTGGGAATGAGCATTGGAGGTCTATCAAGTGATTCAGCCTCATGAATGGATTGTTGGCTACTTAAAGC
The DNA here is from genome assembly GCA_022545495.1 of Chrysanthemum lavandulifolium. Lineage (NCBI taxonomy): Eukaryota > Viridiplantae > Streptophyta > Magnoliopsida > Asterales > Asteraceae > Chrysanthemum > Chrysanthemum lavandulifolium. Next base: position 169,117,058 of record CM040245.1, on the reverse strand, counting down.
TTCACACATCTTTGCAAACCAAGACGGTTCCTTCATAGTATTCCTGGATGGATGTTTATTGTGAAAGTTTATGTAAGGTTGTACATGAAGACTAGGGGGTGGTTGAATCATTTGTGGTTGAATTGCTCCTTGAGGAAATTGTTGTTGTTTTTGTTGTTGAATTTGTTGATAAAATTGTTGTTGTTGATTGAGTTGTTGTTGTTGTTGTTGTTGAGGATACACGTGAGGGAAGTAGCTAGAGTATGGTGGTTGAGACATCTTGAAACTTGTGTTGTAAAATGGATCTTTGTAGTCGAATGAAACTTTGTTGATGAAGTATCCTTATGCGTAGAAATCAAGCTTAGGCAAAGAAAAACCTTAGGCATAAAAACACCAACTTACGCGTAAGAAGTTAGCTTACGCGTAGGATTAGCTTACGCGTAGGATTAGCTTACGCGTAGGGTTAAGGAAACCTTAGCTTATGCGTAAAACAAAAGCTTAGTAGTAGAATGCTTATGCGTAAGATTTGTTTATGCGTAAGACAAGGCTTAGGCGTAAGAAAATGCTTATGCGTAAAGATTCTACGCGTAAGAGTTTGCTTAGGCGTAAAACTAGGGTTTTGCCCTAAAATCCTTTACACTTATCCTAGTGTAAAAGATATCTAAAGTCGAAGTGTTTCAGGCTTATCCAAGCAAGAAAACACTGAGTAAACCAAGAAAACTGAAGATCAAACCAAGGAAACCTTACGCGTAAGATTAGGGTTTTCTTATGCGTAAGATTTGTCAAAATCTTCCAAAACTTTGATTTCTGCCCAAAAGTGTTTCTAAACCAGATTTTTGTGATGAAACAGCCTCAATATCACCATAATACCACCAAAGTGTGAAACTTGATGATCCAAAACGTTTATACACCTTACACGTAAAACAAACTACACGTATGAAACCAAGCTTGAAAACCAAGAAATACACATAAAGTTTCAAACTTTTTGCCAAAAACTTCAACTTTAACACCAAATAACCTTTAAAGTACAATAATCTTGAGTTTTAAAGTGAAAAAATGAAAGCTTTTATGCGTATAAAGATTTGAGTACCAAAACTTTACGCTTAGGAAATAACTTCAAAAACAAAAAACCTTTTCACCCAACTATTTGGCGAATGATACCACTGTTAGGTTCTCATTTGTGTAACACAAGCATCAATATAAGAAGTATAGATGAAGGAGTGATCGGTTGAACACAATACCACACACACGAATATATGAGAGAAAAGTTAAGTGTAGGAAATGTGATAAAATGAACAACCAACCTTCAAATGAAGGTTTACAAAGGTATTTAAAGGAAGGAACTAGGGCAACATGCAAGTTCCCTTCATTTCTCTTATTGGGCTTTGGCATAGGCTCATGGGCTTTCTACATGAGCCTAGCCTTGATTACTAACTTAAAAGCCATAATTAAGCGAACTATTACATATTAATTACTAACACTTGTAATCTAGTTTAGGAGTGATTCCAACAGTAGGGTTTCTTGTTCCATTACTAGAGTTCAATTGCCAAGCAAGGTTAGCCTTCTTTATTCCCTTTTAATTAATTAATAATGTATTAATTATGTGTTTATTATTTACGTGTTAACATAATTGTAGTAACTAGATCCAATATCCGATGCGTACTCGTAGAGGTTACTGGTTAACTAGATCTAAAATCCCAACAAAGTGAAGGGTTAAGGGTTGAATTATTCTTCTTGTACTAGTAACTTGTCATCCTAATCCTTGTAAGATTTGAGTTTATTTTCTTGTCATTCAATATGATTGTAATAATCTTTATAATTATTTGATGTAATTTGATATAAGTATTATATATAATATAGCTTGATTGATGTTGTACATGAGGTTGCGACCATGAAAACAAGCTAAAATAAGTCCTAGGTAAGTTCTATGAACTTGAATTCAAACAGCCCCAAAGATTGATTAAACTAATTATCTCAGTAAACCTTGAGGTTACTTCAATAAGATAGGCTTTTAGAACTATGTCTTATGGTCCTTTCTCCGGGTGGCGCACCTCATAACTCTTCCCGATGAGTAAATGAGAGCCAAAATGGCAAAACATGTTAAAATCTGCACACCAGATTTCATTTGGGAAAATCCCATGGTTCTGGTCATTTCTGGAAGTCGACTCAGTTTTATGAAATGTAGCCAAGACCTAAAATTGAAGTTTGGCGAAAGCCGCGTGTCAAAACAAGTTGTAGAACTTAACTTATGGTCGTTTTGGTAGGACTGAATGTGCAGCCAAACTTTCTGCAAAGAAATATAAGTAATTACTTGTAATGAGACTATTGATATAAGCAAACCTTGGACTTTGAACTTGATTAAACTTAAGAAGCTGTTAGAGAATATAAAAATATGAACTTGAGCTTTTGAATCACTTAAAAAGGACTTATGGTTAAAAAGTTATGCCTAGTTAAGTTTTACTAGATGAAAAAATAGTGTTAGAACAAAAGCTTGCTGATACGATTTTTAATCACGATTTTGACCCTTTTCTGGTCCGAATCAGCAAAAGTGTAAAGCACAAAAGTTTCTCAGAATGACTTTTTCTACAAAAACTCGGGAGCACATAAGCAGAAAATGAATGACAAAACCTAAAAACGGCAAAAACCAAACACGAGAAATACTACTCATTTCGTTTCTACTCTTTCCATTCATGCGTACCAAACATCCCCTAAGTGATATATTGATCATTTGAGGCTAATACAAAGCCAAGATTAAGTCGAGATTGTTGTCTTGAGGTTGTATAACTTAGACACATCCTTAATATGGTCTTGATTATTATTGCTTAACCATAACTTAGCCGCACGGCTAGTATAAGTCTAATGACCGAAACTTGTTTATTTAAAACTTGTTCACTAGACTTTGACAAACTAGGTAAATGACCATATGACATGTTAAACTACTTTACGACCTCTTGATTTTAATAGCCAAACAACATTTAAGGAATACTTTAACTTAAAGATTCATGTACAACATCATAAGCCAACAAACTACACATACTTGTCCACTTATATCGTACAATATACTAAAACACGAATAATGTGCTTTCTCAGGTAATCGTTAAAGATCATGATCTTGTCATACTCTACCGTTGATAAACATTATATCGTTACACTCCGCTGCTGATCACTAGTGTGAGTTCATAGCCCCACTTGTTATTACTTAAATGTTTTATAAACCCTTGGGGGAAATACATGCTTTATTTTAAATCGAACACATTGCTTTGAAATTATACTTGAATGTATTATTTGCACTAAGTACCACTATTGCCAATCTTAAGTCCCTATTATCATGAACCATTAATCACTGGGGTGAATGCGAATAATGCGGATAGCTATCGATTGACAAATCCCGTTTGTTTGACCAAGTCCGTAAACAAACGCACTATATTTGAAGATCCATAGGTTAATTGGTAAATTACCTATTAGGGCAACTGTTACTATTATATCAATTACGATTGATAAGCTGTTAACGTTTAGGTGTCATGAGCTTAGTGCAATAATATCTGTTTTGTTTTCTAAACTATGAATGTGAGACTAATTACCTCATGTTACGAATATTGTGTTCAACTGATTTCCTAAACTCTATGAATTTCACTCAACCTTTGTGTTGGAGGCTTTTAAGCATGTATTTCAGTCCATAATGTCGAGGTCAGCGGAGAAGCACGGATACTCAAGAAGGCTATAAAGTTTATTATCATTCGAAACCCATTTAATGTATTTTGTAAACCGTGAAACTATCATGACCTCATTTTGTAAACTCGACATTTATATAAATCGAATGATAAATCTTTAAAACGACCCATTAGAGTTCGTTTTCTATTATATATTTGTTGTGTCATGAAGTAACACCAGTTTGAATTCAGCTGCGTATCACGAAATTGGGGTGTTATAGTGTTGACTTAACTCCTTTGATTATTTATGCTTAAGACTTCGTTGTTGCTTATGTTCATTGTGTATGCTTTGATATGACACCATACTGTGATGCTTCTACCCTTGTCGGGTTGGGGTGTTACAGTTAGCCACAATGGTTAGGTTGCCATAAAAACATGACTTTAAGGTTATATGGTAATACAAACTTGGTTTCAGTGGTGAGTGTGCGAAAATCGCAAAGCTGAGGGACGAAATTCACAGTATAGTATAAGATATTAATCTATCTATCTACCTATTATATAAGCAACAACCACTAAATTAATGTTGGGCCTTTAGAAAATGACACATGGACTTCTTCATGCTTTCAACAAGTAAGCCATTGCAAAATTACACCTCATCGGTTCAAAGAAAATATTAAAAAAGAAAAATAAATAAGGGACGAGCACCATACCATCATATACCATCAGCTATCAAAATCCAAACCAAATCTTTTCATACTCACCTCTCCCATCCCTATATTAATATAGTTTAACAACTCTTCCAAACCAAAAAACTTCTTACCATATCATTTTCTTCTTTCTTCTCTCTATCAATTTTCACTAAAACATGTTGTTTATGCTTTTTGAATTGTTGTTTTGCAGCTTTCATGATTAGTAAGTCTTTCACTTCTCTCTAAACCTGACACTGTCTCTTGTAAAATCTCGTTATCACGTTTGATTATGTCATACATGTATTTATTTTTACATCTATGTGATACTGTCAGGTTTCAGTAGTGAGTGTGCGAAAATCGCAAAGCTGAGGGACAAAATTTACAGTATAGTATAAGATATTAATCTATCTATCTACCTATTATATAAGCAACAACCACTAAATTATTCTTGGGCCTTTAAAAAATGACACATGGACGTCTTCATGCTTTCAAAAGTTGACAAGTAAGCCATTGCAAAATTACACCTCATGAGCTCAAAGAAAATATTAAAAAAGAAAAAATAAATAGGGAAAAGCACCATACCATCATATATCAAAATTCAAACCAAATATTTTCATACTCACCTCTCCCCTCCCATATATTAATATAGTTCAACAACTCTTCCAAACCCAAAAATTCTTACCATATTATTCTCTTCTTTCTTCTCTATATCAATTTTCACTCAAACATCTTGTTTATGCTTGTTGAATTGTTGTTTTGTAGCTTTCATGATTAGTAAGTCTTTCACTTCTCTCTAAACCTGACACTGTCTCTTGTAAAATCTCGTTATTACATTTGAATGTCATACATGTATTTATTTTTACATCTATGTGATACTGGCATGGTGTTTTTTAATCCATTTTATAGATTATAGTTGATTACAAGAAGTGATAGAGGAGGTGGTAGAGGAAAGTGGTAGATCGAGGAGGTTGTTACGGAAAGTTCAAACAAGTGACGAAAGGATGAATTCTACTTTTGTTAGAATTCATGATAGTTTAATCCTTAGCTGTAAGTTTTTCCATTATAGAGTAAGAGTTAATATATTTTATCATTTTTCTTTTACAATTTTTTAACATAGTGAGTAACGCTATTTTTCTCATCCAAAAAATAAAATGATACAAGACTTTGGAGCTTTGTTAGCGAACAATAATCAACTATCAAGAATAGCAAGCACTACAAATTTTTAGAATGACATTATTCTTTTTTTTGTTCCTGAAGCCATGAAAGTAGTAGCGGGTGTGATGGAATGGAGGTGGCGCTTTAGTGCAATTTGTAATTTTTCATTTGAAGGCTCATATTATTAACAATGGCTCCAAGACAAAGACCAAAGATTACAACGCAACAAGAAAGATACAAAAACAACAAGAGAGCCCCGAAATAAGAATAAACATCAGTCACTAACTAGCACTTCGACTGGTTTTGAAATCCACTTATCCTGATTGGTAATGGTTTTATTGTAATAAATATAAAATCTTGATCGATAATGGTTTTTTATGTTGTTATTGACCATAAAGTATGACGTACATTACTTTCATTTAAGGCTTTTAGCAGATCTCATGCATGATCAATTCAAGAGTCAATTAAGAATTAGATATATATACAGGCCACTTTTTTTATGCTTTTATTCGATTGAGCTTGCATATTATAAAGTTCAGATTTTATTTTAAATTATGATATGCAAAAAAATATTTTTCTTTATAAAATATGTAATATAGAAATGATTTCTAGCAAGAAAAAAAAAAGTCACTAATGACGAGATTTTGACTCTTCAATGTATTGAGTGATCGCAATAGTCATAGATTTGGGATCTATATTGATCTTTTCTTTACCATGCATATATGTGCATACATTTTTTTTAGCTAACCAGTTTTCATGTGTAAGTACTTTTTATACGTTATGAGTTGTTAACTATTGTACTATTTTAATATAAGTAATAAATTTCACTCTTTTGTACGTGATTGCTTTATATATATTTATTGTGTAATTATATGATCGTTCGTTATTTTTAGTGTATCATGATTTACTTGAAAAGTTGAAATCATTAGGTGGTGCTTAGCAACAAACCCTATAATAATATGTGCATGTCTCTACTATACCCATTTGAAATATCGGTACAACAACGGAGTGGTTATTAAAGACCCTCATTTAGAAGCATACGTTAGTTTATCTTCAAAACGAAGAAAAAGAAAACCCTAATATGTCTGAAATAAACAGTTCATCTTCAACTACCAAGGAACCCGAGGTATCTTGTTTATCGATATATATCATTTTCTTTTTTATTTATTCAATTAATAAATTTGTGAAACTAATTTTGTGCAGGGTATAATGATCTGTCTGGACAACAGTTGGTGGATGGAAGACACCAAATCGCCTATGTTTAAGGAACAAGCTGAGGCTATTCGATTCTATTGTGACCAAAAACTTATGGTAATTTCTTTTCCTTTTATTTCGATATTTAATTTTAACATTATTGATGTTGCTTGAACCCCTTTTTCTACAGCTTCATCCAGAGAATACCGTGGGCGTATGTGGAATGAGTGAAGCATATACTTATTATCTGGTTTACCCTACCAGAGATCTGTCAGAGATCATGAAAGGCATTTATGGTTAGCTTCTTCATTTTATTAATTGGCTATATACTTGTATGTATAATGATCAAGTTTGTTGTTGTTACTCAGCTGCAAGAATTGGCAGTTATTTAATGTTAACAAAGGCGGTCCCATATGCTTTTTGTGTTTGGTGGCGTCACAGAGATAAGCAAAAAAGGATTGCTTTATTTGTTGGAGGGTATGTATGCTTTTTCCAATGCAACTTTCTAATCTAAAATTTACATCTCCATGTGTATTTCTTGGATTTTTTCAGTCGTCTCCATCATACAATTCCTTATATGGAGAAATTAGGAAAAGAGATGAAAATGAGCAATCTAGCTTTTGATATCATCAACTTCGGTGACCAGTTCAGGGATAAGAAGAAAGTTTTCAAGATATTTATTGATATTGTTGATAATGGTGGCAACTGCAACATCTGCCATGTTCCACCTGAATTATCTGTCTGTGAGGCCCTATCCAGGTTTATTTTAATCTGTTTGCTCCGTTGGACTCTCTTATATATTTATTAGAGTATTTGGCTTATCATATATCTTGTAAACATTTGTTATCAGGTCTCAAATCTTCATCCCTCGTGTTGGAGGAAGCGCTTCAGCACCATCTGCTCGTCTGCAACAAGGCAGAGCAAAGCAGACAATTGAGATTTGTGTGAAAGCTGCTACCGGTGCCCCTGATGCTCTTGGAGACTGTAATTTATTATTATTATTTCACACATTTCTTGAAGATTTTATTTCTATCAAGGATTTATTATTCTTTAACATTTTTTTAATGCATTTTTTAGGTCCATTTTGCCAAAGGGTACTTTTAACTCTTGAGGAAAAGAAGGTTGCGTACACTACCCGTTTGATAGACTTGAAAAACAAGCCTGAATGGTGATTATTTCATATATATTTGAGTTTTTAGTATAGAGAATTGATTTTTATATATGAGCTTCTCAAGAGTGAGTGTCTGTGTGTGTTTTAATAGGTTTGATGAAGTGAACCCGGATGGGATAGTGCCTTTGATTAGGTTTGATGATGAAGATTGGGTTTCTAATTCTGATGTTATTGTGGAGATGATTGATGAGAAGTATCCTAAACCCACTCTTCTTACTCCACCTCAATTTGCCTCTTTGTATGTTATATTCACTCCTTGTTTGTCTTTATATGTGCATTTGAATGTAATTATACTAATACTAACACATACAACTACAACTATGTTACCAAACTCTTCATTAAAAATCCATTGATAGTTTTGCCAAATATAGCCATGTACAAAGACCCCTATGTATTGTAGTGATGGAGTTTGCAATAAGAGGAGTTTGAGATTGTTCATCAAAACTGTAGCAATAATCTGTTTTAAATATGCAATTTTGTTATTTTGATTGCATAAAAACAGTTTAGATTAGCAATAATAAAAACCCTCAACACTGCTAGTAAAACACAGTAAGTAGTTTTAATAAGGAATTTTAAATGTTCATTTGAAGTCATATTTGTTGGCATTACAATTCTGAATTCTGAAAGTGAATACTGATCATTTTTTACAAGTAACTGATGATTATCTTTTACGTAGCACTTAGGTGTATTCAAACTGAATGTGGTTTTAGGGGGTGAAATTATTACTTTAGGAATACTGTCACAAAATTTATTGTACAACACATTCAAATACCATTTTCTGTAGCTGTCTTGTGTTTTGATGTAGCTGATTGTCTTTTTTTTTTTACTATTCCATATCACATAACGCTTCCAAAACGCCCGCTAAGAACCCTCTAAGAAACAACTACTTTTGAAAAATGTAAGAGAGAAATTATATATAACTTTTGGCATTTCAAACGATAGGCTTTTTGCAATCAATGGTCAAAGATGCCGTCTCAACTCAGTTACTTGTTTATTTGGGACTTATGCAATATTGTATTCTAAAATTTGTGTGGAATTTGGTTGTTGCTTACTTGTACATTGAGTCCTTGCCTCTTTTGTTGTCCTCTTTTTTCTTCTACTTTAGTCATATGGCCAAGTAATGCATTTATAAGTTGTTCTGAGTCATAATTACCATAAGCAACCACAAAAGGTTATAAATTTAGTCGAATAGTCACCATCGGTGAATTTATTTCATTGCCTCTTCATTTTTTGATGCGACATGACATTGTAGGGGGTTAAAGATTCTCCCAAAGGTTGTGGAATTTATAAAGAACATCGACAAGGATTATGATATTGAGAGTGCTTTACTTGGTGAGCTAGAGGAATTGGAGAAACACCTTTCGAAAGATGTAAGTTTTACGAGGTACCTTTTTTTTAATATATTTTTAGTAAACAATATGATCATTCTATTCAGTGAATACACATTATCTTAGTGTATTATTTAGATGATGACTAACTGTAAGTTATGACATCTAAGGGGCCTTATCTTAATGGAAAAACGATAACAGCCATGGATTTAAGCTTGGCACCAAAGCTGTACCTGCTCGAGGTGGCTCTTGGTCATTTTAAAAACTGGACTCTACCCAATACATTGACACATGTGCGTAAGTACAAAAAGGTATCCGACTTGCTTATTGCAATTCTTGATCTTTTCTTAATAATTGTTAGTCTCTCATGTGCACGAGTATTCCCCTATTGATTAAAAACACTTTTTAACACCTTTTGCATACATATTGGTGCATACTGTTGTTGCAGTTGCCTAATTGTTGAAACCCTTTAGTTTCTTAAGTAATGATCTTCATACACATTACCGTATTTTGTCATACCTTAATTCCTGTTAAAACAATAAATATGTTTTTCCGGTGGAAATATGAAAATTGAATAGTGTTTTCCCCCCATTTTTCTGATTATATTCATGAGTTCAAAGCTTAAAAAAAATTTGTGTCCTGTATTTTAAGGTAATAATATTAGTGGGCGAAAATTGTCATTGTTTGCGAAATGGGATTGAATCAGCCCATTTCATGTGTATTTATGCTTTAAAAGCTTGCAGTGATATAATGGGTGAATGCTTGGAAATTTTGTTAACAAAAAAGCAATACGATGTCTTAATATGAAATCAATGAAATGTCCACGTGGCAGAGGAGTGAACAGTTGACTAATGATATAAAGAAATTGGATCATGAGCTAAATCATATAAAATAGTTCTTCGAGGCTCTCAGATTTCTGCTTGACATTAAAGATCCAACATGGTGCAAAATAATATGCTCTATGTCATATACGTTTGTGTGTTTAAAGCTTGGGTTTTCTTTTATGTTTTTGATGCAGTCGCTCTTTAAGCGCAAGTCGTTTAAGAAAACCAAACCTTCTGAAGATCATGTCATTGCTGGATGGAAGGAAAAGGTTAATCCATGAAGCCATGCAAAACTATAGTTTTAGTAATTATGGTGTGCGCTTATTGTCATGAATCTTTTATCACCAACCGTTGTGTTATGACATATACCATCTGTTATTTCGTATATGGCTGGTTGCTGCCTAAACATTGTGATCGTAGAAGTTCTGAATGATTGAGTCTTTGTTAGTCGCTTTGGTATCAAGATTACAGTGTGACTCATTCTGTGGATGGGTTCGCCAACAAAATCCCGATATTATTATTATTATTATTATTATTATTATTATTATTATTATTTTATTTATAAATCATCGCTTTATTAAAACTCATGATTCTACAAAAATTAGTGGGAAGCGGAGAAACCAACCTGGGCCTACACCCCAAAGAATAAGAAACCAATCCTATTAAAAATATGAACCGCAAAGACGCGCTGCAACGTCTCGAGTCATAGAGAATCGTCGAATCACGCTTTAAGAAGCGTTCTCGTCCTTCCAAGTTCTCCAAAAGAAAAGAATGAAAAGGGAGAAACCCATATCCAATATCCGCACATTTAGCATCGTACTTGACACGCTTACGTTGTGCGGCATCAATAACCACACGCCCGACATAAAATCGGTCATCCCAGATTGCGTCGAGGCGACGATCCGTAAGATCAACACATACATCACGCCCACCATCCCAAGAGAAAGTAATATATCACCGGTCAGAAGGATCCGTCCCTATCTCCATAAAGTTCAATACCCACCTCCTTACGAAATAAATTCGGACCGAGAACATATATCAACAAGAACATCACGCACAATGTTATGCCGATATTTAATGCCAACAATACCGGACACGAAACAAGCAGTGATCCCTATAAATATCTCCAAAAACCCAACCGATAAATTATTATTATTATTATTATTATTATTATTATTATTAAACATCACTTCATTAGAAATAAAACCATGTGATTACAATAAATTAGTGTGAGTCTTGAAACAATCCAGCTCCCACACTTTTAAAGAATAACAAAACTAATCCCATCAAGATATGAGTGGAAGACGCGCCTAAATTTTAGAATTAGATCAATATCCTTATCACATTTTTAAATTCTCATGTACATCAATATAATCAATTAAATCAAAATTATGTTGATTTTAAATTATAAAAAACTATTATTTATATCTTATATTTATCATAATTGTGTTGTTCATATATATTTTTTGGTCTCGGGTGATGAAAAACATGATGATGTAATTACAGAAGTTTCGATATAGAAATGAAAAAACACATTGTTCATATATGCCTTTTGGTCTTGAGTGATTAAAGAACATGTTGATTTTTGAATTTTCATGAGAATATAAAAGTTTGTGAAGTATATTAGTTTAATTACAAAAGTTTTAGAAAAATATTGATATAATTACAAAATTTTGGGAAGGATATTGATGTAATTACAAAAGTGTGAGGATGATATTAATGTAATTACAAAAGTGAAGGATTTTTTATATAATATTGAATTTTAGTAAGGAGATTTACATATAACTTCCCCTTATTATTATTATTACTACTACTACTACTAGTATTACTAGTACTAGTAATACTAGTGCTAGTATAAATATTGTGGAAAAATCATATAATTATACCTAAACTAATGCAAGAGAATAAAAAATAATAGAGAATGCAAATAATAAAACACTAACTAAGAATATGGTAAAATCAAACTGAGACCTGAGTATTTATAGTGGTTCAGCTTTTGTCACACTTTCAAAATATTGCAGTGGAAAGATAATCGGGGCGTGACTTCATACGAATAGGAAAAGTAAGGAAATATTTGAATTTGATATGAAAATTAAAAGTTTAATGCCTACAATTCTCTTTGTCTTGCTTTGTTCTCTTGATAGGAATGTTAAAAGTTTAATGACTTCATACGATGTTTTTTTAAACCATTAGCCCTTTAACTAACGTATTTGGTTTTATTGAACATACGAATTTCACACAATTCTCTTTGTCTTGCTTTGTTCTCTTGTGCCTATAAATAAAGTGTTCTTCTCGAATTATCCCGATAAAGATTTCGTGATACCGAGGCACCAATAAAGTCGAAAAAATTTATACGGAAAGTGAATCTACATGATTCGAGAAGATATCCAAGATTATCATCGCCCTAACCCCAATTTATAACAAACGTATAAATTCGGAAAGCAGTTTATACACGATTCAAAGATTATCTAAGCAATCTTTGATTATCAAGACCCTAACACAACCGACTGCAATCTTTGAAACATACTTTATCCAATTATGGCAACACACGAAGATTCTTCATGACACGCAAAGGGAACTACATTAGACAATGTCAAAAGATCGACTAAATGTGATGGCCAACTTCTCACTGTGTATACATGTAGACGGGTCCTTTTGTTCCTGTTCCAAATCATTCAAAAAACTTAACGATCTTGTACATATCCAATATCTGCAGCCCGTTTCTTAAGATCCTCTAAATAATCATATATCTCATTGGCTAGTGGGTGAAGTCGATCACCAACAAAGAATGAATGAACTGTTTCTTGACCTCAATCCGGCTACTTCCCTACACTTTCTTCACGCCTCTATCTTTTATTATCTTTTTCGTTCGGTTAAAACATAAGTCGTTGAATCTTTCGGTTCTAATTCAAGAAGGCGTTTTGCTGTAGATGGTACCAGCTTAGACACCTTTGCCTCTCGGTTTTGCTCTTGGTACAAATACCAAAACACGTCTACCATGTCAAGATCATGTTCAATACCATTAAATACCTAACATCTCTTCTATTTCATGTCGATGTGAAACAAAGACGTAACATCGTGTTTATATTTGGTTAGAAACATAGTATATTTGCATAATAATACAATTTCTTGTTTGTTTTTGGAAAAAAGAAGAAGCTTTGGTTAAAAACAAACAAGTACATAGTTCCAAAAGTCAACTACTAGTTTTAAATTTTGGCCATAAAACTGCTAAACAGTAAGCTAGCTTTCGACTATTTAAAATGGCTCTTTAGACCAATATTTTGTAAGGGATATGTTACAGGAACCCTCCCTGTGGGTTAACCGTACAGACCGCGAAGCACATAGTAGAACGCCATAATGCACACAATTGTAAAAGGGAGCTTTGTTTGGCTCAAATGCATGTGATAATAATGTTGATTAAAAAAAGGATGCGTAGACGGTAGACCATAGAAATTGTGGAATAACCACTCCCAAAACCTAATCCTAAGTGAATACATCTTCATCACTTATTTTCTCTTGCTAATTCACAAATTCAAATGGTGTACTATTTCTCTTAGTACATCAACTCAACTATTTGCGCATTCATCTAAGCTCAAGGAGTCTGTTACAAGTTCAGTGTCTTCTCTCTTTTAAGACTATTGAATACGAGTAATGATTTTAGTGTCATCCCGGTAAATAATATGAGTAATGGTTACCTTTAAACATGTATACTTAATAAGTCATCTTTAATGTACTGTAGAAAAGCAAATGAATAATTTATTTAGATCCCACATCGGTTGAGAGAGGAAAGATGATGGAAGAAGGAGCTGTACAAAACGGGAAATATGCAATTGATTTAGGTACTTACCTGGATGGGGTCTATGGGTGATCAAGAAGGCTCATGGCCTAGGTTGGTGACCTCCATTGCACTCAGGAGGGGTGCCACCCTAAGATCGGCCCAAGTGGTCGAGTCTACATCGTAATTTGTTGCTGTGGGGGCTTGCGTTCGCGCGGCCCCTGACCAATTCTCTAGTTTAAATGTTCGTCCTGGGTTTTGGATTGTTCTGTTGTTGGTCTATTGTCATTTTCTCACCACTTATAGTTTGTGTTCTTCTGCTTGATCAAATTATTTGCTACTTTGCTGTGTTAATGAATACAAATACACAATTAAAACCGAATTGGCATTTCAATTGCCATAACCCTCTTAACAAATTAATCTAGATTTAAAAGACGCAAACTGTAAAGATAAAAAAACACACACACGATCTCATGAAAACTAATCACAGTAATTTTTGTTTCATGGGAAATCTTGTTCACTAGAAACACTAAAATAGATTACGAAAATAGGTTAATAATACTATTTCTAACATTATCATAGATATAGTGTTGCAATATATTGAATTCTCTTTGAACATTTGCTTCTTTCAATCTGCTACGATTTTGATTTTGTATTTATGTATGGACAGAAATAATAATAGGTTTGAAGAGACTTCCGAAATCCCTCCATGACATCCAATGTCCTTTCTTCCTGGAAATACCATCCACGAGATAACAAGAACCATGGTCGGTATAAAAAAGCAAATATAATTTATTATAAGCGAAATTAAGACAAATTTGGGTTACAATTTACAGGAAACAAACTAAAGATAGTTGAAGAATACTAACATCCTGAGGGTTTTGTCCTAAGTTCCAGAAGCGACCTGCGCTGAAGACAAGAACATCCGCTCCATCCCATATATATGAGAACCAGTAAGTTTATCAACTCTAATGGCTCGTTGGCTTCTTTAGAAGCATTTTGCGGCGGATGATCAATGACCAAGAGAAACACACTCAGTAGTACTGGATGGTTGATTGGTTGAATTGTAGTCTTGATACATAATGGAAAGGAAACCTTTGTGTTGGGTCATTGGGTTTCCATGCTTTTCATATATTGTTGAAAGGTTTGAGACTCCTTGTGAAAGCATGCACAGTAGAGACCCCTTATTGGTTTCTTCCTTGAAGTCTCCTATAAATTTATACGGCCATTTCGCTTACTTAGTCAACTAAACAATCGGAGACCACGATTTCCAAAAGAAAGACAATGGTTACTTGTACATTCGTTTACAGTTTGCACCATTTTTATGTCAGCTTAGAGCCTGTTTTCATTTTCCACCCACCAATCTATTTTAGTTTCTTTTCAAAATTTAGAAAATGAAACTTACAAAATGAAAAATATAATATGAGGTTCCTCCCATCATAAGAACAAAAATGCATTTCCGTTCCTTAATGGTAAATTTTAATCCATTGTCACTAGCAATAATTGACTCGCTAAAATAGTAAACTCAGGGTTGGGGAGACTTTCGTGTCAACTATAAACAACAATGGCTTTTCATAAGACCAAAAGCGAAATCCGTGCGTTTACTATATTTTTTCGTTAAACTAGACAAATTTTCAGTGGTACATACAAAAGGAACACCAACGCTAATATATATATAAAATTTGATAAGACATGAAAACTGTCATTTTAGCTTGTTTAGACTTTTAGTGCAACTTCTATATCCGTTTGTGCCCTGGTTTGATGTCTAAAACGGTACATTCAGATGTTGTAGGATTCCAAAAGATTATACAGACGCAATGCAACTATGCAACTAGAAGTCACACTAAATATGTGATCCAAAAGGACAGATGAGGCCAGGTTAGGCTAAGGTCCACTTAAATCCTTCCAAGAGTCACTGGAAATCTTATGGCTAATGGGTATGGACCATGGAAATTCATTTATAAATTGGTCGACGATTGCGGTTATGTTTTAATATATAAGGGATTTGGGTCTAAAGTCACCCAGATATATTTTTAATGCATAAAATCTCCAAATCATTCTATAAGTGAAGGACAGATGGCTATAGAGAGTTTATTAATGTTTGGCCACAGGAAATACGTTTTATGATGTTTTGGATGATCTTTCAAATTTTGAGTTCTACTGGTGTTAGATGTTTAGTGACTTTAGTCAACTTAAGATGTATTGTTTAGCAGTCACAAAGCTGTAATTAATGTGCTACAGTAAAATTAGATTATGATTAAAACAATGTAATATTTTAGGATCATATGTGACACACTAATTGTTTACAAAAGAGCTAGTAACTTTTTTGAGCAAAAAGTGCTCAGGGTCAATTCAACCCAGTGTGTTCAGACCCATCGAAAACTTACCTGTTTTAAACAGTTACCCAACCTACCTGCACAGCCCCTTTTCAACCTCTAAGATTCATATCAGGTTGTATGTTATTTGGACTGCTAGATAGAGGTTGCATGCAAATTACTTTTCAGAATCATTACAGGGGAGGTATTATAGGTAATTATTAAGGCTGGCAATCACACTAAAAGCCTATTACCTTCATTTTTCCAAATGCAGCTTTGAGTTTTTACGCAGGAACAAAGAACCATATATTTGAAACTATGCACATAAGTTACGATTAAATGTTTTACCAGATATTATCTATATATAAGTTAATTTACACGCTCATTTGAAAGTAGATGAATAACATGTACTCAAAGCTATGCATTTAGTCAGAAGCTTAAATTCAATTGGACGGAAAAAGAATTAAGAGTAAATGACAATATACACCGTCCAAAAATAATGACAATATACAAATGTAAGGGAAGTCAAAAAAGAAGAATGTCAAAAGAAGAGAGCAAGTGAACAAACCTCATCTCAATTAACAATACTCTTCAGTCTTCACTTCCGAGGATCAATATAAACTGCTATTTACCGCCGTGCTCCATCTCAGTTTTTCTTACTGGATATGGGGAAAAGCGGATCCAAATGCACGGCCCCACATGTCAGACGAACCGAATACCTTCAATATTTCAAGCTAAGCACTTGACGGTTGCACCATCCGGGTCAATATGAGAGATAAGTAACTTCCTTGCTTTGGAAATTCTGTCAAATGTGATGGTTTCTCAGTGACTGCAAAGGAAAGTTGCTAAATAGCTAATCGTATGATAGTTGGTTCATCTCGTGTTAATCGTTTGAAACATCTGTTCAGTTGCTTCAACCAGAAGTTATCAATTAGGAGAACTGAGTTTGAGGTTGATAAATGATATCTTACCTCTAATCAAGTTAAGGCATTCAATCACCAATGGTCTTTGCATGAACATACCCCTGATCCAAAATGATGGAACCGATACGAGTCCCTAACTATAATAGACCGACTGCAAATCTTTGAAACATACTTTATCCAATTATGGCAATCATTGCAAACACGAAGATTCTTCATGACACGTAGGGGAACTGAATTAGACAATGTCAAAAGACCAAATGTGATGGCTAACTTCTCACTGTGTATGCACGTAGATGGGTCCTTTTGGTCCTGCTCCAAATCATTCAAAAGACTGTAACGATCTTGTACATATCCAATATCTGCAGCTCGCTTATTAAGATACTCTAAATAATCATATATCTCATCCGCTAGTGGATGAAGTCGATCACCAACAAAGAATGAATGAATAGTATTCTTGACCTCAATCCAGCTACGTCCGGCACTTTCTTCACGCCTCTATCTTTCATTAACTTTCTTGTTCGGTTCCGATCATCCCATTTCCGGAAACTGCATACATATTTGATAATAAAACATAAGTGGCTGAATCTTCTGGTTCTAATTCAAGAAGGCGTTTTGCTGAAATTTCTCCAATTTCCTTGTTTTATGAGGCAGTACAAGCACTCAAGAGTGTCCTCCACACCATCGCGTCTGGTTCGATTGGCATTGACTCGATGAATTCTAGTGCACGGGTCAAAAGTCCAGACCTTCCAAGAATGTCTACAACACAAGCATAGTGTTCAGGTTGTGGGACTAGACAATAATCTTGACTCATTGACTTAAAGTATTCGAGTCCTTTATCAACTAGCCTTACATGGCTACAGGCCGTTAAAACACCCACAAAAGTAACGTAATTTGGTGTATAACCGTCACGTTTCATTTCCTCAAAGAGGTTAATAGCTTCATCTCCACAGCCGTGTTGAGAATAACCTGTAATCATTGCATTCCATGAAATGTCATTTTTATCATTCATTTCAAGAAACTCACTCTTGGCATCATCAAGGCTCCCACATTTTGAATATAAAGTTATGAGAACATTAGAAGCTTCAGGTTCTAAATTATAGCCGTTTTTTATCATTCTTCCATGAATTTGCCTGCCTTGCGTTATGTTTGTTGTATTTGCTGCAGCACTAACAGCAGAACCGTATGTAAACATATTTGCTTCAATACCGATTTCATTCATTTGAGAGTATACTTTTAATGATTCCTCATAGTTCCCGCTCTGTGCAAACCCCGAAACTAATGCATTCCATGAGACATTGTCTTTTAAATTAATCTTGTCAAACGCCAAATATGCTTCGTTTATTGAACCACATCGAGCATACAGAGACACTAGTGCATTACCAATTGAAAGATCAGATGAATAGCCACAAACGACTGCTTGGCCATGAATTTGACGTCCTTGATTTATTGCTTGAATTCCTGCACACGCACTTATGGCACTTGAAAATCCAATGTTGTCTGATTGGATACCTTGGTATATCATCTCCTCAAAAGTTTTAAGAGCTTCAACAAATAAATCATGCTGCGATATCCGCTATCATAGCTGTCCAGGAAACCACATCTCTCCTTAAGACGCCTCAGAATTTTCATTGCAGTATCTAAGTTTCCATGCTTGGAGTACATGTCAATAAGCACACTGCTAACATATACATTCGGTTGAAAACCCGCTTTAACAACTTGTGAATGGATCTGCTCTCCTAAGTCTAAAGCACCCACTAAAGTACATGTTCTAAGTATACTTGGATACGTGTACTGATTAGGCCGCAAGCCTTCAATCTGCATTTGTGAGAAAATACGAAAGTTCATGAAGATCCCTGACTGTCCATACGCTACTAACATCACATTCCATAAAACGACGTTTTCTTTTTCTGTCGAAAGGAAAACTCATGAGCAGTTTTGACATCAGAGCATTTACATAAAGATCAAGTAAAGATCCTTCTATGATTATATCTGCACACATTCCGCCTTTATTGCATACGAGTGCAATTGTCTTCCTTTAAAAGGTCCCGACTGATGCACAAGCACTTAAGAGGCTAGCAACTGTAACAGAGTCCGGTTTAAGAGTATCCAACTGCATTTTCTCATACAATTCTAACGCCTTTTCACTTAGTCCTTTCTGAGCAAGACCCAGATAAGCGTGTTATATGATACTCCATCTCGATGCTCCATTAGACTAAAAATCTGTTCTGCAGATAACAAATCACCACAACGTGAATACAATGTCACAAGAGCATTGCACACAAAGTTTCAGACGAAAATCCCCATTTATGAATAAGGCCATGCAACTGCTCTCCTACATCAAAAACGCAATCTTTGTACAAGAACTAATAACACTAGAGAAAACATAAGGCGTCGGCAATATCCCGAATTATGCATTTCGTAAATAACAAAATGCTCTCCTCTTCACATCCATTTTGAGAAAATCCCGAAATCATAGCAACCCAAGAAACATTATCTCTCATACCCAAACCACGAAACACAAATCTCGCACTATCTACATCCCCTTTCTTTGCATACAAATCAATCAACGGATTACACACAACATAATTCGTACCAAATCCACACCGCACAATCTTCCCATGAATCATCCTCACACTACAATAATCAACCTTATCTCCACTACACGCCCTTAAAACATTAGCAAACGTCACCTCATCCGGAGCAACACCCCCCTCCAACATCCTCCCAAACAACCCGAACACCACATTACTCATCATCTTCTTCCCAATCAACCCAAAAAACACCCCATTCCAAAAACTCAAATCTCTCTCAGGCATTTCATCAAGCACTTTATACGCGCAACTTAGCTCATTTCTTGCAACGTAAACATCAACTAACTTACTACGAATTACATCAAAGTTCTCAAAACCCGATTTCAGTATCTTCCCATGAACCTTTTTGAAGTCTAGTAATGACCCAGAATTTAAAAACCCTTCTAATAGCCAACAATATGTTTGATCATTAGCATATATTCGACCCGAAAAACTGATAGCGTTATTCGGGTTATTATCGTATTCGTCGAATAGATGCAAAGATGCAGAAGTGGTGAATGTGGCTAGTTTCAATGTGCGTAATTTACGCGGGAAAGATTGAATTGGGGTGAATAAGAATGTGCCACGTGATAACATCATTATTGGGTGTTGTTTTATAGTGTGATGAAACTCTCACACAGTAAAACACACACACATAAACATGAAGAAGATGAGAGTGTTGAGTTCATATAAACACTTATGAACTAAACATAGTTGACTGCTAATGCTTAGCTTGAGGGTTTTAAACTAAAATAGTTTTAAAAAATTAAAAAAAAAAAAAAAAAAAGGTTATGAAACATTTGAGGGTGTTTGTTTAAGCTTATACTAGTATGTGGATATTTGTGGTGTGGGTTATGAGCTTATTTGATTTTGACTTATAATTTTGCTTATTTTAAAATTTATAAGTTTATATAAGTTTTATTATAATCTTTATATATAATAAAACAAAAGATTTTTGAATGGCATATCTCCTGACGTCATATTTGATGTCACTAATCCACGTGTCGTTATTTCTAACTCCCTTTTTGCTAACATTTTCTAATTTTACACAAAAGCCCTTTAAAGTTGTTTTCCAATTTCTGAATGGTTGTATTGTTCCTGGAATATAGCAAACTGGGAATGTATTTTTCCAAATTTTTTTACTCTGGTTTTTCATCTACGTCTTTTATTTAAATTCAAGTGGTATGACTGAATCGGACTAAATATGTATAATTTTTATGTTCGCTTTCATCTTTCATTTATATATTCATCTTCGTCTCTTCATAGTTTAACTTACGGGTTATGTATTTGTTTGTAGGCTTGTAGCAAATGTTCCCAGCTACTAATCCTAATTTTTTTTATTTTACAATTTCATTCGAAATAATGATGTGGTGTTTTTTGATGAATGCTATATGTCTTTTAATTTCAATGATGAATAATTTAATTGGGTGTGTCTTAAGTACCCCAAATGTTGAGCAATGCCCACCAAGTGTTTGTGGAAATGCTCGCTAAATTGCATTTGTTTACAAATAAATCCCTCTTTTTTGTACTAACGATTTTCACATTCATAGCGAAAATGTATATTATTAATAATCTTGAAATTGAGATGTGTTTGATCTAAAGTGTAAAGTTTGTGAAAAACTAGAAGGGGTTGAATAGTTTTGCCAATTAAAACTTTCTTTTAAACTATTTAGATCGACTTATGTCAATCTATTTGGACGTGTGTGTTGGATGTTGATAAACAAGCATATAAAGGTATGTAATGAAAGATAAGAGTAAAAGCACAAACCACAACGCAGTATTTATAGTGCTTGCTACAAGGACACATTCCTTGCCTACTCCACTCCCAAGTCACATACTCGAGAGTTCGTAATCACTACACCAATCTCCTTATGGCGAGAAGCCTTCCTGGCGTCGCCTACCCTTTTTCCGGTGCTAGGCTAACCACCGAGTTCTTTCACTCAAGGTGAACCACACCTACACAACGCCACCACCCTTTATAAGGTACTAGGCTAAGTACCTAGTTCTTTCACACCAAGGTGAACCACACCTACACAACGTCGCCTACCCTTTATTAGGTACTAGGCTAGCACCTGGTTCCATTGCAATGGAGGAACTACTACCCAACACTACACCAACAACTAATCCCAAAGGAGATCAACTCCTTTCTACAACATCATTAAGGATATCAATATCCTTGGATCTAGTACTAATCTATCTTGTACATCGAAACACACCATATCGAATGTACATCTAAGGCACCTTTCACTAATGCCTTTAACTAGATCTTCAAGACACCCTTCACTAATGTCTTGTGTCTTGACTTCTAAGCACCTTTCACTAATGCTTCTTGTCTTGAATTCTAAGCACCTATCACTAATGCTTCTTGTCTTGACTTCTAAGCACCTACCATAAGTGCTGATGATGTGGACGATAGATACCCTTCACTAATATCTTCGTCTTGACACTTGAGACACCTTTCACAAATGTCTTCAACACTTCTTAGGAAAAGATAAACAATCATCAACAAGAAGGCTTCAGTAGTCTTGATGATGAGGAAGCATGACAACTTATGGACTTGAGCTTGCTCGACTTCAAAGGTGGTGATCTCGCCTTTAAGAGGAACCTAGAAGATCACACAAAAACAAAACTACAAACATAGATCTCTTGGATCTGAGGTTAGAGAGTTTTCAACTCTAGAGGAAAGTATGTTAGAAAGGGGTGAGAAACAATGAAGAAATGGCTCACTATTTATAGAGGAAAAATCTCTCGTTCCGGATCCCACGGATCCTTCCACAACGGATCTGTCTAGCGTAAAGCTAGGGATCCCGGGCGCTCCTTTTACCCATGGGTATTTTGGTTATGGGTCATGGGTTGATCCATGGATCTTTGGCTAGATACAATGTATCTCTTGAGTCAATGCACTTAGTCACTGGGTATGGGTTGATCCATGGGTTATGGATATTATCCATGTATGATATAAGCATGATGTCATGCAATGGGTTATGGGTCAAGCTTCATGGGTCATGGGCTTTGGGTTGTACCAACTACATTCAATGTATTTGCCCAATGGGTTATGATACTTAAGTTTCTACCCATTTATATTACTCGATATACTACATACTAGTTATGTGTATATTTTACCCAAATATGTAAACACTAGTTGTTGTATATATGTAATATTAAATCATAAAATCACTTATACTTGTTTTAGTGTTTTATATGAAAATGTGAATATGTTAGAAACTATTAGTTCAAACCATTTACGTATTTTATTTGTTTCGTTAAAATGATTTTACGTTTGTTATCGACAAAACATTAGAAGTTCGTAAAATATAAATAAACGTTTTTACGGCTTATTTGTATTAACAATCTCCACTTTTTGTTGATGACAAAACATAAATTTATTTTAAGGAAAAGCTAAAATTCTTAAAAGTTTGAATTTGTAGTTTTACTTTCTTCTCCCCTTTTGTCGAAACAAAAAGAGCTTGAAGGAAACTAACACATTGTTTTTAGGAAAAACATGTGAAAGAAATAAAAAGAAATAGAGAGCAAGTAACGGGAAAGAATCTCGTCTTTACTCCCCCTTGACGAGTCCATCCCTATGTAAGGGCGTCAAGAAAGTAATACTAATCTAGTTTGTTTGCAAGTAAGTTTGCAAAAGATTTCGTCTAAGTGACGAATGTGCCCCCCTTTGATGATTGCAATTTTGCAAGGGGATGTCAAGAAATATAATCCTAATATTGCAAGTAATTTGCAATGTATTGCTTTGACATAAAGCTCCCCTAGCTTTAGGATGTCAAAATTTTCATGTGTAAACTACAAAACAAAGGTTAGAAAACTAGTATAATTCACAATTTCCTGCAAATGTGGTCCAAGTTAGTAGAAAATAGTTTTCTGTCTTACGAATCCCACGGTTCCCCCTAGTAGGGATCCGTCTAGGCAATTCTGAGGGATCCGTATAGCTGATGATCAATTTCAACAATGGTGATATAACAAGTAATGTTATCAAAAAAATGAGATATGAATACAACGTAATCATATACTCAGAAATATAACAAGTAGCATGTAATTTCATTTAATACAACTAGAGTTATGATATACATGATTCTAAAAACAAAATAAAATAAAAAAATACATGACTAGGAATTTCTAGACCAACTATCGCTTGATGCTAGGACACCACTAAAATCTTCTAGCTCAAGTTTTGTTTAGGTTTAATCTCGTCGAAACGTTTGAGGAGATGATAGAACATGAAACGTTGGTCTTCTCGTACTTCATGTATCAAACTTTCAACATGTTGACAATGATAGCAATCTTTGTCATGGCTAGGTAGTGGTGGTGGAAGAAATGAAATGGCTTGATGCGAAGGATCAAGTGAAGCGGTTTATTGGAGCTTGAAACGATGGAGGGATTGGTGGAGGCGCATTTGAGAATGGCTCGTCCAAGAATGATGGTGGTGGTAGAGAAGTGTCAACTTCCATCCGGTCGGTGGTTGACTTTGATGATTTCTCATAATCCAAATGGGATTATATGATGGAAACGGCGAAAAGAGCCGGAGCTAGTGTTGACTCAACACTTTGATTTTCTACCATTATTCCTTCTAATGAGGAAAATGTTGTCATGGAGGCGGATGAGGCGACCTAGGAGGCAAGTCCTCTAAATTGTAGAGGTGTGGTGATGATAGTGGAGATGTAAAGGAGATAGCTCTAGGAACCAATGATGATGGTTTAGTGGTCGTTCTTCCCAACGAGGTGTGTAAACTGTAATACAACGATCGTGTGTCTTGAAATAAGCTTAAAGAATAACTTTATACAGAAACAAAAGATAAAATAAGATATACACAAATAATATGAACAAGTATAAACAAGTATCAACAAGCACCACTAAGGAGCTTTTAGAGTCATTGGTAATGGTGTAAGTTCACTAATTACTCGATGGCTGTTATGAGTGGGCAAACAACAAGCTCCTATAAACTTCTCAAATTAACTCATGAGAGCTCAACAATCACTAAAACAATGAGTATGATAAAGATCACAAGCTCAAGGTTCAATGAGGAACTTTTCCTAAGCTAAAGAGAATCACTCAACCTCCACTGTTTGCTTGATTGGAAGGAGGTTAATTGAATAAAATAAGGGGAAAAAGCTATCTAATTTAAGCTATAAACTGAAAAACAAACATACACATAATAAAAGAAACAAGTACTTGAAAATCCAAAATACAAGTACTTGATGAGAATCAGCAGATTAATCAATCTTAAGCTTTAGCGGAATCGGATAAAGCACTTAAACATGAAAACTAAAATTAATAAAATATACTAATGAAGACAAGCAACATAACATTAAAACACTAAAAGCATTAAACATAAAACTAAGTAACAAAGACATAAGTAAATAAACAATTAAATCAAAAGCAGGAAAACTAAAAGCAGAATCAAGAAGAATCAAAAAGAATTCGTGAGCGAAAAGTTGACTAAACCGAATTTAAAACTTAAACTACTGATTAAATAAGTTAATATAAACTATAAGAACATAAACTTAACAAAGATAAACAACATTTAACAAATATGCAAGATTCTAGGATCTAACAACCTCAAAGTGCTCATAATGAGATTGTCAAGTGTCAAATTGACTTTCTACCATGCTACACCCTTTGGTTAAGATTTCACTGAGTCAAATAGGTTCCATATAGTGTAAATCAGACAAGAACAACACCATTCACAACCATTCTCACAGTTTCATTATCAAACCCAAACAATCCTTTAATGGAACAAAATTGAAGTTTTCAAAACAAAAGACTATATAAACCAATCATATCAAATCCAGAGGAACCAAAGTGTCAAAATGGACCTTTTCAAAGATAAACAAGTAGTCACAAATGTTCAAACCTAGGATTGTCAAAAACTAGCATATTGACGATCAAGTGCAATATCAAACCACAATCAAATCCAAAACATAACAACCTAAGATTAAGCTATAATATCATAAACAAACAACAAAGAAACACATAAACATGAAAATTAAAGCATATAAAAGACTAGAACAATAAAATGCAAAAATGGTAAAAATGAGCTTACAAGTGAATCCAAGTTGAAAGCGAGAACCATGGTCACAGAACACATCCTAAGGCTTTCCACAAAGCTTCTAAACCAAAGGCAATCCACAATTAACCTTGCTCCATACAGTTTCACCAAGATCACTTCATTATTTTTGGTTTTCATTGTTTTTCTGAATCTAAAAACTAAACTTGTTTTAAGGTCTCTAAAAGCTTGAAAGCTTTTGTCAGGAGCTTATGTGAGCTAATTGAGTCCATAAAACAACTACATAACAAGAATTTAAAATATTTGAAATTTAAATGAATTTAAGCAAAACATGAAATTTAAAAGATACTTGAAATTAAACTTAAAATAAAGTTTCATTACACTAATTTAAGAAAGACTACAACATTAAAAGCAATAAATGACAAGTAATTTAAAGAAAGCATTTAAAATTACACTACGTGACCAATGGCTATCCCAAAGGTTATAAATTACACTACTCTTTACCATTGACTAAGGCTAATTAGCGAAGTAACTTCTTCTCTTGCCTCTCTCCGATATTTATAGTCATTTGAGTTCCCACCATCTTCCAATCAAATCCCACTTTAATTCATGTCCATTGGATAGCGAAAATCATCCTAGTTTTTAAGTGACTTTTGGCGCCAAAAGTGCTACTAGTAGATTGAGGCAGTTCTGCAACAATTAATGCTTCTTGTTCACATGTAGAGGTGGAGGGGACATGTTTGGATAGGTTTATGGGTCAAGTGGTGGAGTTGATAGCAAAAGCAAGGTATGTGATGGTATAGGGGAAGGTAAAGTTGTGGGCTGGTATAGGTGTGCAGGAAAAGGTGGTGAGAGTGGGTAAGCAAGTGGAGGTGGAATACCAGGGAGGTGGAAGGGTGGTATGGTTTTGGTGGGGTATGTGAGGAGAGGAAAGCAGGAAGTTTGGTTTGGTGGTATTGACGGATATTATTTAAGAACCGGATATTATTTAGTGGAAGTATCTGCTGAAACGTTAGTCTTCAAGAGATACCATCAACAAGATTTTACTTAGCGAAACCATTGATTCAAAGAATTAAAATAGGCTTCAGAGAAACCATCGATATTATCGTGAGAATCGAACTGTTTCACTCTTTTTGTACACGGTTCACATAAAACACATTTTCATGATATTTGTAACATTTATAAGGTTATTTATGTGTTTTGGTTGTTTTAGTGGGTTTAAACAATATAAAATATATGTGTTTTAGACACATATCAAATCCCCACACTAAACTATTGCTAGTCCCTAGCAATATTTATGAAGTTTTAATGGATTTTAAAGAACTCTTTACCAAAAGCCATCACTACGGAGTAGCCAAATGTTTCGATTCAAGTAAGAACCTTGGTACAATGATAACCAAATGATTTTGAGCAAATCATAAGTCAGAACGGATTTGATTTGTCTTTACCGAAAGCCGTTTGCTTCGGACTAGCCAACTCTTAGATAAATTATCAATATTATCTTTGGTGAGTGATTACCAATTATGGTTTTCCAATGCGCCTTTACCACAAGCCATAAACTTGCGGGCTAGCCAACTCTTCACTTTTTAGGATATGGTGAGTTGAATACCATACAATTTTGGGCAAATTGCAAGCCATATAAGCGGATTTGAGATATCTTTACCAAGAGCCGTTTGCTCTGGATTAGCCAATCCTTTTGTTTATTAGACAAGGCGGATGATAACCAATTGAGTAAGTGCAAAACACTTACTCCAAAAAAAAAAAAATTTTGGCCAAAAACGGGGAATCGGGTAATATATATGATAAAATTCGTGAGAATTCCCCCACACTTAGAAATGAATATTGCCCTCAATATTCAAAGTACCGCGGTTATGCCGAAACCGAAACGTAAAAGGGAAATACTACGGCCATTATTTTAGAAAGATATTTTTTTTTTTTTTTTTTTTTTATTTATTTGAAGAAAACTTATATACACATGTGGGGCAACTCCCCACACTTTAGAAAGATAGAAAGAAGTCGAAATATGGGTGAAAACCCATATGGCATGCTCTTGTTTTTGATTACCGAGTCGCTAGCTTGACTCGACCCAATTAATTTGTTCATGGGGAATGGTGGATGAGAAATTGGGTGGGGTCACCACTCACGGAATTATGAATAGGAAGGTAAGGAGAATAGTAAGGTAAGGATATATATTTATACAACAAAACACAAATATTTTTGGTTGTAGTATAGTGGTAAGTATTCTCCCGCGGGTGACCGGGTTCGATCCCGCATCCGGCGCTTAAATTTGATTGGTCCTAAACCGCATCTTTTATTAGTCAACCAAATGTAGTAAAGTCAAACTAATCTAGGACCAAAGTAATTTAAATCCATGGGAGTATAGTGTACCCCGGTCGTTATTCCCCAACGAGGTGTGTAAACTGTAATACAACGATGTGTGTCTTGAAATAAGCTTAAAGAATAACTTTATACAGAAACAAAAGATAAAATAAGATATACACAAATAATATGAACAAGTATAAACAAGTATCAACAAGCACCACTAAGGAGCTTTTTAGAGTCATTGGTAATGGTGTAAGTTCACTAATTACTCGATGAACTGTTATGAGTGGGCAAACAACAAGCTCCTATAAACTTCTCAAATTAACTCATGAGAGCTCAACAATCACTAAAACAATGAGTATGATAAAGATCACAAGCTCAAGGTTCAATGAGGAACTTTTCCTAAGCTAAAGAGAATCACTCAACCTCCACTTGTTTGCTTGATTGAAGGAGGTTAGGCGAATAAAATAAGGGGTGGGAAAAAGCTATCTAATTTAAGCTACAAACTGAAAAACAAACATACATACATAATAAAAGAAACAAGTACTTCAAAGAATCAAAATACTGAATCGGCAGAATCAAATACAATTCAGAATCAATCTTAAGCTTTAGCGAAATCGGATAAAGCACTTCGGATAAACATGAAAACTAAAATCAATAAAATATACTAATGAAGACAAGAAACATAACATTAAAACACTAAAAGCACTAAACAACAAACTAAGTAACAAAGACATAAGAAAATAAACAATTAAATCAAAAGCAGGAAAACTAAAAAGCAATCAAGTGAGAATCAAAAATAATTCGTGAATCGAAAAGTTGACTAAACCGAATTTAAAACTTAAACTACTAATTAAATAAGTTAATATAAACTATAAGAACATAAAATTAACAAAGATAAACAACATTTAAACAAATATGCAAGATTCTAGGATCTAACAACCTCAAAGTGCTCATAATGAGATTGTCAAGTGTCAAATTGACTTTCTACCATGCTACACCCTTTGGTTAAGATTTCACCGAGTCAAATAGGTTCCATATAGTGTAAATCAAACAAGAACAACACCATTCACAACCATTCTCACGGTTTCATTATTAAATCCAAACAATCCTTTAATGGACCAAAATTGAAGTTTTCAAAACAAAAGACTATATAAACCAATCATATCAAATCCAGAGGAACCAAAGTGTCAAAATGGACCTTTTCAAAGATAAACAAGTAGTCACAAATGTTCAAACCTAGGATTGTCAAAACTAGCATATTGACGGTCAAGTGCAATATCAAACCACAATCAAATCCAAAACATAACAACCTAAGATTAAGCTATAATATCATAAACAAACAACAAAGAAACACATAAACATGAAAATTAAAGCATATAAAAGACTAAAACAATAAAATGCAAAAATGGTAAAAATGAGCTTACAAGTGAATCCAAGTTGAAACTGAGAACCATGGTCACAGAACACATCCTAAGGCTTTCCACAAAGCTTCTAAACCAAAGGCAATCCACAATTAACCTTGCTCCATACAGTTTCACCAAGATCACTTCATTATTTTTGGTTTTTCATTGTTTTTCTGAATTTAAAAACTAAACTTGTTTTAAGGTCTCTAAAAGCTTGAAAGCTTTTGTCAGGAGCTTATGTGAGCTAATTGAGTCCATAAAACAACTACATAACAAGAATTTAAAATGACTGAAATTTAAATGAATTTAAGCAAAACATGAAATTTAAAAGATACTTGAAATTAAACTGAAAATAAAGTTTCATTACACTAATTTAAGAAAGACTACAACATTAAAACTGTAAATGACAAGTAATTTAAAGAAAGCATTTAAAATTACACTACGTGACCAATGGCTATTCCCAAAGGTCTTAACTACACCTAGGCTAATCCATTGGCTAACACTACAACTAAGTAATTAGCTTCTTCTTGCCTCTCCTCGATATTTATAGTCATTTGAGTTCCCACCATCTTCCAATCAAATCCCACTTTAATTCATGTCCATTGGATAGCGAAATCATCCTAGCCGTTTAAGTGACTTTTGGCGCCAAAAGTACTACCAGTAGATTGAGGCAGTTCTGCAACAATTAATGCTTCTTGTTCACATGTAGAGGTGGAGGGGACATGTTTGGATAGGTTTATGGGTCAAGTGGTGGAGTTGATAGCAAAAGCAAGGTATGTGATGGTATAAGGGAAGGTAAAGTTGTGGGCTGGTATAGGTGTGCAGGAAAAGGTGGAGAGAGTGGGTAAGCAAGTGGAGGTGGAATACCAGGGAGGTGGAAGGGTGGTATGGTTTTGGTGGGGTATGTGAGGAGAGGAAAAGCAGGAAGTTTGGTTTGGTGGTATTGACCGGATATTATTTAAGAACCGGATATTATTTAGTGGAAGTATCTGCTGAAACGTTAGTCTTCAAGCAGATACCATCAACGATTGTATCTTAGGCGAAACCATTGATTCAAAGAATTAAAATAGGCTTCAATGAGAAACCATCGATATCAATGATCGAACTGTTTCACTCTTTTTGTACCGGTTCACATAAAACACATTTTCATGATATTTGTAACATTTATAAGGTTATTTATGTGTTTTGGTTGTTTTAGTGGGTTTAAACAATATAAAATATATGTGTTTTAGACACATATCAAATCCCCACACTAAACTATTGCTAGTCCCTAGCAATATTTATGAAGTTTTAATGGATTTTAAAGAACTCTTTACCAAAAGCCATCACTTACGGAGTAGCCAAATGTTTCAGGTTCAAGTAAGAACCTTGGTACAATGATAACCAAATGATTTTGAGCAAATCATAAGTTTCAACGGATTTGATTTGTCTTTACCAAAAGCCGTTTGCTTCGGACTAGCCAACTCTTAGATAAATTATCAATATTATCTTTGGTGAGTGATTACCAATTATGGTTTTCCAACGCCTTTACCACAAGCCATAAACTTGCGGGCTAGCCAACTCTTCACTTTTTAGGATATGGTGAGTTGAACACCATACAATTTTGGGCAAATTGCAAGCCATATAACGGATTTGAGATATCTTTACCAAGAGCCGTTTGCTCTGGATTAGCCAATCCTTTTGTTTATTACACAAGGCGGATGATAACCAATTGAGTAAGTGCAAAACACTTACTCCAAAAAAATTTTGGCCAAAAATGGGGAATCGGGTAATAATATATGATAAAATTCGTGAAATTCCCCCACACTTAGAAATGAATATTGCCCTCAATATTCAAAGTCTGCATGTTATGCCGAAACCGAGAACGTAAAAGGAAATACTACGGCCATTATTTTAGAAAGATTTTTTTTTTTTTTTTTTTTTTTTTTACATTTTGAAGAAAACTTATATATACATGTGGGCAACTCCCCACACTAGGGTGGTAGAAAGATAGAAAGAAGTCGAAATATGGGTGAAAACCCATATGGCATGCTCTTGTTTTTATTACCGAGTCGCTAGCTTGACTCGACCCGAATTAATTGGTTCATGGGGAAATGATTGATGAGAAATTGGAGTGGGGTCACCACTCACAAAATTATGAATAGTAAGGTAAGGAGAATAGTTTGGTAAGGATATATATATATATACAAAGAAAACACAAGTACGTTATAGTGGTAAGTATTCACTTTGTCGCGGGTGACCTTCCCGCAGCGCGCCAAAATTTGATTGGTCCTAAACCGCATCTTTTATTAGTCAACCACTAATGGTCAACCATAAAGTCAAACTAATCTAGGACCAAAGTAATTTAAATCCATGGGAGTATAGCAAATCCGGGTCGTTATTCCCAACGAGGTGTGTAAACTGTAATACAACGATGTGTGTCTTTGAAATAAGCTTAAAGAATAACTTTATACAGAAACAAAAGATAAAATAAGATATACACAAATAATATGAACAAGTATAAACAAGTATCAACAAGCACCACTAAGGAGCTTTTAGAGTCATTGGTAATGGTGTAAGTTCACTAATTACTCGATGAACTGTTATGAGTGGGCAAACAACAAGCTCCTATAAACTTCTCAAATTAACTCATGAGAGCTCAACAATCACTAAAACAATGAGTATGATAAAGATCACAAGCTCAAGGTTCAATGAGGAACTTTTCCTAAGCTAAAGAGAATCACTCAACCTCCACTGTTTGCTTGATTGGAAGGAGGTTAGTGAATAAAATAAGGGGTGGGAAAAAGCTATCTAATTTAAGCTACAAACTGAAAAACAAACATACACATAATAAAAGAAACAAGTACTTATTGAATAAAACAAGTATTGAATGAGAATCAATTCAGAATTCAATTAGCTTAAATCAAATTATGCTTCGAGATCGGATAAATCACTTAAACATGAAAACTAAAATCAATAAAAATATACTAATGAAGACAAGAAACATAACATTAAAACACTAAAAGCACTAAACATAAAACTAAGTAACAAAGACATAAGAAAATAAACAATTAAATCAAAAAGCAGGAAAACTAAAAAGCAGAATCAAGAGAATCAAAAATAATCGTGAGCAGAAAAGTTGACTAAACCGAATTTAAAACTTAAACTACTGATTAAATAAGTTAATATAAACTATAAGAACATAAAATTAACAAAGATAAACAACATTTAAACAAATATGCAAGATTCTAGGATCTAACAACCTCAAAGTGCTCATAATGAGATTGTCAGTGTCAAATTGACTTTCTACCATGCTACACCCTTTGGTTAAGATTTCACCGAGTCAAATAGGTTCCATATAGTGTAAATCAAACAAGAACAACACCATTCACAACCATTCTCACAGTTTCATTATTAAATCCAAACAATCCTTTAATGGACCAAAATTGAAGTTTTCAAAACAAAAGACTATATAAACCAATTTCATCAAATCCGGAGGAACCAAAGTGTCAAAATGGACCTTTTCAAGATAAACAAGTAGTCACAAATGTTCAAACCTAGGATTGTCAAAACTAGCATATTGACGATCAAGTGCAATATCAAACCACAATCAAATCCAAAACATAACAACCTAAGATTAAGCTATAAAATCATAAACAAACAACAAAGAAACACGAAACATGAAAATTAAAGCATATAAAAGACTAGAACAATAAAATGCAAAATGGTAAACATGAGCTTACAAGTGAATCCAAGTTGAAAATGAGAACCATGGTCACAGAACACATCCTAAGGCTTTCCACAAAGCTTCTAAACCAAAGGCAATCCACAATTAACCTTGCTCCATACGGTTTCACCAAGATCACTTCATTATTTTGGTTTTCATTGTTTTTCGAATTTAAAAACTAAACTTGTTTTAAGGTCTCTAAAAGCTTGAAAGCTTTTGTCGAGAGCTTATGTGAGCTAATTGAGTCCATAAAACAACTACATAACAAGAATTTAAAATGACCGAAATTTAAATGAATTTAAGCAAAACATGAAATTTAAAAGATACTTGAAATTAAACTGAAAATAAAGTTTCATTACACTAATTTAAGAAAGACTACAACATTAAAAGCAATAAATGACAAGTAATTTAAAGAAAGCATTTAAAATTACACTCTGAAACCATTGAACAATGGCTAATCCAAAGTTCTTTACACTACATGACCAAGGCTAACCCAAAAGTAACTTCTTCTCTTGCCTCTCCTCCGATATTTATAGTCATTTGAGTTCCCACCATCTTTCTCGTCAAATCCCACTTTAATTCATGTCCATTGGATAGCGAAATCATCCTAGCCGTTTAAGTGACTTTTGGCGCCAAAAGTGGTACTAGTTGATTGAGGCGATTCTGCAACAATTAATGCTTCTTGTTCACATGTAGAGGTGGAGGGACATGTTTGGATAGGTTTATGGGTCAAGTGGTGGAGTTGATAGCAAAAGCAAGGTATGTGATGGTATAGGGAAGGTAAAGTTGTGGGTGGGTATAGGTGTGCGGGAAAAGGTGGTGAGAGTGGGTAAGCAAGTGGAGGTGGAATACCGGGGAGGTGGAAGGGTGGTATGGTTTTGGTGGGGTATGTGAGGAGAGGAAAACAGGAAGTTTGGTTTGGTGGTATTGACCGGATATTATTTAAGAACCGGATATTATTTAGTGGAAGTATCTGCTGAACGTTAGTCTTCAAACCATTGATTCGAATACCATCAACGATTGTATCTTTAGCGAAACCATTGATTCAAAGAATCAAAATAGGCTTCAGCAGAAACCATCATTATCGTGAGAATCGAACTGTTTCACTCTTTTTGTACCGGTTCACATAAAACACATTTTCATGATATTTGTAACATTTATAAGGTTATTTATGTGTTTTGGTTGTTTTAGTGGGTTTAAACAATATAAAATATATGTGTATTTAGACACATATCATATTTCATGAAGGAAATAGGATTATATTGATAAAACACAGTACAAGAGGATTGATCCTATTTGAAATACTACTAGGTTCCTTGAGTGTTTTCGCTAGGAGGATCATTATGTTGTTGATGAGTGTTGGTGGAATCAAGAATGAAGAAAGTCTTCATGAGAGATATGTTTAGCGGTTCCATCATCTTGTTCACAAGCACGCATAATGACTTTGAAATTGAGGATGAAAGTGCATAACGTTATGATAGAGGCGTCAAGAACATTCCATAAGGGATGAGTTTATTCTTGGAGCCTTGAAGATTTACAATTCGCCTTCGAAGAAATAGGCGAGATTGTATGGTTGTTGTGTTAGCAAACAATACAATATGTGAGCACAACAAGCGGGAAGGATTTCGATTTCCTCTAAGACTCAAACATTTTCACGTGGGATGAGTGCAAGGGCTTGTACGCTTCTCGGATGTCCCGTGAAGATAATGTTTGGATCGAGTAATATGGTCGAGGTTTGCATATAATGCGATGTAAATCTTCCGGGAGGGTATGTGAGAACAATATGGACTATTTTCTTCACGAAAGTGAAGAGAGAATCAAGTGACCAATCTTGGTGAAGGCACATTGTCCATGATTTGGAATTCGAGGATGTGAGCAAAATGCCCAAGGGTTAAAGTGAACTTTTGGTTTTGATATAAAACCAGAGAGAGAGAGCGATCCTCATTACGAACGAGTTCAACTTGACGTAAGAATTCCATTATGAACCTTGGACATATATTCTCATTGATTTCAAGAAGACATTCTAGTCCTATGGCTCGGAAGGAGGTATTGATACCTTCTTCGAATTGTAGAGAGGTGTCTACAATACGTCCTTCGTGGAAGTGACGGTTTTTGAGGTTATTGAACCCACGAACATGAATGCCAGGTGTGTTGGGTTAAAGGGAGATGTTCGGAGAGTAGACGCTAGCGAGTGAAAAATCAAACTCATATTCATGCGTCATAGTTAAACCTATAGAAATGAAGAGTTAAAAGAAAGTGATGTTTGTGTTCAACCTATGATTATCTAATGTTTTTACTAGATTTTTATTAACAATGGTTTTTTAACAACAATGACACTTACTCACTTATGGTTTTGACATTCTAGTGGAATATTTCTTTAAGAGAGAAAGTGGTTTTTATTTTGCATGAAAATGTTTTCCGATGAGGCGGATCCCACGGTTCCTTTAAAAAGGATCCGGCTAGTATATCTTCCGGATCCGTAGATCCGTAGTAATGTAAATGATTTGATAAAAACATAGGTTTTACGCTTTTGTACCAAGATATGTGATTTAGCCTACATTTTCTTTTAGCATGCATACATGACTTCTAATGTATCACGAAAGAGTACGAAACATATGAAACAAAAGAAATGACAAACACATTATGATAATAATAACCTAGACAAACTAGACTATTAATAATATTTCATTTAAATACTTAGAATGATACAAAGGATTGGGTATATAACCCCAATGTAGATTAACAACACAAAGTAAATGTCTCCGTATGTGAACTTCACCATAGGGAACACAAGTGCGATGAGTGTTAAGACGATGAGCACGAGGGCGATGTAAACCATGTTGAAGATGATCCTTCTTGGTTTCGGTTGGGATGAAATGGAGAGGAAGATGAAGTTTTGAATGAGAGGAAATTTTTGAAATTGGAAGATTTGAAAAAGTGAGGATTTGATTGAGTGGAAGACGGTGGGTTTATTTATGGGGAAGGAGGAATTTTTAAGATTTGTGTTTTGTTTTATTATTTGAAAGATATGATTTTTGGATTAAATAAGACAAAACACAAATTTTATAAACCATGATTTTTTGACGAAAGAGTAACACGTATGTGAGAAAAAGCTTCCTAATGAAGCTACATGTAAAACATGTGTATACACGAAATCTACTCAAGTAAATACCTAAGTAATCACACTTCTTTATTAAACTAATATCATTTAGAGATAAGTGGAAAGTCATACCTCAAATGCACTTAGGAATGTCTTTACAAATGACATAGCAAGTGTCAGAAGACAATTCCAGCTCCTTTATGCTTAAGATACCTTCTTAGGGAAGGTAATCTTTATTATCAAGCAAATCCTATGGCTTGATAGATGTGAGCTTTGACTAATCAACATGACAAAGAGGATTAGTGCAATTAAATAAAATAGTGAATAAAAAATGTTGTTATCAAATCAACATCCAAACAAATAGTTTTAAAATACATGGTGTTTGTTTTTATGAAAAACTTTCTTTGTAGTTTTCAATTAACCATGGATCGTATCAAGTTTTTAAAGTACAACATACTTTAGGAAACTTGGTAACGAAGCTCTGATGCCAATTGTGGAAAACTAGAAGGGGGGTTGAATAGTTTTGCCAATTAAAACTTCCTTTTAAACTATTTAGATCGACTTATGTCAATCTATTTGGACGTGTGTTGGATGTTGATAAACAAGCATATAAAGGTATGTAATGAAAAGATAAGAGTAAAAGCACAAAACCACAACGCGAGTATTTATAGTGGTTCACCTACAAGGACACCTTCCTTGCCCTACTCCACTCCCGAGTCACCTACTCGAGTTCGTAATCACTACACCAATCTCCTTATGGCGGAGAAGCCTTCACAACGTCGCCTACCCTTTTTCCGGTGCTAGGCTAACCACCGAGTTCTTTCACCCAAGGTGAACCACACCTACACAACGTCGCCTACCCTTTATAAGGTACTAGGCTAAGTACCTAGTTCTTTCACACCAAGGTGAACCACACCTACACAACGTCGCCTACCCTTTATTAGGTACTAGGCTAAGCACCTAGTTCCATTGCAATGGAGGAACTACTACCCAACACTACACCAACAACTAATCCCAAAGGAGATCAACTCCTTTCTACAACATCATCAAGGATATTAATATCCTTGGATCTAGTACTAATCTATCTTGTACATCGAAACACACCATATCGAATGTACATCTAAGGCACCTTTCACTAATGCCTTTAACTAGATCTTCAAGACACCCTTCACTAATGTCTTGTGTCTTGACTTCTAAGCACCTTTCACTAATGCTTCTTGTCTTGACTTCTAAGCACCTATCACTAATGCTTCTTGTCTTAACTTCTAAGCACCTTCCATAAGTGCTGATGATGTGGATGATAGATACCCTTCACTAATATCTTCGTCTTGACACTTGAGACACCTTTCACAAATGTCTTCAACACTTCTTAGGAAAAGATAAACAATCATCAACAAGAAGGCTTCAGTAGTCTTGATGATGAGGAAGCATGGCAACTCATGGACTTGAGCTTGCTCGACTTCAAAGGTGGTGATCTCGCCTTTAAGAGGAACCTAGAAGATCACACAAAAACAAAACTACAAACATAGATCTCTTGGATATGAGGTTAGAGAGTTTTCAACTCTAGAGGAAAGTATGTTAGAAAGAGGTGAGAAACAATGAAGAAATGGCTCACTATTTATAGAGGAAAAAATCTACTGTTCCTCGGATCCCACGGATCCCTTCCACAACGGATCCGTCTAGCGTAAAGCTAGGGATCCGTGGACGCTCCCTTTTACCCATGGGTATTTTGGTTATTGGTCATGGGTTGATCCATGGATATTTGGCTAGATACAATGTATCTCTTGAGTGCAATGCACTTAGTCACTTGGGTATGGGTTGATCCATGGGTTATGGATATTATCCATGTATGATATAAGCATGATGTCATGCAATGGGTTATGGGTCAAGCTCCATGGGTCATGGGCTTTGGGTTGTACCCAACTACATTCAATGTATTTGCCCAATGGGTTATGATACTTAAGTTTCCGCCCATTTATATTACTTAATATACTACATACTAGTTATGTGTATATTTTACCCAAATATGTAAACACTAGTTGTTGTACATATGTAATATTAAATCATAAAATCACTTATACTTGTTTTAGTGTTTTATGTGAAAATGTGAATATGTTAGAAACTATTAGTTCAAACCATTTACGTATTTTATTTGTTTCGTTATAATGATTTTACGTTTGTTATCGACAAAACATTAGAAGATCGTAAAATATAAATAAATGTTTTACGACTTATTTGTATTAACAAAGTTTATCTCATTAATTTTTGCCCTAAGTTCTTCATGTTGGCATACATTTGTGCTCTGGGTAACCACAACTATAGGAGTAAATAGTTACTTTTATATGTGCTATTTCAGGACACGACTAAAATGTGTTTCAGGTTTGCAATGGTAACAATCCAAATATATTTGTTTCAACTCTTGTGATTTTCATGCTGAAGTTTAGGCCTTTTTATAGATTGCTTGAAATATCATTTCGTAGTTTCCCCAACTCATGCTATTTCTTATAACGTGACCGATGAAATTATGCTTCTTGTGTTTGGCTATGCAGGTGAATATGAAGATGATTTGCCTATTCCAATGTAAGTGATCTTCAAAACTCTATTTTTACCATTTAATAAATCGTCATGCTGCTGATTTGATGCATTTCTTTATTTGCTTCAGAAGCATCCATATTGTTATTGGATCCTTCGAATAATCATTGCAAAACTATAACTAAAGAACCAACCCCAATTCTTTTGGTCTTGGTATACCCTTACTTAAACTATTAGTACATTCGTAAAAGTTACATGATGTTGGGTGTATCTCCCGAGCAGGTTAGATAATCAATTCGTGAGAAACAAGCAACAAGTCGGCGAAACAAATACCACTAGGTGGTTACGGATATCACTTGGAATCGTGTGATCACTTTCCAAAGTAAACTATTCGACCCTAATGCCTGGGTTACACGAATATCTACTTGGGATAAGACCAAATGTAGTTATAGAATTAGACACAATTCAATAACCCTTTGCTTATAAGTGTTAATCATTTTCTGTGTGTCAATCATGCATAATCAGATCTCCTATTTATAGGAAATACTCTTAAGCTATTCCAATGGAATTATGAGTATTAATCGGCCCATTAATAGCCTCATAATTATCCCCATTATAGCCGTTAGTGGTTTCATGACCAATTAAACGTGGTCATTAAGCAGTTGAAACTGCCACTTAAATAGGTCAAAGTCGTTACAAGCAGTACTTTCATCAGTACTTTCATAGCGCTATCAGTGGAAACACTGCTTATCAGTGGAAACCACAAGCAGTACTTTCTACTAGCACTACCAATACAAACCACTATAAGAATCAGGTTGTTCATGGACCTTATGGGTGTACACTCCGTACCTCTTAACCCATTACAAGGTGTGAACTAATCCCACAAGTGCACTAAATTTTCCAACAATCCTCCCCAAATTTAGTTCACTTCCTTTGCATGAAAAATAAACATCAAGCAAAACATGTGCATAAACGAAAATGTCCCGAGGATTGAATTTCCATCTTAGTAAATTACACGTTCAAATATTCGAGAATCAGGGTGTTCTAAGAATTGAACCCTTCAACCCATTTGAATACCTGAAGATAAAATACACACAAGTTTTCAAACACTTAAAAGCTCCCGACACTATACAAGCCATGTGTCCATATCCAAATTCATAAATGTTGTAAAGCTAAAGTCTAAAGCTTCACAGCGGCAAAACTTCAACATTTACATAGGTGGTTCCTCTTTATTCATGCTCCCGCCAAGCATTTTTTCAAAGAAAATTAACCATTAAGAAGTAAAGACTTCATTCTCCTTTCAGAGTTAAGAGCACAACCTTGGGATGTAAAATAAAACATGTGCTCCAGTCCATCGAATGTTCAGCTTTCCACATTGAACTCAGCTCCTAAGTTTCCTCAGGAGGGAGTTGGGTGTTCTAGCATTCTGTAAAACCCTAAATTCTAAAACGTGTGAAAAGACCTTTTTGCCCCTCCAATTTAATATTGATAAAATACGTAAAACATGTTAATCTCATTAACTATGTTCCTAACCTAACTCGTAAATGACCAACATGTACAAGATAAATAAATCGTCACATTTAATCATAAATCACATGACTCGAGTTACTTGGGCCGAATTATAACCAAGACTTTCATAACATTACATTTATATTACCAAGCCCATCATTATGTAATTTGGAAAGTTGTCATTCTGTTTTGATATTCCCCTATCTCATCCGAAATTCACTCCCCTCATTTTATTTGCATTTGATTAACTTACCAACTCAACTAACCATACAACTAATTCTAAACCCTAGCGTACAAAAAAATGACGCAAGAAAATTCTTCTTCTTTCACTCGCCCACAAGCATGCAAAGGTGGTTGATCTTGTGTGTTGATTTAAAGGTGGTGATCATGATGTTGGTTCAAGGGTAGCTAATCGTGGGTTTGATTCAAAGGTGGCTGGTCGTGGGTTCAATTCGAATGAGGTTTAGTTCAATTCGGTGCCTCTCGTTTCTTAGTCTTGAGGTATCCTCCGATTTCTTTATTATTTCGACGCATGGAACTTATATGGTAAAACATGAGAACTAATCTTTCTGCGTTAATCACAAGTAAGCGAATAATATATATACTAAAGATCACATATATAATGGAAGCGTATATCGTCGACCTCATTTATGTTTTAAAAATGAAGTTTGGTCATTTAGTAATGAAAGGTCTTTTGGGACGTTTTTTTATGGCAACTAAAGTGTGAATAGAACTGGTCATGAACCAAAAGGGATCTGAAGGGCTATGCATGCATTACATAATTGAAATAATGAAATAGGTAAACGTGAATCGGATGTTGATGTACACTTTATCTATAAATATTACATGAAATCGGAAAACTCATTTGCTTATATACGCCGTGTTTGTGTCGCGTTGGGGTGAGTCGGTTTGGGGTCATGTTTAGCTAATCATGTTCGTTCGATTGTGGGTTTGATCGGGTTTGATTTCGGTTATAGGTCGAGTCATTTTGGTCTCGTTATTCCTTGTTTTGTGTCACGTCAGTTTTGTGTAAAGAAAAGAAAAGTCGACTTTGGTTCGGTTAAAAAGAAAAACGGGTATTTTCGTGTGTGAGTACTCGGTTAGGTGTTTGTCTAGTCGTGTCTCGGTATCGTAGCGGTTTGTAGACCGAATACGTTGCATGAAGTTGTAAGTTGCATACGTTCCTCCTTTGAATCACTAATTCAGTAACATGAGTATTAAGGCCAGATTTACATAAGTAAACCTTAAACTTGGATATTTAACGTGTTTTACCTTAAACTATGATAGATTGACACATTTAGCCTTAAACTTTTGTAATTGTCTCATTAAACCCTATACTTTGAAATAATGACCATGTAAACCTCAAACTTTGAGATAATTACCATGCGAACCCTATACTTTGAAGTATTACCTAATAAAGCTCTAAAATAGGATATTTGTCATATTAAATATTTAATTTCGCCATTTATCATTTGTAACCCTTAAGTTTGGCTAATTAATGATTGTTCACCCTAAAGTATTTTAATTCGGTCCATTACTAAAAATGAGAATACGGTTAATAACTCTAAAAATATTAATACGATTCATATAACCAATAAACCCGTTATGACTTAAATGAGCTAATAAGTATTTTACGAACCGTAATCCATGTAGATTCGTTGAAGAAGGCGTGACGTTGTTTCTCTTGTGTTCCTTCCATTTGCTCTCATTTCATTTGCTAAGGTATGGATATTCTATCCCTTTTAGGTGAGGATTTCCCGACTTCTTGATCCTTGAATTTGTTCGCTTATGATATATCTTTGCTATTGACTCTTTATTGACCCATTGATATTGAACCTTTGATATCGATCCCTTGGCTATTGATCCTTTGCTATTGATCCTTTGCTATTGACCATTGCTATTGAACTACTGCTATTGAATCTTTGCTTTGCTATTGACCCCTCTGTTATTGAACCACTATTACTGAACTTCCGTTATTGAATCTTTGCTATTGAACCTTTGCTACTGAACTGTTGCTATTGACCTGTGCTATTAAATCTGTGCTATTGAACCTTGGATATCGAAATATTGATACGGGACCTTGATATTGAACTATTGTTATGAACCTCTGAATTGTGAACTATTGATATTGCACCTTTGCTTATGAAGACATATACATTGCTACACTTTGAAATTTTGTCTGACCTGTCAGTTTGATACCCGAGCCATTAACTAGGCATGGGGGTTCCATGTCCGTTTCATTGATGCACCAATGACATGACTCTAGTGTGGTTGAGTGATGTTCCACACCGTCCCTTTTGTTTGATATATGATTATGAGCTTAAGAAAGATATGTTTGGCCACTATGATTTGATTGCAGGGGCGTATGGATGCATCCTAGATTTGATTTGATTTGATTTGATTTGCATTTGATATGATATGATATGTTTTGGTGATGCGGTGCGTGTGTGCAATACACCCCTCACGATTTGGGAGCTAGCTACTCCATTGGTTCTTGAGGTCTCCCTCCTATTTGGTTTGGTATTCGAGGTCACCCTCCAAATACAATGGCTACTATTGGATACTATTGGCGACTATTGCCACTATTGATATTGGTTTGTTTTGTTGGCTCGGGATGGATTTACGCCGGACCTTACACTATTGATATACCCATATTGTTCCTTCATATTTCCCAACGCTTCATATTACGTATTGATTATCTTTATCCGGTACCATATGTGACTCACTCTACTACCATGATATATAAACTCCATTTCATTAATCATATACTCTAGTTCCGTTACTTGGACCATCGTTCCATTCACGTCTTGGGCTATTATATGATTATTGAATTTGATCGTGCTATTACGTGTCTTATGTGACTCTGTTTACCACCTACGATATGATTAGTACGCGATTATATGATCCACTGTTGTCATCGATTACATGTTATCCTCTTGTTATGTGACCCCTTTGATTTGTCCAGTGACCATGCTAGTATGTAAATAATTGTTTTGACGGTTTATCATGTAAACTTCATTCTGTTAACCTCGTGGACTACGAATACCTGTTAGTATCCTTATCTGCTCATTATTGATCTACCATGTGTACATTGCTATTTATGCTACTGTTCGATTGGATAAATGGTTCAACTTATGTGGTTTGGCTTGTTAAATTCAATTTGTCCTGCTATGTCCCTAAGTCATTCAACTATAGTTTTCATACTGAATTCATACTTGATACTTGTGGTTACCATGTCTGACTACTGATTTTATTTCTACTGTTGTGATACTTGTGATGTTATTAACTGTAATTATTTGACTTGTGTGATTGCCATGCTTACCTTCTCGTTAATTGCTTCCACTAGCATTTGGACTTCCGTTGGCTTATTTATACTCTGATTTCCTGTTTTATTGTATGCCTGGTTATTTAGACGTGCGTACGTTTATGTCATCAATGTGCTATGTGCTTTTCCTCCTCTGTTATCTGCTTCCTTTGGGTATTTGTGTAATTGTGTTTCTGCAGGACCCTCATCGTCTCATTGATCTCTTCTCGTTGCGACATTGTTTATCAGTTTCCTTATTTCATTTACATCTTGATTTCATTTAGCTTCGTTTTGTTATATCATTCCTTTGGGCTTTTAAGCTCGGTAGCATTTCTTTTCTGCGGCGGGTTTTAGGTTTGAAGATGGGCTTGATGGGCTGAGAGTTGGATTATTCGAGTAGACCGACCTTAGTTACCTTATCGTTTTGGATTTTATTGAAGAGCTTTTGTTTTAGATTTCATTTCCGTTG
Organism: Chrysanthemum lavandulifolium; assembly: GCA_022545495.1. Lineage (NCBI taxonomy): Eukaryota > Viridiplantae > Streptophyta > Magnoliopsida > Asterales > Asteraceae > Chrysanthemum > Chrysanthemum lavandulifolium. Next base: position 169,073,118 of record CM040245.1, on the reverse strand, counting down.
GACATATTGGATTTTGTAGTTTTCTTTGTAAGTCATCCGTTTATATGACTTGGTAATTTATTTTATAAGGCTTTCGTTTGCGAAAATTTTATTTGTATGTTATGATATGACACCAGAATGTGACACTTCTACCCTTGTCGGGTTGGGGTGTTACATTGGGTGTCCTAACGTCGATGACTAAATTGGACTTAAACCCATCCCTTTAGCGACTTTATAACCAAGTCTCTAGCGGACCCTTCGTCAAGTGATCGGCTAAGTTACATTGAGATCTAACAAACTCTATAGATACCACCCCATTCATGATAAGCTCACGAATCATGCTATATCGACACCTAAGTGTCTAGACTTACCATTGTACATTTGGCTATAAGCCTTAGCCAATGTAGTTGCACTATCACACGGATAGAAATAGGTGCTATAGGTTTAGGCCACAATGGAATCTCAAGAAGCAAGTTTTCAACCATTCGACTTCTTTACCAAAGAATGCTAAAGCCACAAATTGATTCCATTATTGAGCGGTGATACAAGTTTGCTTCTTGGATGCCCAAGAAATTGCACCTCCACCAAGTAGGAATACCCAACCACTTGGTAGGCGAATTGTCTTGATGTTCTTGATCAACTTGCATCGGTGTAACCTTCCAACACTGAAGGATAACCGGTGTATGAGAGACTATAATCCATAGTTCTCTTCAAATACTTGATTACCACAGCGAGCGACTTGCCGATGATGAGCACTAGGATTACTAGTATACCGCTCAATTTTCCCACCGCAAAACCAATATCATGTCTTGTACAAGTCATGGCATACATCGAGCAAGCAATTACCTAGAATACTCAAGTTGAGATACAACCTTGCCATTATTAGGCATCGACTTCTCATAAGTATCCATAGGTGTACTCAACGGAGTACAATCAAAGTAATTGAATTTCCTCGATACTTTCTCAATATAATGAGGCCGAAATAGAAATTCTTTTACTTTCATGTTTAATCCTTATACCAAGGATAACATCGGCCTCCCCATGTCCTTCATGGAGAACCTTGATGACAAAATTCCTTTGTCGTCAACTCGATTTTGGTCGGTGCCAAAGATCAACATGTCATCAACATATAGACAAATGATGACTCCTTTACCGATTCATCAAATTTGCTATATACACATTTGTCGACTTGGTTAAGAACATAACCACTAGACAAAACCACTTCATCAAATTTTGATGCCATTGCTTAGGTGCCTACTTAAGTCCATAGAGACTTAATCGGTTTACACACCTTGTTTTCATTGCCGGGCATGATGAAGCCATGAGGTTGGTTCATGTAAACCTTCTCATCCAATTCACCATTCAAGAAAGTCTTCACATCCATCGATGAATAACCGATTGTGAATAGATGCCAAAGCAATCAACGATCTTATGGTATCGATACGAGCCACGGGGCATAAGTATCAAAATAGTCTATCCACGACTTTTGTTTAAAGCCACGAATGACTAGTCTAGCCTTGAACTTTTCAATAGTTCCATCTACCTTCATTTTCCTTTTGAAAATCCATTTGCAACCCAAAGGTTTGCAACCGGTGGTAGATCAACCAACACCCAAGTGTTGTTCCCATGATGGAATCCATCTCATCATTGATTGCTTCTTTCGAAAGCAATATCACGGGACTTCATTGCTTCTTCAAATGTCTTGGGATCATCCTCAACAATAAAGCAATAGGGTATTGGTCGAGACCTCATTCCTTGTTCCTTCAACTAAGTATAGTTGAAACTCGGGTCCAAATGACTTTGGTCTCGACCTTTGCTCTTCACGAGCACGAGTTCGAGTTGTTGAACCACAACCTCATCGGGGACCACCGATGGTTTATCATCGAGGACCTCGATACACCGGTGTCATGATTTCCATTAGAAACCTCGACTTGGTCTAGGGCGATGAGAATCTATTCTCATCAAAGTGCATCCCTGATTCAATTATTGAGTTAATTGAAATATATTCATTAGGTTCAATAACATAGAACCTAAAAGCCTTGGAATGCTCGGCATATCCAACAAAGATGCGATCAATGCCTCTTTCACCCAAAGTTTTCATCTTTGAATCGTGAGTCTTACAATGACCCACAACCCCAAACCTTGAGATAGTTCGTAGGGTTTCCTTTTAGTCCAGTTCATAAGGGTAACCTTGTTCCTTTTGTTGGAAACCCTATTTAATAAATAGCAAGTTGTTAACATAACTTCACCCCGTAACCCTTGACTCGATCCGAATAGGACAACATGGAATTAACCATCTCCTTGACACCTGTTTTTCCTTTCGAAATACCATTTCTTTGAGGAGTATAAAGCGATTGTTTCATGGATTATACCAACAGATCAAGATACTGAGTATCCATGTACTCACCTCCCTATCGATCCTTAATCTCCTTATCGTGGACCCAAGTTGTAATTCAACTTCGTTTTAAACACTTTGAATTTATCTAATGCTTCATCCTTGGTATGTAACGAGATAGACATAACAAAATCTAGAAGCATCATCAATAAATGTCACAAAGTACTTCTTATTCCCCAAAGAAGGAGTGGCATGCAAATCACACGAGTCACTGTGTATAAGCTCAAGACCTTAGTCTCACGACTAACACCACGAAAAGGTTTCTTGGTTATCTTGGTCAACATGCAAGTTTTACACTTTTCGATGTCCATGTCAAATCTTTGGGTGTAAACCATCCCTAGACATATCTTGCATTCTTTTATAATGTACATGGCCAAGTCTTGCATGCCATAGGGTAGAGTCGGTCGGTCGATTAGTAGTCACAAATCTTGAATTGACACTATCGGAGGAAATATTAAGCCCGAACATTTGATTACATAAATAACCAAAACCAATAAAACACCATGCTTAGAAAGCACAAATTTATCGACTCAATAACTTGTTTATATCCATGATTATTCAAAACACTACTTGAAACCAAGTTTTTCCTTATATCGGGAACATGAATAACATTAAACAAAGTTACAATCTTTCGAGAACTAAACCTAAGGTCTACACAACCACGACCATGCACCAAGGTCATTGACTCATTTCCCATGTGAAGAATAGAACCATCATTCGGTGACTCATAAGTCTTGAACCGACTTCTATCTTTGCACACATGAACTGTTGCACGAGTCAACCCACCACGCAACATCATCATCCGCACATAATAAGATTCGGATACATATGTAACATAATAAATCGAAAAGACTTATTAACCATATTCGACCTTTCGGTGAGTTGGAAGAACCACCACCCACCGAACCATTAGTGCACGATCCATTGGCTTTACCACCAACTTTAACACCCTTGCGGTCCCTTTTAATGTGACCGGTTTGCCACATTTCCAACAAGTAGGTGTTGCCTTCTTGTTAGGATCCGCCTTGTGTTGTCATGATATTTGTGTTTGCCTTTGTTGTCATTGTACACGGTGGAGTTGTTATGCTCTACCATATTGAAAGCAGATGGTCCAAAGACATTGCTACCCTTTGGCTTGTCATTATCCCGCACCTTGAGAGATTCCTCAATGCGCAGATGATCGCCTAACTCAACCGAGTTAATTCCTCTTTCTTATGTTTCAAGGTATGCTTGAAATCTTTCCAAGAAGGAGGAAGTTATCAATAACACAAGAGGCCCTAAATAGCCTCATCCATGTGCATATTGTGTTGTGTAAACCTTCCAAGTATTCCAAGAAGTTCATTGTATTGTTCCATGACCGGTCTTGAATCGGTCATTTTGTAATTTGTGAAATTACTTACAAGAAACTTCTTACTTGATGCATCCTCGACCATATATTTGGCATCCAAGGAATCCACAGTTCTTTGGAAGATTCAAAGTTCGATAAATATCAAGCAGAGAATCGGACATACCATTGAGAATAAGACCTCTGCATATGTAGTCATCATTCTCCCATTTGCTCCTTCTCTAATCGCTCCACGGTAGCATCATCCCCATCATCGGAATAGGTGTAGTTAGCACATACACCACACTCATCTTGGAAAGCAAAGTGCATCTTCTTACGCCACCTCCTAAAGTCCACCCCTTCAAACTTATCAAGCTTGGAAAAGTTTGAAGCCATGTGTTCATTGCAGCGCCATTGATTATCACAAATTAGTTTACTTTGATTATTGGGGTGTATCTCCCAGAACAGGGTTAGATAATCAATTCAGCAGAAACAAATACCACTAGGTGGTTACCGGATATCACTTGGAATCGTTGATCACTTTCCAAAGTAAACTATTCGACCCTAATGCCTGGGTTACATGAATATCTACTTGGGATAAGACCAAATGTAGTTATAGAATTAGGCACAATTCAATAACCCTTTGCTTATAAGTGTTAATCGTTTTCTGTGTATCAATCATGCATAATCAGATCTCCTATTTATAGGAAATACTCTTAGCTATTCCAATGGAATTATGAGTATTAATCGGCCCATTAATAGCCTCATAATTATCCCCATTATAGCCGTTAGTGGTTACATGACCAATTAAACGTGGTCATTAAGCAGTTGAAACTGCCACTTGAATAGGTCAAAGCCGTTACAAGCAGTACTTTCATAGCGCTATCAGTGGAAACACTGCTTATCAGTGGAAACCACAAGCAGTACTTTCCACAAGCAGTACTTTCTACTAGCCTACCAATACAAACCACTATAAGAGTCAGGGTGTTCATGGACCTTATGGGTCTACACTCCATACCTCCTAACCCATTACAAGGTGTGAACTAATCCCACAAGTGCACTAAATTTTCCAACACATGATGTGTGGCCTTCGTTACTGAAAAAATCTAGATATCGTTAGAGTTTTGTAGTTTTACTTATAATCATTTTACCGTGTATATTTTATTTTGTTGGCTACCTTGTATTTTTTTCAATCTATTTTGTAGATTAGGACAAACATCGATATTGGCCAACATGTAGTTCATATACTTGACGGTTGCCCGTAATCAACATGAATATAAGGAAATCGAGGGTAACATCTTTTGGTGTTTTGATGGCCGATGTTAATATGAGTTGGTCTAATGAGAATGTGGCCTTTTAATGTTGTTTGTGATAATTGATATGTACAAAACTTCATTGTGAATGTTTTATTAAAACTAAAAGCGGTTTACTCTTTTCCCAAAGACATATTCTACAAGCAAAGGAACAATTAAGTGATGGAGTTTGATATTGTTGGATGGATGGTTTGAAGAAACATGCAAACAACGGTATGTCATTCTCAAAATTCAACTTCGGGTCCTCATAAGTAATGGGTCAAATTAACTCCTTTGAGACATTTGTGACATAGTAGTGGTGTGTTTGTTTATTATTATTTGTTATTCATTATAAAATTATTTTCTCATAACGTATACTTTTATGTCTTGCATTAAAAGCGTAACACGACAAGCGGTGGTCATGAAGCTATGAAGAATATGCATTGGACACCATCGAACCCTTTCACATAATAAACCAAACCCACAAGCAAAGAACGAAGATGGATCAAATGCGCTTTTGTAAATTGATTTCGATGACCATGCTACACTTTCATTTATTGTATAGATGGTATCCTCCAAATTATTATGGGTGAACATAGAATGTGTTTATGATATAACCAAGTATAATCTAAACATGGTTTTGTGGATAGTTTCATATGAATCTTTATATGTTATATCTTTGAATTTTGATGCGGATAGTTTCTTAGATTTGATATGTGTAGGTCTATATGACCATTAGATACAAGATATAGCCTACATGAGTCGCTTATTCATAAATGGGTCTAAAATTTCACCTCCATAGGTGGATACACCTCTGAGTTCCATATTAAATAGAGGTTTGACAATACCTGTATGTAGGCATCCCGCATCTATAATTTTTGGCACAACAACAATTACAATGGGCCTGAGCTCTCAATTCAGTTTAGCAATGATATAAATGATCATGTTAAAGCTTTGATCAGGTCCAGCATTACCAATGGTATCGGAAGGGGTGTGCACCAACTAATACGATAAACACACTACATCTAAAAAAAATCTTCTGCCATGTTACAAAATGCTTTGATCATTGAGTTGCACGCGTCCGGCAGTTGCAAATAAACGATATTATTATCGCATTTGTTTATCCTGATTTTATATACTTTAATATGTTTCAGTTTGTCTTTTTTATTTGGGAAAATTCTCTAAATGCCCCAGTTGCCCAACTTTATTACCCCAAATGTCCCACTTTTTTTCACTTCTCAAAATGCCCCATGGGCAACTCTCCCATGGGCAACTCTATCAAATATTTGGGCCCACGTTGTACTTACAAAGTACAAAACTAACACTTTGTCTGTTAGGCAACTTTGACCTAATATATTGGGCAACTGACAATTTTTGTCTTTTAGTGAAAAATCAAAATTTATATTTTTAACTTTATAAATACAAATAAGTTGGGCAACTTGGCCCCACAAATATGTACTTTTGGGCAACTATCTATAAAAACCAATTTTTAAATGCAAATAAGTTGGGCAACTTGGCCCCACACATATGTACTTTTGGGCAACTCTCTATAAATACCACTCTATACCATACAAATACACCTTTAATAAACCAAATTACATATCTCAAAAAATTATTTATTATCCTAATACACCTAAATACAAAACACAAAATACCCAAATCATCCCAAACACACACTCCTTTACCCCACACACACCTTCCCTCTCAAAGCCGAAAAATCATCCACAACTTGAAACAGATATCCTTCCCTCTCAAACTCAATAATCCAACGCCCTAATCCTACTCCCTGAATAGTTCTTCTTCCATACGACGCATATTCGTACATTCAAAGCAATCCGACGATATTCCTACAAATAATCGCAGCTTCTTCAACATCTCAAGAATCCAACCACGAACATGTTTGATGCAAAGCTAACGGTCGATCTAGATTAGAACATATTGCTACTATTAAAGGTGCATCAATGTGAATAGAACCAAATTGTTTAGAGAAACCGTTTTGGCCCTTGGTTAGATTTTCCTAAGTATTCCCCGACAACCACTTATACCATTATTTATATCAAAATGCGCCTCGGTGTCAAAAGTTATCGATTGTTGTCCACCTTTAACTTTTGTACTAGGTGATAATGTTTTTGATTTTGGCCGTGAACAATTTAGTCTTCTAACCGGGTTTCGTTTAGGACCGGAGATAATAGTGAAAGTGACCACGGCCATGTTGTTAAGGGTTTAACATATAGTCCTTTTTGATCGGTTGTTTCCGATAAAAGAAAACTAAGAACAAAAAGTTAAGGGTGATGACCTTTTGGCGCTGGTAAAGTCGGCGGAAAGGTGGAATTGTTATCCGATGAAGATGTTTGTGAGGTTGCTTTGTTGGTGATTGCAACATTTGTCTTTATCGGTCGGGAAGGAAGGTTTAATGTTCCCGACCATTTGCTAAGGAATGTTGAGGATTTTGTGTATGGAATGAGTATCCATGGGGCGAATACATGTGGGCTCATCTGTATAAAAGAACGGTGAATGTTGTTCCTAGGCATCTTGAGGCGTAATCAAATAAGCCCGCTCCAAAAGATCCAAAAAGAACAAACATACAATCTGTATGGATTTACATGGGTGTTGAAGGTTAGATTTTACTTGTAACATACATTATTTGTGCTTGTATATATTCGATGGTTAATCTTAATAATGTGTTGGCATTGTTCATTAGCCATTGGCTTGGTTCCCTAGGCATTGTTATGTAGTCGCTGTAAGTGTTTGTGTAGATTTAAGGATGTTATGGTTGATGGTTTGGCAAGAGATAAATACATAGAAATGATTTGTAAACAGCTGGTTGAAACCATCGACAATGTGTCTTCATCCACCGCTAGTTCGTAAGAACCCATCTTTGCAACAACACGTTATGTAATTGTATCCCATGTTACTACATATACGACCACCGTATCCTAACCATCGCAACCATAATCACAACCACTATAATCACAATCACTAACTCTTAATTCAATGTATTTGTTTTTTCAGATTTGGATTATGGAGACATTCCCAAACAGCCCCGCCTCGGACCAAAGACCCGAGAGAAGATCCCACGTTGTCTAGCTTGGTCAAAAGTAAAAACTTTGAAAAAACATTACACAATTTTATTTGATCCGTAAGTAAAACCCAAAATTAGTTAATCGTTGTATGTTTTATTGCATTTAGTATATCGACTTATCTCCTTTGTTATTCGAGCTTCGCACCACTACGTAAGATTGTACCGACAAATGCCGAAATGAGTTGTCCGTGGTACATTCGCAGATGGAGTACATCCGTCAACTAGATTCCCAACTTGTTGAAAGAAGAGAAGAGTCAATCGACCAACCGATGGTGGAAGAAGAGGCGTATGGCTGGTCCGGATGTATGAGGTGGAATTCAAGCCGATTTAAATGTCCCTTTCGTGACGCCGATGAAGTAGTTACGTAAGGTCAAACGCCTAGTGTCAATGACAAAGTCATTGAAGAAGAGATTGTTGTTGGGCTTGGTGAAATGTTGAATATGAATGAGCCCGAGAAGGTTGAAGATGTTGTAGCCGGTAATGTTGAGGTTGCGATGGGATCAAATGTGACAAAGCGGAATCGTCATATACCTTAGATAAAGATGACTTCGTGCGAGCTTAAATCCCTTAAGTCCGGGTTGGTACTATAGAAGAACGTGTAGGAGTAGTTGGTGTATCACACTCTTATGTGAGTTACACAACGTATAAAAGAGAATTGTGGTAATTGAGGATGCTTTAGGAATAAAGTCACAAGATGATGTTGGTGAGATTAAGGTAAAAAGTCGTTATTTTAATTTTTGTTACTTCATTCCACCAAAATGGTCTCTTTGATTGCCTAAGTAAGTTAACTTTTTACAGTGGATATCGTTGATGGCAACAAACCGTTGGCTACTACCGATGAACACACCCAATCAGACCAACGAGGATCCGGCGACAAGTAGTGGCAGTTGTATGCCGATTCGATTAGTTTACGGGCCTATGTCCCAACTTATGAAAGTCGCTTTATCGGGAGGTCTTGACGATGCTCATCATTCCAACAATATAATGCGGTGGATAACAAATTTGATTTTCTTTGCCTTACCAAATTTGAATGATGAGTTCTCGACATTGCTTATGATGGGTTTGATCCAACTCTGTTGACGTATATATATATATATATATATATATATATATATATATATATATATATATATATATATATATATATATATATATATATATATATATATATATATATATATATATATTTTTTTCCTCCTATTTTTTTTCTATTTCAATATTAAACCCACATACCCTTTATCTAGGAATCGATGGATGTGAATGGTGCGGAAAAAGATAATGACAAGCAAGGGTAAAGAAATTGTTGTTTGGCGGCCACCTCTTTGGTGGGAATGGTTTGTGCATTACGCTACATTGTTAGACCCGTGGCGCAGCAGGGCTTTACCGAGACAACGTTTATGATCCATTGCGCAAGGTGCTCCACAATTAGACACATTGGATATGGGTGTTGAGGAAACGGCTATGGAAGGGGCAGATACACAACCTGTTGAAGTGATATGCATTGATGATGAGGATGGGCAGGATGTTGTCAAGGTACATTTAATTATCTTATCAACAAACAAGTCCCTGCTTTTCATTTGATTACTATATACATTAATACATTTGAATAGATAGCACATAAACACACATTAAAACAGTTTTCGACACCTAAAAAACAAATATGATACTAAATACATAAATGACCATCATCATAATCTACATTTTAGTTCCAGAGCTCTCTCCCTTGCTTTTCTTAATTGCTTTGAGTCGTTGAAACAGTATTTCAAGACTAGTAATCCTATTTTCCAAATTATAAATATTTTCAAATAATGTAGGATTATTCACATGTTGCTCCACTGGGTTGTTATCATCTTCCTGCGTTTGTTGCACCACCTCCCTTTGCTGCATCACCTCACTTTAAAACTCTTCCTCTACCTCATTTTGCTGCACTATCTGACCTTGCTGCACCAGCTCAGTTTCAACCTCCTCCTCATTCTCTAGATCTTCCTCATCTTCATATTCTTCCTCCTCTTCCTCATCAACTCCATAAATCTCATCCCAGTAGAAGTCTTGGCGACGCAGCCAAGTAAGGATATTTGTCCTCATCCACACACTCACTTGCCTATATGAACCATATTCTGACATTGGTTCTTCCCCAAAAGCATCTAACATCACACAAAAGCAAATCGTTGTTTAAGACAAACTCGTACTCTTCTTAATCATTTTGAAAGTTTCCATTTGGTGTCGCCATTGTTCTTGAGCGAGAATAAGAGAGAATAAAGTGAGATCTGTGATAATAAGAGACCGTAAACTAGGAAAATGTTATGTAGTAGGATATGTAGTAAGAATAAGAATCTTATCTTTTACATTGTGTCAGTACTTCACTTAGAATAAAATACTGTCTTTTACTGTGTGCAAAGAATCTTATCTTATCTTTACAATGTGCTACAGTTGATATAATTATTAAAATATCAATTTATCTTTTTCATTAATACATCACTTTTACAACCTAAGAAACATGCAAACTATTTTCTTTTTCACTTATGGTTGACTTGACTGTTTGAGTGTCTTACGACAATTCATTTTCTTCCGAACATTAGTTTCACGGCTACTAGGATTAACATCTTGCGCATTGGCTCCCAACCTTTGTGATTGCTTAGAGTTACCAATGCCAGTTGGTTCTATAACTTGTTTTTTTTCAATACCGTATATCTCTCTTCTTATGTCTTCTAGCACTTCAGCTGGTAATCGGTAAGTAGGTTCAAGATCCGTCCATATAATTCATATATTTCGTGAAACATTAACTCTTTTGCTACCTTTATCGACCACTCCCTTTCATCGTGGTTTTCCTCAAACCTAACTCCTTTAGAACTCGACATAAATCAATTAATGTTATCGAAATATGGTTATGAAACCGAAAATGGATAGGAGCAAATATTTGATGGAAATATGGTGAACAATAAGATCATGGTTTCGCTATTAAATAGACACTACGTGCTAAGTCACATGTAAATAGTTAAACATACATAGTCAACTTTGCGAGGATTTACTTTTGAAAATAATAAAGGGCCTGAACAAACCGTCATGCTTTGTTGTTCTTGTCCTTAAAATAGACACCACATGGTTAGTCATGACTAAAAAATTTATGCCGAGAATAACAATTGAGCATTGAAGTTATTTAATTGTTTGGATAGTCGAAATGTTTGTTAAAAGATGAATCGCTTTTTTAAAGGTCGCAAATATCGATTAGTTTTCAACTCCTTAAACGTAAGAGGAAGCCGGGAGATATTGCACCCCACCCTATACTACTCCACCAGCCACTACTCCAAAGAGAAGGCGTTCAAGACGGATTAATTGTCAAACCCCATCCCTCCTAACGCCCATTTTGATGATACATTGGAACCGTTTGTGGAGGTATTTGACCGTGTCTACTTATATGTCTCTTACTTTGTAATACAAAATTAACTAAAAGAGTTAATTTGTTATAATTTAGAATCACGAGAACTGGACCGGGAAGAAAAACCAAAAGGTAATCGTGCCATGTTCCGCTCAAAATTTTTGAAAGAGAATAATGGTACTAGGTTTATTTTCCCATGGGCAATGAAGACACTATTGTCGATCTCCGTTTGGGACCATGCTTATTGGCTACGGTGCAAACAAGGATGGATGGTCGAGGACGAGGTGCGATAAAATCGCTTGTTAGTATTCTACCATAAATGTTTCTTTGTGATTCCACATGTTTTTAATAATGTGCCCAATTGTGTAAACAACACCTTGACATATGGGTAGATTTGTTGTGGCATTTCGACCATCGATGCCGACTAGGCTATGGTGGGTCCCTTTTCACACTCAAGTAGTTAATGACCGGTACGAACCTATTGGGCAAATGGTGTAAAGTACCCGTGCCTTGGGCTAATGTTGAAAAGGTATTTATTTCTTTCCATATTGCCGTAGGTATCCGAAAATGTTCAATGGTGCGTTATGCCGATGTCATAAATGATGTAGGTACTATTTCCAATAAACGAACCCGACAAGCATCAAGCGGTAGGAGTCGCATATCAAGACGGTGTTTTGACATTGTATGATTCGCTTCCAGCCTTTACAAACAAACGATTTGGTGGAAGGATACCATGCCCGCAAAATTTCAAAGATTGGCGCCAAAATTACTAGATGAAACGGAGTCTTTGCAAGAAAAGGCATAGATATCAACGCCTATCTGATTAGCTTTCAAAATGTGTTGACGCCCCCAAACAAACAGTCAATACGGTGATCATGGATATGGTCTTGCATTAACCTATATAGGTGACTCATAACATGCCATTAGAGTCTCGACGATCCCGCAGAAATGACTCTTGCCTATCGTGAAAGAATGTTTGAGTACCTATGGAAATACAAGATTCAAGATGTCGGTCATTGACTATATTTATTACAAGTTGTTGTATCGTCAACACTCATTGACTAAGTATGTATATAATTGGTACATAAAGATGTTAGCTCATAAGGAATGGTCATTCTTTGTGTATGTATAATCAATTGTAGTAACTATTGGAATGATAAATCAGAATATCCAAAATGTTTTGTCAATGTTTGTAAATATTATTAGTTGATATTATTATTGCTTGTTTAAGTTCTAAGGATCACTACTAAAACCGATTACATATAAATTATGATATTACATTTAAACCGCCCAATCTTCTACTAGCCGTGGTTTATTCTAAACTAGCCGTCGATCTTCTCAACTAGACGTGGTTTCAACAATCCTTATAGCCGTTGTTTTGATCATACTTGCCGTGGTATGTTTTCAACTAGCCGTGGTTTTGATCTGAACTAGCCGTGGTTTCTTTCTGAACTAGCCGTGGTTTCTTCATACTAGCCGTGGTTTCTTCTGAACTACCCGTGGTTTCAACAGTTATTATAAACGTGGTTTCTTCATACTTGCCGTGGTTCCAATAATAATTCAATCCATGGTTTGACCCACCATCCTACTCAAACATTCTTTCACGATACACCACCCATTCTACTTAACCTTCCTTGAGAGTTTTATTGCCAAAGGACCTTGTACACCAGCAATCTTTTGAATCTTCAATAGCAATTGATCTACCATTGGATTTGTTGATATGGTTCCTTGTGGATCAAGCTTCGCTTCCAACATTTTCCTGGCAACAGTTTTGGACAATGGATAGGCTTTATCAATAAACATGAAAAACTTATCCTTAGTAGATTGTACAGCATGTACTCTGGAATGCTCATAAAGCATCCATTCAACTACTTCAAATTGTTTCCAGAATTTGTCCGATGGATTAGGTTGACACATGTTTTCACTGATCTCCACACCAACCTTGCTAATCCTCCGCTTTTCCCATGCTTTCCATATCTAAAATCAATGACTTTCCATAACTGCTCCAAATCCTCTTTTGATAGAAAGAACAACAAGCTTCCAAAATCTACGATCTACTCGCATCCATCCGCTTGTTATTTCAATCACTTTCTACCATTGTCGGTGATTATTTTCAAATCATTAACTGTTGACTGCGCTTAGTGGTGTACAATTAATCGGCTCTTGTATATCACTCACCTTAAGATACAAATCCATTATTTCTTCCCTCTCCATCCCTTCATGTAATTTCTGTTTCTTAGAACGCACATTCTCCCGAATTTCTGCCATTCGCTTTTGTTCGTTGTTGATCCAATCAGATTCTTTATCAGAATTCATAGGAATGAAATCATCTTTCATTCTTAACCAACGTTCATACAGCTTTTCAATCTCTTCGTCCGTCCATTTTTTCAAATCTTTGCCTTTGCAAAATTCCACGTTGTTGAGAATTGAGATCATGAAATTTCTCCTTTGAGCCCTAGTTGGAGGTTTGTTATTCTTACTATTGTATGGTACGACACTTCTCCTTCTCGCATTTGTCTCGCCTCGCAAAGAAGAACCTTTGACCTTGATGGAACATCTAATAGTGCCCATTCTTCATTACTCCATTCCAACTTTATCATTTCAGAACCCTGAACAAATGCTTGTTCCTTGTTCCATTGTTCAATCACTCTCATAGTCACTTCATCTTGTTCTTTTTTTTTCTAAAGCTAGATATTCAGCCTTAAAATTTTCATCCAATTGTATTGATAATTCATGATCATGTGAAATCGATCCTCCTTACTATCAAATTGAAGTTCATCTACTTGTGTTCGTAAATAGCTTCACCCTTTCCTATGTCTCGTTGATCTACTACTTTATTCACCGCCTCCCATTCTTCAAAGTATTAGCCAATTGTTTATTTCCGTGAGGTTCAATTACAATGAGAACAGTGCAATAATGTAATCGTGAATTGCTAAGGTTCTACATAAGTTCAAGAAGGTACCGCAACCTCCTTCTCCTCGCGATGGTGGTGTTACACCGCCAGATAATCGTACTATCGCTGGTTGTAGTACCAATATGTGTATCCGACATAACTGTTGATGAAATAACCTCGAGGTTACAAAGAAGGTCTGTCATTTGTATCATCACTATATACAAGATGCACAACTTCTTCCTCTTCGCCTTCAACTCGCAACATTAAAAGGTTCTACCATTTGTTCTTTTCCTTCCTCTATCAATTTCGCTTCCAACCTTCAAACCTTTAGCCAAAGGTTTAGCCAAGGGTTTAGGACCAATGGGTCTAAGTATAATAGGAAAATGTGCAAGACCGATCCAATCCGACTCGTAAGCTTTTACATAACTTCATCAATGTACCGCAACCTCTTTTCAACTTCCTTGGGTGTTTATGTGACCGTGGTTGTCATTAAGGTCGATCGGCTTTCATTAAGGTCAACATCCATGTTTACCTCCTCCCCTGAACAAATGCTTTTGCTCCTCCCCTTTGAGGACCTGCCTTTCTTAGTCATCTTCATTACTCTATTAGATGCACCAAACCTTGGTCTTCTTACTCTCTCCAACACATAAACCCTGTGCTTCAACCTTCTTATTGTATTTTCCATTTGTGTACATTTAGCCTTCAATTCATTAACTACTTCTATAATATTCTCACCCGTGGGATCTGATACGGTGGCATTGGGTTGAGGTTCGATGGTAGCAGTGGGAGCAGCATCATTGGTTTTGGTGTTTTGTGATTCAGGTAAAGGTAATGGTTTAGCAGTGGATCCTGTTGGTTTAGCAAGATGTTCGACGTTGTCGAGTGGGTTGAGCATCATTTCTTTGGTTGGGTTGGGATTCAAGCACCTCCTCATTTTCGTGAATGTCCGCGGGTTAAGCATATTAGGGAATAAAGGTGTAATCTTTCCCGAGAACTTGTCATTTGTTTTTCTCAAGTGTAAACACCCTAGAGACATATGATGTACCTCATACTCCCTTTTATGATGAATGGGTGCCGTGATCTGCTTTCTCGACTATTAATTGAACAAACCTAGGATATAAGTAGTATTTACCCTTTTCTTTAATGTTCTTTATTAACCCTCAAAGATCAACCTAGACCGCTTAAACACCTCCCACGTGATAAACATATGACAATTTGCTATTTTTGATGGAAACTCATCAAACCCAAAGGGTCTTGTTGCTTAGACACGTACAAAGTATGTATTAAAACTTCCATTGGGGTGAGAACATACCTTTATGATACTTAATTCTTTCCACATTTTTCTCATAACCCAATCTTTGCAACCCCGAAAAATATCATCATCGACAAATTGACAACCCCATCAAGATCATCCAGCCTTCAAAACATCCCTAATCACATCCTCTTTGACTATTATCTCGCTCTTATCAACAAGACTCCTAATAACCTCGGCTCCATCTCGCTCTTGAATTTTTGCCTTCAACCAAAATTGATTAATGTATTCTTGAAAATGATAGGTTGTACACTTATTGCATAGTGAATTGGTGTGTGTTTGAGAAAAGCAATCATCTCATGGAACCCTTCAAGATGATTGTTCTCGGTTAGGTATGCAACGACGTTGTGTGTGGTGGGATATTCTTTCGGCATTTGTGTCCTTTGGATGTAAACCACATTTAATTATCAGTTTGGGAGTTGTTAGGGTTTGTGTAGAGCGCCAATTTCAAGTGTTTAAAGATGAATAATTTGATAGCGCAGTGATTTGGGGATTATATACTAATAGATCAACATGTTACATAACAGCCCCTTGAGTTGCCCACACACAGGGGTGGTTAGAAACATACTACCCGTGGGTTGCCCAAAAATTGCACTTGTCGTGGTTTTCCACAAACAAGAAGGCTTAGGAATGCCCACAACCATCTACCCACTTATAGTAAGTGCTAAACAACAAGACAAATAGTCAATGACTTCATTTACTACACAACAACTAACACCTTATACCCATTTGATAGTAGTCCTTATTAGATGATTGTATGAATGGAAAAAACAAAGACCGCATAAGTTGATGCGCTTTATAAATTAATGAATAATTTCCAAATATATATGTTGAACGTCTAATGTGTAACCATAACATATCGACTCATCCGTTGAACATCTAATGTGTAATCACAACATATCGACTCATCCGTTGAACGCCTAATGTGTAACCATAACATATCGACTCATCCGTTGAACATCTAATGTAAATACAAGCTATAATACAAGCTATAATAACTAAGAACACGATGATGTAAATACAAGCAAACTAATAGAAAATCTCTACAACTCAGATTCTTTAGCGGAATGTAAATACAAGCTATAAAAACTAAGAACACGATGATGCAGCTTGTTCTTGAAGGAGCCGAGTCTTAATCGCCTAACCATTGTTCAAATTGTGGTATTTCATTCCCAATCGGATTTGGAGGAATTTCCACTTGTTAGTCAAGATCTTCTCCATAAGTCTTTTGGACAATGGATAAATTCTCTCAAATGAACATGCAGACTGTGATTCCACCCTTCGTCTCAACTAGATGCACACGAGGCAGAGGATAGAATCTCCAGGACTCAACCTGCCATAAATGTGAGTTCTGCCAGATGAAGTGTCCTTTATCATTAGGAGATTGAGAGCTAAACAGGACATGAAGATCTCCTAATAAGAACATCCCAGAACCTTGTGGTGCATTGTTGCAGTAATGGGAGGTGACAAGAGTGTACAGAGAAAGCAAGTCTGCCCTGTCTACCAAATGGAGTATTTCCTTCAAAAAGGTGAACTCCATTGAAGATTTATCCATTCGATGCATGACATTCAGCTTTTGTTTATCAATGTCCAATTGACTGTAACATTTTGATCTCCATCGAAAATCGATGAAGACCCTTCTTTGATAAAGGTTGACTCATCGCCCTCAAGATCCAAGGGAGTTACTTTGGCCATCCTCTTCTTTCTCCTACCGCCTTATAGATACCTAAAGATGGTTCATCATCTTCGAGCCAATGATGCGACAAGAGGAGTGGGAGCCGGTACAATAGGTGGTTCAAGAAATGGCGATCGGTTCACAGATGGAGCCTTGTCGATGAGCTAGCAATTTCAGAGCTTCACAGAAACCAAAGATGGTTCAAAGAGAAGGCACCTTGTCGATGAAGGAGTGGCTTGAGGAATTTCTTCGATGTAACCACCGGAGATCTTCTTTGTGGAATATCATCAAAATTATCCACTATCTCAACAAACTTTGGTCTTTTGGTCTTTGGTGCAACTTCATTCCCAAAGAATCCTTTTGAAGTAGGAAGTGAGATGAAGGCTCCTTAGCACAATCATCATCGAGAATATTGATAACAGAATTTCAAGAGAAGCACCCAAGTCTTCTTCAAGAAACATGTTGTGAGTGTACTTCAGAAGAGAGGACACTGATGGTCTTTGTATGACTGAAGATTGACCAAGTTTAGTTGCAACATCCTCCATTGGGGTATCACAGATGCAGCTTTGACAAGCTCGATCCTTGGAGACTTCAAGAGATGCAGCTGCTAATGAAGGATCGTAAAACCACGAAAATCTAAAGCGTGTGAAAAGACTATTACGCCCCTCTAATTTAACGTCATGCAATACGTAAAATACGCTTGACTCATTTAATGTAATTCTAACCTAACTTCCAAATAATTACTAAACATATTAAACGAAACCAAAATGTTTACGTCAAAAAAAAAAAAAAAAAAAAAAAAAGCTTTGTTCTAAGGTGCATGGACCGAAAATATGTATACAAATTATGAGATCATGCAAATTAAAAACCCAACAATAATATTGTATTTTTGGAAGTCCATATTTTGTTTTGATACCTATTATATTCGGCCACTTAAGCCATTACCCAATCAAATGGTAACTGACATTTACACATTCAAAAATAAGAATTGATTTGGTCTATCTTTTTCCTAGTTCAGCCGAAATCACCTCCCCCTTTTACTCCCATAATTTTCCCATTTAATTCCCTTATTACTCTTATTTGTAACTTCCTTTCATATTAAAAGGGAAAA
>CM040245.1:168954662-169054579 GCA_022545495.1 Chrysanthemum lavandulifolium | reverse complement strand
CAACGATGTTTCTAAATCAGATTTTTATGATGAAAGAGCTTCAATATCACTAAAATATCACAAAAGTATGAAACTTGATGATCCAAAACTCTTATACACCTTACGCGTAGAAGTAACTACACGACTTGAACCAAGCTTAAAAACAAAGAAAGACACGTAACGTTTCAAACTTTTTGCCAAAAACTTAAACTTTATCACCAAATAACGTTGAAAGTACAAGAACGTTGAATTATAAAGTGTAAAGTGAAAGTTTTGAAGCGTTTGAAAGTTTTGTACCGAGACTTACACGTAAAAGCTTAACCTTCAAAACACAAAATCGTTTCACCCAACTATTTGGCGATTGATAACCTTTGTTAGGTCACCATGTTTGTAACACAAGCATCAATATAAGAAGTATAGATGAAGAATAGATCGGATGAACACAATCAAACACACACGTATAGAATATATGAAAGGATATGCGAGGATATGAATGAAAGTGAACAACCAACCTTCAAGTGAAGGTTTACAAGGCTATTTATAGGAGAGGGCTGGGCAACACTCCTAGTCCCTTCCTTTCCTTATTGGATATGGGCCAAGGCTTATGGGCTTTCTACATAAGCATTGCCATAATTACTAACATAAAAGCCTAATTAAGCTAACTATTACATATTAATTACTAACACTTGTAATCTAGTTTAGGAGTGATTCCAACAAAGGGAGATCATTTTTATGCTATTAAGGCCTCAACTTGTTGGGTTTGGAAACCAAAGATTAAAGTTTTAGACCATGTTTCCAAGCACAACAGTGCATCAATAGTTTTAAAGAAATTTGATTATGTTGATGCACAAGGCAGATCCAAGTCAGTAATGGCTTGGGTCCCTAAAAGAAACTGATTTTCTTACTTTATGTGCAGGGCAATCCACATATGGATTTACAAGATAAAGGATTTATTGACAGTGGCTACTCAAGGCACATGACAGGAAACATGTCAAAAGAGAAAGCAGCACGGAGCCTCTTGTAAGACCAAAACAGAGAACTCAATCAGTCTACCTTTACATATGTTGCACATGCCTTTGTTTAGTCAAACATTTGTACAAAGTTTAATGAAGAAAATGTATTTCCTAGTTGTCACATATGATTTTAGTAGGTTTACTGGGGTTTTCTTTTTAGCTACTACGGATGAGACTAGTGTTATTCTTAAGTCTTTTATCACAAGGATAGAAAATCTAGTAAATCACAGAGTTAAGGTGATAAGATGTGATAATGGGACTAAGTTCAAGAATAAGGAGATGAATCAGTTTTGTCAGTTGAAAGGTATTGTGAGACAATATAGTGTAGCAGAACTACTCAACAAAATGTAGTTGCTGAGAGGAAAACATGACACTAATTGAGGCTGCTAGGACTATGCTAGCTTATTCTAAATTGCCAACTACTTTTTGGGCAGAAGCAGTTAATATTGCTTGCTATGTGCGAAATAGAGTGTTAGTTGTTAAGCCTCATAACAAGACCCCATATGAACGTTTTCATGGTAGAACACCAAATTTAAGTTTTATGAGACCATTTGGGTGTCCTGTTACTATTCTCAATACCATAGATCACTTAGGCAAGTTTGATGGTAAAGCTGATGAAGGATTCTTTTTTGGATACTTTATGAATAGTAAAGCCTTTAGGGTATTCAATAGCGAACAAGGATAGTGGAAGAGAACTTTCACATTAAGTTTAGTTAGGGTACACCTAATGTTGTAGGTAGTGGACCAGATTGGCTATTTGATATTGATACACTAACAAGAACAATGAATTATGAGCCAATTGTTGCAGGTACGCAGTCTACTAGTTTTGCAGGTACAAGAGCAAGTGTTAATGCAGGTCAAGCAAGAAAGGAGAAAGAACCTGAAAAAGATTACATTTTGCTGCCATTATGGACTGCTGATCCACCATTTTCCAAAGAAACAAAGAGTTCTCAAGAAGAAGTAATCAAACCTTCAAGTGATTCTGAAAAGAAGGTTAATGAAGATTTAAAAAAAGAAAGTGAAAGTAATGATCAAAAGAAGGATCATAATGTTGACAACACAAATGAGGTTAATACTGCTGGTAATGGAAATAACACTAACAATGTTAACGCTGCTAGTTCAAATGTTAATTTTGCTAGCTCAGAAGTTAATGTTGTTGGAGAAAAAGAAGGAAGTGAATTTCCATTTGATCCAGAAATGCCAGAGTTGGAAGATACTAGATTATTTGATTACTCAAGTGATGAAGATGCTGGTAACGAGGCTGACATGAATAATTTGGAAAGAACAATTGAAGTCAGTCCTATTCCAACTACAAGAATTCATAAAGATCATCCTCTTGAACAAGTGATTGGAGATGTACAATCTGCTATACAAACAAGAACAATGTCAAATAATTTGAAGGAACATGGGTTTGTTAGTTGATGAGTGTCTAAATACTCATCATTTTGTACAATATAAGCGCAAAATCATCCGAAAACACTCAAAATGCATCAAAATGATGAAAATATCACAAATCGATGTTTTATGTGTTTTGAATGCAAAATATCAAAATCGGATGAAAAACATATCAAATTTGCAAAATTTGGTTTTAGTCCCCAGTTTCAAAAGTTGTCAAAATAGTCCACGAGCACATAATTTCAAAGAAAAATCACCAAAGGTCCTTTTAAAATCAAAAGTTGTCAAATTAAGTCCTTTGGTGAAAATGTCAAAAGTTTGAGAAAATTACAAGTTTGGTCCTTCAAGTTTGAAAATTGGCAAAATTGGCCCTTGAAATTGCAAAATGGCAAGTCTAGTCCTTGTACTTTTGAGATTGTCAGTTTTAGTCCTTGGAGAAACTTTTGAATTGGCGACCTAGGTCCCTGAAGTTTGAATTTACACAATAGGTCCTAAGTTATTAATCCTTTTAAACTCAATTTGGACCCTGCCTAACCTTGGACCCCTGTCAAATTGAATTATGAACCCCCCTTCTATTATTACCCTTTGGTCAACTTTGGTCAAATTAAGCCCACCGTAAAAGTCTCCCATCTGTTGCTATCCGCAACACATCTCCTCCCATCCCCTCCTCGATTTCCACTCAAACTGTTTCCCCTTAGCTAACATCCAAACTTCATTTAATGCACCCCTAACCCCTCACTCAACCCCAATTAGATAAAGGAATTTGGCGCCAAAATCTATTTGAGCAGCCATGATGAATCTAAGCAATCCAATGGTCAAGAATTTGGTGGGATTTAATCGAAATAGAGAGAAATACTTTGGGTATAAGAAGGAAGCAAGAGAAGAAGCAAAGGAGTCTTGTAGTTTTATTTTATCTTAAAATGTCGTTTTTAATTTAGCATCTTTAAATTAATGTAAAACCTGTTTTGTTTTGTTAATTTGTATACAACTTAAGTGTTGAAGAGTATTGAAACTCATTTTAAGCATTAATATCAGTTTATGTTTACATTTGATCTTTATTGTCCTTGTTGAAAATCTCGGTTTTATCTCTACAACCAAGCTTCAATAAGCTTATTTCTCGGTTTAATAAGCTTACACAAGCTTATCATAGCTTTTGTAAGTTTTAGTTCAAGTTTTAGTAAGTTTGGAAATTAGTCAACAAAAGTCAATGGGTGCTAAAATGGTCATGGAATTGGAAATGGGTTGATGCAGTTGGAAATGGGTTGATTTAGATTTCAGTGGGTTGGTTTAAATAGGTTAGTTGTTCCTTGGGAGTTGTTTCAGGCCATTGTGGCTTAGGACCACTTGTAAGTGAATTTTTAAGCTTATTTGCATTACCTTCAATTGTAGTTAAATTTGGTTCAAATCTGTTCAATAAGCTGTAATTAGGTTATATAAATGTAGTTTGATCATTGATGCAAGGTTGAAAAGTGTTTGTCTCATTTAATTGTTAAAACAGTCAATTAAAGGTTGTTTGGATCATGTACTAAAACTGCATTAGAGGGTGGTTCAGTGGGTAGAACTTGTTAGTTTGAGTTTGTTTAGCATATTTGAGCTTATATCATCTTCATTTGGTGCTGCGACTCCACCAAAGTCAAAATTACAATTAATCCATCTAATCGCTAATCTGGATTTTAGAAAATGAAAATCTTATTTTGAGTTCAAGAATCATTAATCTAGCTTGCAGTAGTCTTAATACATCATATAATATCATTTTCAGTTGAGAAATTAGGATCAAACTTCACAAAAGTCAAAATTTCATTTTTACTACAAAAGTCAAAAGTTGCAAAAATCTGTTTTTGAGCCAAATACAAGGAATTTTCTTGAGCTCATTTTTTGGACTTATCAAGTGAAGCTTGGCATTCTAAAAACTTCAGTTGGTGTTTTTTTCTTATCACCATTTTAGTAGAATTTTCCAATTTTTGCACAAGCTCCAAACAAGCTCTTCTTTTAGGCCATAAGTGCCCTGTTCCACAGGCTCAGTTGACACTGAGTTTTTCTCAGATTTTGTGCAACTTGCACAGGGCTCAAAAGAGCTTCCCATGGTCGATTTTGGTGCATTTGGTCTCACCTGAGTCTAGTCTAGATTCCAATTTGCGTTTTCATTTGAGCTTATTTTTTAAGCTTTGTGCTTGTGTCTAAAGTTAGTACTCGGATCCGCTTTTTATGCTTATCATCATAAACATCAAATCTTAGCATCTTGTGATTCAGTAGCTGTAGCTTGTTGATTCTTGTTCCATTTTAGTTCTTTTAGCTTATTGTAGCTTCCTTATCAGTTTGGTAGCTTTTGGATTCCATTTGCTTAATCAAGTGCTTATTTCAATAAGCATTTCCACATCAGTTCCATTTTTCTACACACAAGCACCTGTTTTTTCCATTTTTCTTATATTCCTAATATTATTTTAGACTTTTCCTATTTTTCTAAGTTGATTTGCTATTTTTCTTAATTTAAAGTAGTTTTAAGCATTTTTAAATAGCTTTTAATACAAAAATTAAGAAAAGGTTCAAAAATAATTTTCAATTTTCTTAGGTTTAGATAAATATAAAAAGTAAAAAAAGTAATTTTTCATATTTTTCATAGTTTATTTTGTAATTTTTAGTAATTTAAGCGGTTTTAATAGTTTAAAATTCATAAAAAATAGAAAATAATCGAAAAATACAAAATAGTTTTGAAAATTCTATTTTGATATTTTAGATTTTCTAAGTCTTAATTTTATTTTTCTAGCTTTATTTCCTAATTTCTTGTATTTTAGGTAATTATTTAATAGTTAAAATAGTTTTAATTAATAATAATTAATTAAATAGTTATAAAAATAATTTTCTTTTTCCAAATATTTTATTTTATCATTAGGATTGTAAAATGTATTTTCATATTTTTAGGACTTTTATTTCTTAGATTTCACTTTTTATTTTGTGCGTTTACGTAGTTTTTATTTAAATGTCGTTTTAGTTGTAAGTTTTAAAGCGTTCATCATTTTAAATATAGTGATAGCGTTTATTTAATAGTTTTATCTTTTAACTTTCTTTAATTTGCATTTAAGCCGTTGTAATTTGTTGGCTTTTACGTAGTTATAATTAATTCACGATCCCTTTTTCGTTCAAATTTCTCGATCACTTTCGTTTGATAATCCATTGCATAGCTCATTTGGGACATAACGACCTGGGAAACACTATACTCTCGGATCTTCATTGAGTTCGTTCTGAGCCGTTTTAAGCTTGTTACGATGCGCCATTCACAAGTGGCGAGGCTTGTGTGATAAAGCTTGACTGTTGGGGCGCATCAAATTACAGGCGCCCGCCGGAGTTGTGGTGATTATCTTTAAATCTCAGCGATTAGTTGTTTGAGCCTCATTCTTTGTTCATACCATCCATCTCTATATCTATATCTATTTTCTTATAAAATTTTCAAAACCCAAAACATTTCAAAACATAAAAAACAAAAATATTTTCTTTTGTTTCTCTATATATGTATAACCATAAAAATCAAAAATAATCTCCTTTCCCCAATATCATAATTCCTCTTCTTAACTCGAGATCCCTTAGAGTTATCTCTAGTGCATGCGCTTTTCGTTCTTCTAGATCATTGAGTCCTTTGCGTGATCTAGCGAAATTCCAAGAAGGCGTTCTCGTGAGCGTCTTGCCCAAATAGTCGAACCCGAGATTCGTACTATTTCAATCAACAATATGGCGGACGAGCGTACTATGGCGGAAATGCTCCAAGCACCCACCGAGGGTTATGGAGATGCCATCGTTTACCCGTAATCAATTTCGATCACTTGAATTGAAGACACATTTGATCACACTTGTGTCTACGAATCAATTCCATGGGTTTGATCGAGAAGACCCGTATGCACACATCCGTTGGTTTAACAAGTTGACTTCAACTATCAATTTCAAGGATGTTCCACAAAAAGTCATCAAGTTGATGCTTTTCCATTCTCTCTTGAGGGACAGACCGGATTTGGGTGGAAAAAGAACCCCTCGATCTATCGAAACTTGGGAGGATCTTGTTCAAAAGTTTGTTAATTATTTCTTCCTCCATCAAAGGCGACTAATCTTAAAAATGAAATTTCGGATTTCGTCAAAATTTCGATGAAAACTTTGGAGAGGCATGGAGAGATTCAAAGATCTCCTCGAAATGCCCCATCATGAATTCACGGAGCTTCAACAAGTCAATATCTTTTACAATGGGTTGAGCGGAAACGATCAAGATTCCTTGAATGCTGCGCGGTGCAATATCTTGAATCGTAGACCTAAAGATGTGATTGAGATTTGCGAGCAAAATCAAAAGTTCCTATTTCTCGCAACAAAGTCAATACTCTAACACTCTGCTCCTTCATCCGGTAACTCTTACGAAGTTAGCGACTCGATAATTGCTCTAACGGATGCCATCCGTTGTATGATTAAGGATGTTAAGGAAATCAAAAGCGAAATTCATAAGCCTGAACCGATCAAAGCCGTAAACAAGGTGTGTGAAACTTGTAGTGGTCCACACGCGTATTATGATTGTCAAGCAACCGATGCTTCCTTTTACCAAGCTCCCGTGGCTTGGTAAACCACAATCAATACCGACCACGGTGATCCTCACTACGTGCACCTAGCGGTATGACACCACCGTTTTCCTCCCGTGCAAAACCATGGCAATCAAAATCGCTTTGTTCCGAATCAAGGACAAAATTTCAATAACTCTCAAAATTTCAATCAAAACCGGAACAATTTCAACCAACCTTATCAAGCTCCTAATCATCAAAGTTATCAACAACCTCCTCAAGCTCCCATGCCAAATGACTTCATGAAAATGACTGAGGCAAACATACGATCAATGCAAACTCAGATCAATAACATGAGAGTTGAGCTTAAAAAGGAAATTGATACCACAATGTCTCGGCAGACAAATGAGTTAAAGAATATGATGAGCAGTTTCATGAACATGAATATGAACAAAGCTTCATCATCTTCTGGAGGACTCCCAAGTAATACAATTCCCAATCCCAATGCCGAGTTGAAAGCCGTCACCACTCGTGGTGGTAAGGCGCACAATGGACCTAAGACTCCAATGCCCCTCCTCCGTGGCATTGAGTCAAGTTACCAAGAGACAACGGACAAGGTGCATTATTCAAGCCCAAGTACGCGACACGTCCCACCCGGTGGTCAAGCTTCAAGTCCGGAACCCGAGTTAGGAAGAAAAATCTCGAGCGAAAACACTTCCATCCCGGCTCAAAGTCTAGTCGACTTCTTACCCATCAAGAATGAATGATGAGAAGCTCAAAGACAAAAACAAAGAGCAAATGGAAAATTTTTCCAAATCTTCAATGAGCTTCACTTTGATATAAGCCGTTGATGCTCGTTCTAATGCCTAAATTTGCATCCACGCTTAAAGGCTTACTCACCAACAAAGATAAGCTATCGAGATGGCTAAAACTCCTCTCAATGAACAATGCTCGGTGACCATTCTTAATAAGCTTCCCGAAAGCTTGAAGACCTGGCGGTTTTAATCCGTGTGATTTCTTGGGATGTTTCAATGCTCGCCTTGGCGATCTTGGCGCTAGCATTAACCTCATGCCACTCTCGGTATGGAAGAAACCGTCTCTTCACGAACTTTCATCCACTCGTATGACACTCGAGCTAGCGGACCGTGCACCGTAACTCGTCCACTGGGATAGCCGAGGGATGTCGTGATGAAAGTGGGAAAGTTTCACTTTCATCTCGACTTTGTTGTAGTAGACTTGATCACGGATCCTAGAGTTCCCTTATCTTGGGAGAGCTTTCTTAAGAGCGAGTCGTGCTCGATTGATGTGTTTTTGAAGAGTTGACCATACGGGTTGACAACGAAGAGCTCACATTGAATATCAACCAGAACTCCAAACCTCTGCATACAAGCAGTGTTGCCACAATTGATCAAAGATCCGAAGATTCAATGCAACACTCTCAAACTTCACGGTTAAGAGGAGTTCTCAAAAGCGTCTTGAGCTTAAAGCTTTGAAAATCACCCGGTTCAAACAAATGGTTTGAAAGCTATACGGGGAAGTCAAGAGTGTTCTTGATGATGATGATGATCTAGAATCGAGACTTCATCGGAAGTGGTGGAAAGCGCTAGCTCTAAGAGCACACCACTTGTCCGCCTCCGGCATCGGTTTGTCGCATCGAGTTTGTTAAGTCGTGGATGAAACCAAACTCTCTTCTGTTTCATCCGAGTTGGATGATGATGTTTGTGATCCAATGGGAGACATCTTACCCATTGATGAATTGCTCAAAATGATCCATCATCTTCTAGTCTTATTCCGACTCTTCCATCCCTTCTCTCACTCCTCGATGAGGAAGATGACAACTTTGGAATGAAGTCGATGCATTTCTTAGTGATGAGTCAATTCCATCGAGAATTGATAACACTTACTTTGATCCGGAGGAGACATTCTTTTTACGGAAAGTTTGTTGATTGAAGAACCGTTTCCACCCTCCTCCGGATATCTTCTTGACAATCACCATCTAAGCTTCAAGTATAAGCTTAAAGATGTCAAAGCGGTGATTTTCTTCTCTCTGAGAAATGGACTTGCATTCTCATGCGTCTTTCTTCCATTCTTCACGGATGGTGTGGTTGCTCTTTCCCTTTTCTCTTTCGAGAATGAGGACTCCATCTTTGACCCGGTATCATCCCTTATAGTTTCTACTATTAACAATACCGAGGTTGTATCTCGTCGGTGTGGAACTTTCGATGTTCATATGTTCATTAACATTGTGAGCGAAAGTCCGATCGAAATTGGTTTTCACGTCACTTTCCCATGAACAAATGAATGTGGGTCGAGTCAAGCTAGCGACTCGGAAATCAAAAACAAGAGCATGCCATATGGGTTTTCACCCATATTTCGACTTCTTTCTATCTTTCTACCACCTAGTGTGGGGTTGCCACATGTAATTCAAAAAAAAAAAAAAATCATCTTTCTAAATAATGGCGTGAGTATTTCCTTTTACGTTCCTTGTTTCGGCATAACCGGTACTTTGAATATTGAGGCAATATTCATTTCTAAGTGTGGGGAATTCTCACGAATTTTATCATATAATTATACCAATTCCCGTTTTGGCCAAAATTTTTTTTTGGAGTAAGTGTTTTACACTTTCTCGACTTGGTTATCGATCCGCCTGTCTCAGTAAGACAAAGGATTGGCTAATCCAGAGCAAACGGCTCTTGGTAAAGATATCTCAAATCCGTTGACGGCTTGCAATTTGCCCAAAATTGTATGGTATTCAACTCACCATATCCTAAAAGTGAAGAGTTGGCTAGCCCATAAAGATTATGGCTTGTGGTAAAGGCGATGGAAAAACCATAATTGGTAATCAGCTCACCAAAGATAATATTGATAATTTATCTAAGAGTTGGCTAGTCCGAAGGTACGGACACGGTAAAGACAAAATCAAATCCGTTGGAAGTGGTGGTTTGCTCAAAATCACATGGTTATCGGTGTACCATGGTTCTTACTTGAACTGAAACATTTGGCTACTCCGAGTAATGGCTTTTGGTAAAGAGATTCAAATCCATTAAGTTTTCTCAAATCATTGCTAGGGACTAGCAATATCTCGATGTGGGGATTGATGAGTGTCTAAATACTCATCATTTTGTACAATATAAGCGCAAAATCATCCGAAAACACTCGAAACACATCAAAATGATCAAAATATCACAAATCGGTGTTTTATGTGTTTTGAATGCAAAATATCAAAATCGGATGAAAACATATCAAATTTGCAAAATTGCGCTTTAGTCCCCAAGTTTCAAAAGTTGTCAAAAACAGTCCCTGAGCACATAATTTCAAAAGAAAAATCACCAAAGGTCCTTTTAAAATCAAAAGTTGTCAAATTAAGTCCTTTGGTGAAAAATGTCAAAAGTTTGAGAAAATTACAAGTTTGGTCCTCCAAGTTTGAAAATTGGCAAAATTGGCCCTTGGAAATTGGAAAATGGCAAGTCTAGTCCTTGTACTTTTTGAGATTGTCAGTTTTAGTCCTTGGAGAAACTTTTCAGAATTGGCAGCCTAGGTCCTTGAAGTTTCAGAATTTACACAATAGGTCCCTAAGTTATTAATCCTTTTAAACTCAATTTGGACCCCTGCCTAACCTTGGACCCCTGTCAAATTGAATTATGAACCCCCCTTCTATTATTACCCTTTGGTCAATTTCTGGTCAAATTAAGCCCACCCGCCAAAAGTCTCCCATCTCAACTGCTATCCTGCAACACATCTCCTCCCATCCCCCCTCCTCAATTTCCACTCAAACCTGTTCCCCCCACCTTAGCTAACATCCAAACTTCATTTAATGCACCCCTAACCCCTCACTCAACCCCCAATTGGATAAAAGGGAATTTGGCGCCAAAATCTATTTGAACGGCCATGATGAATCTAAGCAATCCAATGGTCAAGAATTTGGTGGGATTTAATCAGAATAGAGAGAGAAATACTTTGGGTATAAGAAGGAAGCAAAAGAAGAAGCAAAGGGGAGTCTTGTAGTTTTATTTTTATCTTAAAATGTCGTTTTTAATTTAGCATCTTTAAATTAATGTAAAACCTGTTTTGTTTTGTTAATTTGTATACAACTTAAGTGTTGAAGAGTATTGAAACTCATTTTAAGCATTAATATCAGTTTATGTTTACATTTGATCTTTATTGTCCACTGTTGAAAATCTCAGTTTTTATCTCTCACAACCAAGCTTCAATAAGCTTATTTCTCAGTTTTAATAAGCTTACACAAGCTTATCATAGCTTTTTGTAAGTTTTAGTTCAAGTTTTTAGCAAGTTTGGAAATTAGTCAACAAAAGTCAACTGGGTGCTAAAATGGTCATGGAATTGGAAATGGGTTGATGCAGTTGGAAATGGTTGATTTAGATTTCAGTGGGTTGGTTTAAATAGGTTAGTTGTTCCTTGGGAGTTGTTTCTGGCCATTGTGGCTTAGGACCACTTGTAAGTGAATTTTTAAGCTTATTTGCATTACCTTCAATTGTAGTTAAATTTGGTTCAAATCTGTTCAATAAGCTGTAATTAGGTTATATAAATGTAGTTTGATCATTGATGCAAGGTTGAAAAGTGTTTGTCTCATTTAATTGTTAAAACAGTCAATTAAAGGTTGTTTGGATCATGTACTAAAACTGCATTAGAGGGTGGTTCAGTGGGTAGAACTTGTTAGTTTGAGTTTGTGTAGCATATTTGAGCTTATATATGTCTTCATTTGGTGCCTGCACTCCACCAAAGTCAAAATTACAATTAATCCATCTCTACTGCTAATCTGTGGATTTTTAGAAAATGAAAATCTTATTTTGAGTTCAAGAATCATTAATCTAGCTTGCAGTAGTCTTAATACATCATATAATATCATTTTCAGTTGAGAAATTAGGATCAAACTTCACAAAAGTCAAAATTTCATTTTTACTACAAAAGTCAAAAGTTGCAAAAATCTGTTTTTGAGCCAAATACAAGGAATTTTCTTGAGCTCATTTTTTGGACTTATCAAGTGAAGCTTGGCATTCTAAAAACTTCAGTTGGTGTTTTTTTCTTATCACCATTTTAGTAGAATTTTACAATTTTTGCACAAGCTCCAAACAAGCTCTTCTTTTAGGCCATAAGTGCCCTGTTCCACAAGCTCGCGTTGACACCGAGTTTTCTCGTTTTTGTGCAACTTGCAAGGCTCAAAAGAGCTTCCCATGGTCCGAATTTTGGTGCATTTGGTCTCACCCGGTCTAGTCTAGATTCCAATTTGCTCTTTCATTTTGAGCTTATTTTTAAGCTTGTGCTTGTGTCTAAAGTTAGTACTCAGATCCTGTTTTTATGCTTATCATCATAAACATCAAATCTTAGCATCTTGTGATTCAGTAGCTGTAGCTTGTTGATTCTTGTTCCATTTTAGTTCTTTTAGCTTATTGTAGCTTCCTTATCAGTTTGGTAGCTTTTGGATTCCATTTGCTTAATCAAGTGCTTATTTCAATAAGCATTTCCACATCAGTTCCATTTTTCTACACACAAGCACCTGTTTTTCCATTTTTCTTATATTCCTAATATTATTTTAGACTTTTCCTGAAATTTTCAGATTTTTCTAAGTTGATTTGCTATTTTTCTTAATTTAAAGTAGTTTTTAAGCATTTTTAAATAGCTTTTAATACAAAAATTAAGAAAAGGTTTAAAAATAATTTTCAATTTTCTTAGGTTTAGATAAATATAAAAAGTAAAAAATAATTTTCCATATTTTCATAGTTTATTTTGTAATTTTTAGTAATTTAAGTAGTTTTTAATAGTTTAAAATTCATAAAAAATAGAAAATAATCGAGAAAAATACAAAATAGTTTTAAAATTATATTTTGATATTTTAGATTTTCTAAGTCTTAATTTTATTTTTCTAGCTTTATTTCCTAATTTCTTGTATTTTAGGTAATTATTTAATAGTTAAAAATAGTTTTTAATTAATAATAATTAATTAAATAGTTATAAAAATAATTTTCTTTTTCCAAATATTTTCTTTTATCATTAGGATTGTAAAATGTATTTTCATATTTTAGGACTTTTATTTCTTAGATTTCACTTTTTATTTTGTGCGTTTATGTAATTTTTATTTAAGCGTCGTTTTAGTTGTAAGTTTTAAGCGTTCATCATTTTAAATATAGTGATAGCGTTTATTTAATAGTTTTATCTTTTAACTTTCTTTAATTTGCATTTAAGCCGTTGTAATTTGTTGGCTTTTCCGTAGTTATAATTAATTCACCAATCCCTTTTCGTTCAAATTTCTCGATCACTTTACGTTTGATAATCCATTGCATAGCTCATTGGGACATAACGACCGGGAAACACTATACTCCTCGGATCTTCATTGAGTTCGTTCTGAGCCGTTTAAGCTTGTTACGGTCGCCATTCACAGTGGCGAGCTTGTGATAAAGCTTGATGTTGGGGCGCATCATTAGTACTCTTCAACAAAGAACAACCCATAAAGACCTTCAAAATTGCTTGTTTGCTTGCTTTCTATCACAAGAAGAACCCAAGAAGGTAATTCAACCTTGAAGGATGAAAGTGGATAGAGGCTATGCAAGAAGAGTGTAAAGTCCCAAACCTTGGATCTAGAACACTTAGCTTGTAAAGCGTGTAGTTTCCTTGGATGGTTCCAAAACAACAATGAGAAACTTTGTTGTGAATACACACAAGTATCGGAATCTACTTGAATGCACTTAGAAGATTAAAGTAAACACAAGTATAACACCAACGCTTCAATATTATTGATGAATAATATGAGTACTCTCCTAGTACTAGGGTTTACAACCTTGAAGCTTTTCTTAAGATGGCTAGAGTATGTGTATATCTTCTGACCTAGCTAGGATTTCCTTTTATACACTAAGGAGATCCCTTACAAAGATAACTATGTATTAAACGTATCATATCTTCTATTGGTATAGAAGATATCTGTTACAGACCATACACGACATTCCTAACATAGAACAGTACAAACTCAACACTATCAGTACTAACTATTGAACTATCAGTACTAACTAGTTAATACTTTTCTAATACCACTATCAGTACTAACTCCAAAGCTATAAGTATTAACTGCAATTGTGAATTTCCTAACAATCCTCCCCTAAACTTGTGATTGGGTTTCTGAATCACAAGTTTCTTCAGTCTTGGAGGATTCTTCCAAACATCACTTTCTTCTGCTAGGTCTTCCAGCTTGATCAAAAATCTTTAGCAGCAACTCCTTGGCCATTTCAATAGCATTACCCATTCTTAACCCTGCATCCAGCATCTGTAGAAGAGTCCCAAGTGCAAGTGGATATGTTCTTTCAACCAGCATGTAGATATTTGTTCCATTAGAGGAATGTCATGAATTTTAACCCATACTGGCACCTTAGATACCTCAGGCTTTGACATACACAGAACCAGCTCCCACTTTTTCACAAATAAAGGCTTGTTATCAACTAACCAAGGGCCATTTTTGATAACCAACTCCATATTTGACTTGAAATTAAAAACACACGTACCATTTTGATTCATAATGACCTCTTCCAACTGATATAACCTCCACATTCTCTTCAAATGGTAAACCAAATCCCTATAATTCATACGATAACCAATGAAGAAGCAAACTACAGTATTACCCCATTTCTTACAACCTTCTTCCAACACTGGATCAATCTTAGCCACTTCAGGACCTTCAGCAATAATAGAAGTAGGAACAAAATATAGTTTATTATTCCCATTCCTACAAAAACTTCTCGCGACAGCATCAACAAAGACCTAGTACTTTTCACAGCAATACCCTCTTTCATCACACTATCCTTGACAGTACTACTCTCATCGGCTTCAAAGTTACTCACAGACCCATTACCTTTAGCTAACCCACTAGCATTTCCATTAACCTTAAACATCTCTGGAACCCTAACATCCCCAAAACAGAGCCTAGTAGGACTCTTAGGCTTAACAGTCTTAGACGTAGGATTCAAAATGGTATTCTCACTAAAAGGTACAGGCATTTCAGGTAAAACATCATTACCATTAGACTTCTTATCACTACCATTTCCATCAACAAACTTAATACAAGTAAAAACAGACCCATTACTCAAACTAGCATCAATTTCATCAATCACATCCTTACAGCTATTAGTACAATTATTAAAGACATTATCATTAACCATAGATTCCTTACCTGATTCAGAAGAACCACCAACACTACTCACATCATGATTACCCATACAAGATCCACCTCCATCTTCACTACCATCAACAGATTCAGAAACCCCTTCATCATAAAAAAAATCCTCCATATCCATAGCTTCATTATTACCCTTTGAAGCTGAACAAGTAATAACCTTCTTGAACGTACCTTTTGGAGTTTTTGATATCATATTCGCATGTTTCATAGTGGAATTTCTAAGTGGATTCATTGTTCTAGTGGTTTTCCTGGGTTTCAGAAATGAATCCACCCTATTAGAGGACTAATAAGGTTTGGGATAAGGATTTGGTTCAGACATAGTGATTTAATGAATCAAAACCATGATAAATCCAGAAATTAAGTGAGAGATTGAAAGTGAACGTTAGGGGGACGAAAGCTCCTTCGTATCAGGAAGACCTGCAACATCAATAAACTTACAAGACTAACACAATATGCAGAAAAGTTTACAACATGAAAGAAGATTTACCATGAAGGTCATCAGTGCTAGGCCCTTCGATGGCTGGAAACACAACAGCCTTGCCCTGGGCACTCTTTTGCCGGGTTGTTCGAGATGGAGGAGTAGGCAAGATGAGTTTCCTCTTTGAGGCAGACTTCGCAGCTTTTGAACTCGTACCTTTCCTGCTTCGGACCCTATCTGCTATACTGGAGGACCCTACGATCGCCAGCTGGTCATCCGAAGCAGGGTCATCTGAGTTTGCAACATTCTCCACTAACTGATTTTCAACCTCCACAGGCTCCTTTTCTTTTTTATGAGGGGCAGATGATACAGGCTCGATTTGTTGATCATCCACATCATTATTGTTCACTAAAACGGAAGGAGAACCTACACCATAGCTGACTTCCTTGGCTTCCTTTGGGATGAAGCTCACTTCCTTGACACCACCAGCCACAACGAAATTACGGAAAGAAATTTCTGCAAAAAGAAAGGAGAAAGATAAATATCAGAAAGATAAGTTCCTATATCTTATTTTAATTAGAAATTTACATATTTTCTTCACAACAAATAATTTTAGGATGTAACAGAGAACCCTCTCAACTTTCAAGAACGATATCAATACCCGAGGCTTACCCAATACTACACTACAACGATTAGGTTCACTTCCTAGGGTGTTGAAAAACTTGCTCGACGAAAAGGAAGTTCCTTTGACCCCGAACTCGTTATACGCGCATCAGAAGTTCAACAAAGCAACCTACTCGTCTCCGGATTATACCCTCGTCTTGTTCCCAATACTTGGAACTAAATTTCTTCATTGGTCATCCTCACCTCTCGACCCTATTGGCTCTCTCAAATCTCAATCATCTTGTTCTGTAAAGTCACAAAACGGATGAAACGGGTCAAAGCGGGTCAAAATGTGTACATGCTTAGGCTAAAATGAGAGAAGTAGGAATAAAATCAACTTCCGTTATACCATTATACCCAAATATATATATATATATATATACAAATTTATACTGCAAAACAACCACATACACGTGAAAGGCATACTTACAAGTTACAACAAAGTGCAAGTTACAAACCTACAGGACCAAACCATATAAGCAATAACAAAGAGTCATTCCCAAAATGTGACAAATGATACATTTTCAGACCTTATTTTAATAATAAATGTTAATTTATTATTACTGAATTATTTAACTGAACACAACTGAATTTATAACTCATAGTTTTAAACAAACACAATAAGTATCAATACCATCATAATTAATTAACAATATACGCAATTAAGTAGTTAGTTTAACAATTAATTAATGATACCTTCAATTTCATCTCTATCCCAAGCATCACCTTGTTTGAACAATTTTTTCTATAATCTAATCAATTTATGAAAAAATTATAATAATAATAAAAAACTTAAGCTAAAACATCAATAGAATAAAAATAAATAAAAGATTGCACCTTTGGAAGAGACATCGTTTTCAAAATCATTTTCTTCATAACCCTTTTTGTTCATTGTTTTCGATAGATGATTCTTTTTTTTTATTTTTATTTTATTTATTATTTATTATTATTTATTATTATTATTATTATTATTTTTATAAACCATCACTTTATTAAAACTAATAGGATTCTGAAAAATTAGTGGTTTCAGAAACCAACCTGTCCCCACATTTCTGGCGATAAGAAACCAATCCTATTAAAAATATGAAGCCATGACGTCTTCCCAATGCTCTTGAGTATAGTAATCGTCGAACACGCTTTATTATTATTATTATTATTATTATTATTATTATTATTATTATTATTATTATTATTATTGGTTTAGGTTTTGCAGAAACACAAAGATACCAACAGCAATTGCGGTTTAGGTTGAAGATATCGATGTCGGCGAACAGAGGTGGAGAATGATATGTGTCTGCGTAAATTCTCCGATCACTTTTGATATGCCGTTTCTGGAGTCGGTATCATCGTTGTTTTCAAAGAATTCTAGAAGATTTGAGATAAGAGGGACAACCGGTATTTATCTATCCGGATATGTGGGTTAGAAAACATTAATGGACCGTTATTCGGACTAACAACTTTCAAGCCCAGATTTAAAGAATATTATCCTAAGATCCTTTCGTGTTTTGTTATAGAGAATCAATGAAACCAATGGACCAAATATAAAACCCAATTCCCTTATACAAACAGCCCAAACCTCAAAACGGGTTAATAACAACTCTTTACAATAATAATACCCTACCAAACCACCGGAACAACGCTCTGTTCTCGAGTTTAAATTTAAAAGAATGGAAGGGGATAGAATGGGAAGGGCAAGGTAAAGGATGAAATTGTGAAGAAAATGGTTATTTTATTTTGTGTTCTTGAGTTTGTATTTTAAGTAGAAAGGAAAGAACATGGATAATAACAATCACAAATTTACCTTTGAAAAGTCAGATTGATACCTTATGCGGATAACTACCACTATATCTTACATAAAAAAAAAAAAAAAAAAAAAAAAAAAAAAAGTATAACATGTGATCTGACTCGAAGTTACAACACCCAAATAGAACAAAAACCATTCGTGGCCCATCTCATTTTGACCAATAGTAAAGTGGAACAGATGTCGAACTAAAATAGTAGGCATCATTTAAAAACAGTTGTCTGTATATATATTATGCTTTAATAAGTTGCACATTAGAGTGTGCACATCAAAACAAATGTGTACAAATCATCTCCCATTTAAAACGCTAAAGTAGCATGACATAAATTCTAGTGTCCACCTTGGAGAATGATCAGATGTCATTTTTGAGTTTTTACTTCGACTAATCAACATAAATTCTAGTTTCAACCTGCAGTAGTATCATCTAAAAAATACTATTACAAACTTCTTAAACAACAGATCACCGGGAGGATAAGATTGTAATTTTACAAAGGCTCATGATGTTAATTACTTATTTCCCTTCCTAATCCCCCAAAAATGGACGGAACAAGATAACACACAAAAACCCATACCTTCCCTCATTTTTTTTTAGGGTGAATTGCATATATATCCTTTCAAAAGACTAAAATTGCATATATATCCAACCTAAACTCAAAATTGCATGTATATCCTTCCTAAACTTTAAAATTTTCATATATATCCAAATAACTATTTTTAATATATTTTAAATCACCTAATGCATATTAATTATAGTATAATTATAAAAAATCCATTATACCCTTGGGTTTATCATACATGACCGATCATTATCCCACATAAACATATAGCTACTTTTTCTTTCTCAGCATATCTTCTTACTCTGTTTCTTAACATTCATCATCATCTGTTACTGTTATAAACCGAAGATCAGGTAAGTCATAATCGATTTTAATCATTATTCTTGTTTTCAGTTGATTAACCGATTGCCACATGTTTATTATTAATAGTTTCCAACCTACTAAAAGAAAACAATGCACCATATGATTAACCGATCGCCACATGTCTAAATAATATAGCTACTTTATTATTAATAGTTGCCACATGATTAACTGATTGCACCATATGTCACAGTGGGTTCTTGATGTGATTCAAAAAGAAAACATTTGATCTTTATTAGAAATTTATGGATACTTGTGTGTTCTTTTTTGTTGTAGAAAGTGGGGAGTGGTATATAAAGATGGATGATATTGTTGACGTTTTTATTCCGGACCCATCGAGACCAACATGGGAGAATATGGTTAACTCGTCAACAATCGAGTATGTTTACGTCATTTTATAGAGCAAAAGTTTTTAAACTCTAGTATGTTTTTAACATTTTTCCTACTCTAGTTGGCTCGTAATTTGTTTTGTACTTAATTTTTTTGCTTTTAGGCAAGTATCATCGAAGTACAAGTTGAAACTGAGATACAAAGGATTCTTTAAGATTGTCAAGAACTCAAATCGAAGAAAATATTGTTTTGGCTCACAAAAATGTATCTATATTGACACAAGGTCATTCGACTTAAGCCAACTAAATGAAGAGGTCTTGAGGCATTATTCATCACGTAGCGATTTAGTTCTTTCAACTTTCTTTGTTGACAAGAATGGCATGGAACAATCTTTTATTGAGCTAAATTCTGATGAGAATTTCATGCTTATGCTTAGTATGTACGAGGAAGAAAAAGAAATAAACATTTATGTAACGACAAACAAGAATGTTGGCAGTGATGATAATAATGGTCCTTAACTTGTAGTTATTGAAGAACCACACGGTGAAGAAGATTCGGACCAGTGTCCGAGCGATGAAAGTTATTTTAGCCATTTTAGCAGTGATGATAATAATGGTCATGATGATGATGTTGAGATATCAAGTGATAAAGTTGAAACTAACTCAAATCGCAAGAAAAGTATAACAATGAAAGAAAACTCAAAATTCCAGAATGTGCTTGATTTTAGAAGAGCTTTGAATCATCATGCAATAATAAACGAGTTTGAATACTTCATTGAGAAAAGTGACCTTGAGCGGGTTACAGCAAGGTGTGCACAAGAAGAATGTCCCTGGAGAATTCATGCTTCTCTCATGCAAGATAAAGTTACCTTTGAAGTAAGTATATAAAATCATAAAATTACATTTTAAGAAATGCTTGTTTTGTTCAATTGATTTGATGTTTATTGAAAAATTATGTAGGTTAAAGTTTTGAAAGAAACACATACTTGTACGCGAAGTAACATGGGTGGTAACAAGCATGCCACCCAAGGATGGATTGCCAGTTTACTAACCGACAAAATTAAATCTGATGGGGATGTAGTGACTGTTACAGAGCTTAGAAAATGGTTAATGAAAAACTATAATGTTAATATTCCATACAATAAAGTATTTCGAGGGAAGGAGCAAGCTTATATTGATATTTATGGTAAGTGGGATGACTCTTTTGTACAAATGGGTGATTTTAAAGAAGAACTTCAAAACAGGAAACCGGTAAGTGTTGTGGATATTGATTTTGAGACGGTTGGTGACAAAAAATGTTTCAAACGTTTCTTTATTTCATTAGTTGTTTGCTCTAAAGGGTTTCTTGTTGGTTTTCGTCCTTATATTTCTCTCGATGCTTTTCATCTTAAAGGAAAGTTCAATGGTGTACTTGCAGCTGCCATAGGTATTGATGGTAATAATGGACTTTTCCCAGTAGCCTACGGTGTCCTTTAATCGGAGAATGGAAACTCTTGGACATGGTTTCTTGAATCATTGAAAAAAACAATTGGGACACCAGATGGTCTTGTTATATCATCAGATATGCAAAAGGGGTTAGAATTAGCTATAATGCAGGTTTACCCCAATGTTGAGCACAGAGAATGCATGAGGCATTT
This sequence comes from Chrysanthemum lavandulifolium, assembly GCA_022545495.1. Lineage (NCBI taxonomy): Eukaryota > Viridiplantae > Streptophyta > Magnoliopsida > Asterales > Asteraceae > Chrysanthemum > Chrysanthemum lavandulifolium. The sequence goes on along the minus strand of CM040245.1, from coordinate 169,033,719 downwards.
GTATAGCAACTTCAAGAAACAATATCGTGGTGAATTCTTTAAATTTAAACTTTGGGGAGCTGCAAATACATACTGTATTGTTGAGCATGAGAGATTATTAAAGGAGATCTATAGTGAACGTGAAGATGCAATTGCGTACCTTAGCTTGAACCATAATAAGATATGGAGTCGTAGCAAGTTTGGCACTACATCGAAATGTGACTACATGACCAACAATATCTCAGAAGCTTTTAATGCGTGGATAGGTACATTTCGTTTCCAACCAGTACTTGACCTTCTTGATAACATAAGAGAAGAGCTTCTAAAGCGTTTTGATGAGAAAAGGATGGTTGTTGAAAAATGGAATGGCACATTAGTTCCTATGGCTAAGAAGTATCTCAGCACTATCTCTAAGGCAAGTAAATTGAGCTATAATTGTTTAATTTATTTTATGATTAAATTGCTACATATGTACCTTAATTTATCTTCCTTTTTTTTTTTCTTGTAGAACTTGGGTGAATACGAAGTTTGCAGAAGCAACGAAAATCATGCTGAAGTGAAAAGTAAGGGAAAAAGGTGGGTGGTGATGCTAGATGAGAAAAAATGTTCTTGCCGGGTTTGGCAAGTAAAGGGCATGCCATGTGTTCATGCTGCTGCATTCATTGCTTTCACAAGGGAAAGTTGGGAAAAATATGTTGATCCGTATTTCACAATCGAAAAGTTTAAAGATGCATATGCTTTAGAAGTCGCTATGATGCCTGGAAAAGATAAATGGGTACACCTACAAACAGAGGATAAAATATACCCACCTGTTATCAAACGTCCAATTGGACGACCTAGGAAAAAAAGAATTGCACCAGCAGATGAGCCCAAAAAAAGACACCAGTGCAGGAAATGTAATGGATATGGACATCGTCAAAAGTCATGCAAAAATCCACCAGCTCAAAGTGTTAATCTTGGTGAAACATCCACTACTAAAAGGAGACGACGAAAAAATAAAAAAGGGGGCGAAGGCTTTGCTGAAAAAGAGTCGAATTAGAAGTCCTACCGAAGACGAGTTCTTCTTAATATATTATGTTAGTTCAGTTGCTAAAACACTTAATATTTTGTTAGTTTAAGTGTTGAGCAATTTATTCAAATTCCAAACTATTGGTTCATTTTGTTGTTGTATTGCTGTACTTTCAAACAAATCATTGCTTTCCTTTGTTGTTGTTGTTATGCTGTAGAACATTACTTTCAAACAGTGTTAATGAGCATTAAGTGTGATCTGCACTTTGATTCATTAGTCTCACAAATTTTTGATTATAAATTGTTTGCTAAGTGTGATATGCATTTAAGTGTCGCATTTAGTGTTGTACATGTCTATACAAATTTGAAGTATATATAATTATATGAAATTATAAGAACAAGGGTATAATAGTCATTTTATAATGAAACTATAGTTATCATGTATTTTGAGATTTAAAATATATTAAAAATAGTTATTTGGATATATATGAAAATTTTAAAGTTTAAGAATGATATATATGCAATTTTGAGTTTAGATATATATATATATATATATATATATATATATATATATATATATATATATATATATATATATATATATATATATATATATATATATATATATATATATATATATATATATATATATATATATATATATATATTTTAGTCTTTGAAAGTATATTATATATATATATATATATATATATGAAAAATTACACGTTTGGTCCCTATGTAATACACAAATAACAACTTTAGTCCTAAATCGTTTTATTACACCTTGAGATACCTATTTTTGAAATCTTGCACGCATTTAGTCCCTATTTTGGATGGGCGTTAGTTAAGTCCGTTAAGTATTTTATACTGTTAGTCCTTCGTTAAAAAATTTTGCAACTGTTAGTCCTTATTTTTTTAAAATATAGTTTTCCAGGTTAGTCCTACGTTAATAATAGTTATCTTAGTTTTTACATTTTGTCCGCTTTTATCCGTTGCTCGTTTTATCCGTTTTGTCGGCTTTTTATCCGTTTCAATCGCTTTTTACGTTTTATCCTTTTTCGTCCGTTTATTTTACGCCGCCCATTTTTTTACGTTTTTGTCTGTTTTATCCGTTTTCGCCGTAGTTTTTACGTTTTGTCTTTTTTTTTTTGCTCGCGTTTTTATCCCTTTTACGTTTTGTCATTTTATCCGTTTTGCTCGCTTTTTTCACAAAATATTTCCAAAAAAAATTAGAATTTTTCCACAAATTTGAAAAAAAATTCCAAAAAATAAATTGGGAAAAAATATTTTCGAAAAAAAAATTTTGAATAAAAAATATATATATATTTTTCAAATGTTTTTTTAAATTAAAAATATTTCGAAATATTTTGAAAAATATTTAAAAATTAAAAATATTTTGAAATATTTATTTTTAAATTAAAAAATTTGAATACATTTTTTTTAAATATTTTGAAAATATATATATTTTTTAAATATTTGAAAAATATTTTTTATTCAAAATTTTTTTTTAATTTTTATTCAAATTTTTAATTTTTTCGAAAATATTTTTTCCAATTTATTTTTCAAAATGTTTTGTTATTTTTTTCAAATTTGTGAAAAATTCCAATTTTTTGTGAAAAAGAACAAAAGATAAAACGGACAAAAACGAGAAAAAAAAAAAACGGATAAAAAGCGAATAAAGGAAAAAACAGAAAAAAAAAAAAAAAAAAAAAAAAAAAAAAGGGCCAAAGCGGATAAAACAGACAAAAACGTTAAAAAATAGGCGAAACGTAAAAACGGATTTAAAATATATTAAAACGTAAAAAGCTACGAAAACGGATAAAAAAGCAGATAAAAGCGGACGAAAAAAAAAGCGGGAAAACGGAAAAAGCGAGCGAAAGCGGATAAAAGCGACAAAATGTAAAGCGGTCGATAACTATTATTAACGGAGGACTAATCGGCGAAACTATATTTTAAAAATAAGGACTAACGGTGCAAAATTTTTAACGAAGGACTAATAAACAAAATAATTAAGGACTTAACTAACGCCCATCCAAAATAGGGACTAAACGTCTGAGGTTTCAAAAATAGGTATTTGTGGTTTAACAAAAAACAACTTGGGACTAAAGTTGTTATTTGGGATATCTGTGGGGCCAAACGTGTAATTTTTCTATATATATATATATATATAATTCAACCTTTTTTTGTTTACGTCCCTTCCCATCCCCTTTGATTGCTTTAAAAAAGAAACTCTATAACAGAGTGTAACTAACAACCATGGCGACAGCATTCCACTCCACCACACCCCAAAACGACGAAAGACAGCAACAAACCCTATGGATCTGGAAAGACAAGACAATGATTGAAAAAGAAATCAGCTTCGTACCAGATATTTACGGAATCTTTGACGAAGTACTCGTAACCGTAGCCGGTGACAAACAAGAAGACTTGTGCGTCAAAATTATTAAAGTACGAATAGATGTTTCGAATACTGCGATTACTGTTTTTTATAATGGAGTAGCCCGTTTTGATCACTCTTTATGGTCTAAGGTTACTACTGATTATACGATTAGCCATCGTGATAAGTTTATGCTGGTATGTAATTGTATTTATGTTTATGTTATTTGGGTATATAATATATAATTTTATTTGGGTATATAAAATACATACCTGTTGTTACAGTCTTTAAATCATGTATTATTGAGAATGATTTGTAACATCTGATTGTTGTTTAGAAGCACCACCATTACTCAACAACCAAGGTTTTGCCTGGCCAATTACAAGACCAATATCATGTACAAGAGTGCTATACTATTGAAAAATGGACTATGGTTACATTTAAACTTGATTTAGCAAAATATGGCATGGAATGTCTTGAAGATGATACCGTTGCTTTGATGAAGAGACGCGTCGTCGACTTAGCAGGTTGCTTGGGAAATGCTGCGGAGGTTGAACTAGATGGAACATGTGTTCCAGTCAGAACGTTCCAAGACTATGTTAAGCTTTATCCCGGAACATCTACTATGAGGTTCTTTTTAATTTTTATGATGAATACCTTGTATTGTTATTTAGTTTAATTGCTAATTTGATGCTAATCATCTGTCGTTTTATATAGGATTTATGAGAAAGTTCATGATAGATGGGACATTTGTGTTTGTTTGTCAGATGGGAAATTCAAGCAGGTATACACAATTTTTTGTATTGAGTTTATCAACGGTTAAAGCTTATAAGTAAAAAATATAATGGCTGACATATGCTTATTAATTAATTAGGTGAGTTTTTTAAATTATGTTGCGACAATGAAGGGAGGGTCACAAGTCGATTATATAACCAATCAGATTACCAGTCACCTTGAGAGAGTTGTTAATTTCGAACCAGATAACATAAAGAGCTACCTTTGGGTGTTTGTCAATGCTTTTGATTCACAAACTAAAGAGAATCTGACGACTACTGATAAGGGCATATTTGGATCAGCGTGTGAACTCACACACGAGTTTTTAAAGAGAAGTATGCAGAGCCATTTTTTTTTTTTAATTTTAAATTTTAATATTATTTTATAATTTCTGAAATTAGTGGGTTTGAGAACTTATGCTATTTGTCTTGTTCATGTTTTGCAGTTGCAAAACCGTATCTGCGGAAGAGATTGTCGTTACTTAAAGATAATCCAGATAATCAGTATGAAGGACTTAAGAAAACCGCTGGTAAAAGGAAAGGGAAACTCAATATTGCTCTCCTCGAAGATGCTAACATGGCTGCCACAAATAAATCTCGAGAGTGCACTTTGATTTTGACGCAAGGAGATTCTGCCAAAGCTTTTGCAGTAAGCTGTCTTGCTTGCTTGTTCTTTTATAGTCACATATTTGGATACGTGTAGTCACATAAACAATCTTTTAATACAATGTTTATTATTGTTTGCAGATGTCTGGATTAGCTGTTTTGGGCCAAGATTACTATGGTGTGCTTCCTTTGAAAGATAAGTTGCTCAATGTGAGGAAGCAAGTCATCAAAAATTGCAGGAAAACACTGAAATTCAAAACATTAAGGAGATACTTGGCCTCCAAGATGGTAAAGTTTATGAAAATGTTGAGGAATTGAGATATGGACACTTGATGATTATGGCTGATGAGGTGTGTACCAATAACTGTTACTATGCGTTGACAATATCAAGTATCTACCATTTTTTATGCTTATAGAACATTACATGTGTTTTGTAGGATCATGATGGTTCACGCATCAAAGGGCTATTGATCAACTTCTTTCACACGTTCTGGCCATCTTTACTAAAAGTCCCACACTTTATGCGCGCGTTCATTAAGGATGTGAAATGGTTCTATATAATGCATGAGTATGTGACCTCGACGAAGGTAGAAAGCTTGGGAAACGAAGCAACAAAATACATAATAAAATACTTTAAGGTTTGTTTATGAAAATTTTGAATACCAACTATACATACATGTTATTTTTGTAATTTTTAATATTTTTCATTATCTCTAGGGGCTGGGAACTACTGAAGATGAAGCACAGTATTTTGGTTTTGATCATCACATTCAGGACTTTGTTTGGGCTAATAACGAAGATCATGATGCGATTGAGCTTGCCTTCAGTAAGACGAAGATTGAGGCAAGAATGGACTGGCTTCGAGCACCTCAGGTTTGGTCATTACTCCATATATTACTCTAAGTGATTGGTGTTCTGTTTGATGTTAAGAATGCCCCAGTTTGACCCCATTTACATGTGAATGGGTTGAAATTGCCATCTCTACAACATAGTAATCAGGGAGACATGACACGAATTTCGTTACAATCATCGTTTCTTGATGCAGGCTGGTACTTATACTGACTCAAAGAAGAAGAGCATCCGATACCGCGACTTCATCAACGAAGAGTTTAAGCAATGTGTAGTGGCTGATCTCCGAAGATCAATCCCATCAGTGGTGGATGGGTTGACGCGTGGCCAAAGAAAGATTCTGTTCTGTGCTTTCAAGAAGCCCATTATTCAGGAAATTAAAGTTGCTGAATTCAGTCATTATGTGTCTGAGCACTCTGCTTATCATCATGGTGAGGCGAGTCTAGTGGGTACCATTATCGGCATGGCCCAAAATTATGTTGGTAGTAACAACATTAACCTTCTTCAGCCGATTGGGCAATATGGTACACGTTACATGGTGAGAGATACAGTTTAAACATTTACTCGTTTTTATACATTCCATATTCTAAAGTCTATTATTCCTTTGCAGGGTGGTAAAGATCATGCAGATGACAGATGTATTTTCACTCGGCTCTCTCCTATCACGCGATATCTTTTTTACGAGGCTGATGAACTTTGTCTCTACTTGAATGACGATGGTCAATCCATTGAGCCTGAGTGGTAGTTTATAATCTCTGTGTATTTTTATAAGTATATGATATTGTTTAAATTGGTTGTTATAATGATTCGGCTTTTTTTTTTTTTTTTTTTTTTTTTTAAAGGTTTATGCCGATCATCCCGATGGTTCTGGTAAACGGAATTGAAGGAACAGTGATTGGATGCAGTTCGTTTATTCCAAATTACAATCCACGAGCCATTATTGCTAACCTAAAACGCCTACTGCATGGTGAAGCAATGTTGGCTATGATTCCATGGTATAAAGGATTCAAAGGAGATATTGAGCCAGCATCAAATACCGAATACACTACAAAAGGAAAATGGGGGGAATTAGAGGACGGGAAAACTCTTAGGATCACTGAACTCCCAGTAGGGAGGTGGACTCGGGAATACAAGCAATTTTTGAAGGCAGCACAGTATGGGAAGGACCAAACACCTTTCATTAAGGTAAATTAAACAAGTTTAAAATAGTTAACGCATTGTATTTTTTACTTTATTATCACCATGCTCTTTTTGCAGGCTTACACGGCTCACAATGATAAGACTACTGTGGATTTTACAATTAGCATGAGTGAAAATCAAATGAACACAGCAAAAAAAGAGGAAATCTGGAAGATATTTAAGCTAACAACTACATTAAGCACAGCTAACATGTATCTGTTTGACAAGGATGGTGCAATAAAGAAGTATGAAACCCCTGAAGAAAGTTAGTACGATATCCATCAACAAAAAAATTGATCTATACTCTTAATTTGTTCACTGACTGTTCATTTTCTTTCCGTGTACACAGTTCTTCGGGATTTCTTTTGCCTTCGTCTTGACTTTTATAAAAAAAGGATGGTAAGTTTTGGATGTGGCCTCTTTTCATTTCCGTGTTTAAGACTGTACTAATCCAAATGTGGTCATGGATAACAGATAGCTCTGACTGACAAGCTCGGGAAAGCTATATTGCTACTAGAAAACAAAGTGAGATATATCAATGAAGTTAAAAAAGGAGATATTGATATCTTCAATAGAGAGGACGATGCGATTTGTGCTGATTTAAAGGCCAAGCGGTTTCAAATATTTACCAAAAGAAACAGAACCAACAATTGCAGGAAGGGAAGAATATGATTACTTGTTGTCTATGACCCTTGCATCATTCACAAATAAGAAGATTATTGAGCAGTTCAAGAAAGAAATGGATGAAAAGAAGCAAGAGTTAGATGAGCTCAAAAAAAGTACTCCTGAGTCTTTATGGCTAAGGGATCTTGAAGCTCTTGAACAGCAACTTGAGGTGAGAAATGAAACCTTATCTTTGGTAATTTTTTACAATGACAAGTGATTATGTGAACTAATAAAAATATCGTCTGCAGGAAAAATATCCTTTAGAAGAACACATGGCCAAAATCAACTTAAAATCTTCACAGGATGACGATATAGCAGAAGGTAAAACCATTTTTAAAATGATTTATGCAGAATATCCGTTGAATCTTGGCATGTCAAGTTTGTGACTAACATAAGTTATTAAACAACAGAAGCTCCAAAGAACAAAGCACCAGCAAAACGAACTGCAGCCGGACCACAAAGGGCGAGCAAGAAGAAACAGCGATGCAATTAAGGATTCTGATTTTCAAGATGAAGAGCAAGTGATTGGTATATCCGTTAAAAATCAGCTATGTGGACTGACTAGGGACTGCAGCAGAACAACAAAAGGGACAGAAATGGGGACATTTGCAGCTAGATTAAGGCACCTAAAGACTTCAAACTACAAAATAAATTCAAATCAACTAATCTATGACCTATTGAGAACAATAAGAAGCAATTTTAGATGAATTCAAACCTGATTTGAACCTTCAATCATACTGATGAACAGACTACTTTTGAACAAAGCTGAGACTATGACAGATTTGAAATAAAACTTGAAATCACTAGTATTGGTTTGACAAAATGAAAACTATAGTTTAACAAACTTATAAATCAGTAACTACAATCAAAGTCCTAAAATTCCACTAACAAAAATGACTTTAACTCTTAAAAGGGAGTTAGGATCAAATAAGAAGATTACTTAAAATAAGAAGGAATAAGAAGAACTATAACCGCAAATCCGAGATGGACCGACCTAAATTAGATGCATCCCTATAATCTTAGATGCATTATAATGTACCATAGTATGTTTTCTAGCTTTTAATCAGATGCATATACGTATATTGGATGCATTTCATGATTTCTCTTGTTTTTTGTTCCTCTGCACGTGCCGAAATCATGAAAATAAATTTGCACAATCTATACATCAAATTAATTTTCGAAACTCAAGATGTTGCATCTATATGAATAGAAATGCATCTAATGCAAGTCGTTGCATCTCAAATGCGTGGTTTTGGTCACTTCTCACCACTTCTTATTTTAATTTACTTCTTACCGGATCCCTACTCCTAAAAAGGTGCTTAAACCAAACATCCCTTTAAGCTACCAAATTGCAAATTAACTATTGATACTTGATGAAATTTAACTTCAACTAACTTTAAAAACTACAATAAACATAAAACTCTTCAGTAAAACAGATTAGACACAGAAGTTAATTAAAAACTTAATTGACTTTGATCTTTGACTTACTTTGACTTTTTTGCAAAAGCGAAATTAAGAACAATCAAACCAACAATTAGCTCACATAAGCTCATAAAAGCATGTGAGCTCTCATAATCGGTATTAAGCATAAACTCGAAAAAAAAAAAAAAAAAAAAAAAAAAAAAAACTTGATCTCGATTTAAAGTGACAAAGTAATTAAAATGGAAAAGGAAATTGTATTAATTCAAATGAGTGCACCAAACTTAAATGTAAATTACAATTTAAAACAATTATACTCTTGAAAAACTTTAAATAGCGAAACTAAAGATGGTAACATTCTTCTAATACATGAAAAATGGATAAAAATAGGTTTGAGAAGCCTCAGAGCTCTAATCTCAGCCTTTGATCATCTCATGTTCATCAATCCTTAATTGTAGCCCTTGAATTGAATGATGACACGATTCTACCAATTATTTTACTCAGAATTGCCAGTGTGGCCTTCATATGGTGTCATATCACTCTCACATGTCAAGTTTCTATAAGAATTTAAGGTTGGGGTAAAATGGGGTGTTTTTTTTTGAACGGCGATATAATATTAAAAACAAAACACTAGCAAGGAGATAGACTTACATCACAATAAAGTAAGGGTTTTTAATCCACTCATCCCGACTAAGCGAGGTTTTACACCTATACCTACACCAACAAAATGAACTAGACATCACATTATCAAAAAGAATCGCCTTTAAGGAGCTTTATGTCACGACCGCTATCATTTTCAAGTATGATCGGGATTTCGGATTATTCTACACTTCTCTTGGGAGGTCTTGGATAAACTTGGAAGAGTTTAGAAGCCCATGGAAGATTATCGATAATCTTGGAAGCTTTTGGAATAAGTTGGAAGCTCAGAAACTTACTAGAAGCTTATGGAAATCATAGAAGCTAGAAGCTTCCAAAGAACCTTGTAGAAGCTTGTATAGAGTAGGTGTTAGCTCATTTGTAGAATCCATCCATAGAACTTCATTTGTAAAGCTCTCTTGTAAAGCTCTAAGTAATAATACTAAGTGTTCCTTTACATTCCACTTGTTCCATTCTTTGAAGCTTTCTTTCGTTGCATACATCGTTGAGTATTCGAGTAAGGCTGAGCTTAGTCGAGACTAAGTGCCGCATGGGAGACCTTGTAGAGACAAGTCCGTGACAAGTAGTATCAGAGCCAAGGTTGATTCAAGGTGATGGCAAACGAGACCGATAAGATTGGTGCTAGTGGAAGTGCGATCATTGACGAGAGGCAAGGTCGCGATGACAAGCGTCAAGACCCGAAGAAGAGAGGTGCGTCTAAGGACGTTATGTCAAGCTTGGATAAGAGATTGGCGGGTGTTGAGACATCCGTGTCGGAGTTGAAGACCCAAGTTGAGGGCTTGGAAGGTTTAGACTCTGACTTTTCGACCATGAAGGATGACTTTAGGGTCGTCCTCAATACTCTTAGTGGCGACTTTAAACGTGAAATTGAGGGTCTAAAAGAGTTGTTCTTGGGTAAGATATCCGGCATTGATAAGACCATCGAAGACTTGCAAGCCCATGTAGTGCTATGCAAGCGATCCATGGCTAACGGAGGTGGCAACGTTGGTAATAATGCTCCGAAGATTGATGTTCCAAAACCATCACCGTTCGTGGGAAAGCGGGAAGCTAGGGCGGTTGATGATTTCTTATGGGAGATGGAGCAATACTTGGAAGGCGTTAACATTACGGATGATGACACCAAGATCAAGATGGCGACCCGATACTTGAAGGATACTGCGGCGTTATGGTGGAGACGTCGATATGGAGATATCGAGCGAGGTACGTGTACTATCGATACTTGGGCTGATTTTGTTGCTGAAACTTAAGAGGAATTTTATCCGGAGGATGCTTAAAACGGAAGCAAGGGGCCGGCTCGGTAAACTAAGCATTCCGGAACGATCCGGGATTATGTTAAGGAATTCACTACACTCACGCTTTGAGATTCCGGATCTTTCCGACCAAGACTCTCTTTATTTCCTCGATGGTTTACAAGGATGGGCTAAGGCGGAGTTAGAAAGGCGTGAAGTTCAAGACCTTGCACGGCTATCGCCCATGCCGAGGCCTTGATCGACTTTAGTACGAGGAGGAAGCGTCTAAGCGAGAAGGATCGAAAGGTGAACCATGAGAAAGGTGGGGGAGAGAAAGTCGCCCAAGCAAAGCACGATAATACACATAAACCACCAACCGGAAAGAATAAAGACGTAAAGACGGCCTTCAAGAGTGGTGGATGCTTCATATGTGACGGACCTCATAGAGCTAGAGATTGCCCTAAGAAAGCAAGCCTTAATGGAATGATGGTTCATGAAGACGAAGGCCCAAGTGATGGAGAATGCATGAGCTCGATGAGGATCTTGAATACAATCAAGGCCAAGACGGAGGTACCGAAAGTTGTAGGGAAAGGATTGCAATTTGTGGAAGCAACCATCAATGGGACCAAGGTACGTGCTTTAATAGATTCTGGTGCCACTCATAATTTCGTGTCGGTTGATGAAGTCAAGCGGCTAAGGATTAGCACTACGAAAGGGAGTGGAACGTTCAAGCCGGTAAACTCGAAGGCCAAGCCGATGGAAGGAGTGGCCAAGGATGTTCGGGAAAAGATAGGAGAATGGGAAGGGACGATTGACTTGTCGGTGGTCCCGATGGATGATTTCGATGTAGTTCTTGGGTTGGAGTTCCTCGATAAGGTACGGGCTTTCCCTATGCCATTTGCTAATTCTTTATGTATCCTATATGGTGGAAAGACTTGCATGGTTAGTACGGAGCGGGACTCTAAGTGTGGAGTGACGACCCTTTCGGCCATGCAATTCAAGAAAGGGTACAACAAGAGCGAGCCTTGCTATTTGGCGGTAACATGGCTAGAGACGGATGGTGATTCGGGCAAAGTGGAGGTACCGAAGGAGATCGAGCGGGTACTTGATGAGTTCAAGGACGTGATGCCCAAGGAGTTGCCCAAGAAGCTACCACCTAGGAGGGAGGTGGATCATACCATCGAGTTGGAACCGGGTTCCAAGCCACCCGCCAAAGCCCCTTACCGAATGCCACCACCCGAGTTGGAGGAGTTGCGTAAACAACTCAAGGATCTATTGGATGCGGGCTATGTTCGACCCTCGAAAGCCCCATATGGTGCGCCGGTGCTATTTCAAAGGAAGAAGGACGGATCCTTACGGATGTGCATAGACTACCGGGCACTTAATAAGGTAACGATCAAGAACAAGTACCCGATTCCTCTCATTGCGGATTTGTTCGATCAACTTGGAAAGGCGAGATACTTCTCCAAGTTAGACTTGAGATCGCGGTACTACCAAGTACGGATAGCGGAGGGAGACGAAGCCAAGACGACGTGTGTTACGAGGTATGGTTCTTATGAATTCTTAGTCATGCCCTTTGGCTTGACAAATGCTCCCGCTACATTTTGCAACCTCATGAATAAGTTATTTCACCTGTTCCTTGATAAATTTGTGGTGGTATACTTGGACGATATTGTTGTTTATAGTCATACCTTGGAGGAGCATGTCTTGCATTTGAAACAGGTGTTCCAAGTGTTACGAGACAATGAACTTTATGTAAAGTTGGAGAAATGCTCTTTCGCCCAAGACGAAGTCGAATTCTTGGGACACAAGATCAAAGACGGTGGATTAATGATGGACGGGGCAAAAGTAAAAGCTATCCAAGAGTGGGAACCACCAACCAAGGTGACGGAGTTGAGATCTTTCCTTGGGTTGGTAAACTATTATCGAAGGTTTATCAAGGGGTATTCGGCAATAGAATCTCCCTTGACGGACCTATTGAAGAAGAACAAAGCTTGGAGTTGGGACGGAAAATGCCAAGCGGCGTTCGAGAGTTTGAAGAAAGCGGTTATGGAAGAACCGGTGTTGAGACTATCGGACGTGACTATGCCTTTCGAGTTGCACACGGATGCGTCAGACTTTGCTATTGGAGGAGTTCTAATGCAAGAAGGACACCCGATCGCATTCGAGAGTCGGAAGTTAAATGAGACGGAGAGGAAGTACACCGTGCAAGAGAAAGAGATGACGACGATTGTGCATTGCTTGCGGACTTGGAGGCATTATTTGTTGGGTTCGAGATTCGTGATCAAAACAGATAACATTGCTACGAGTTATTTTCAAACCCAAAAGAAGTTAAGTCCCAAGAAAGCTCGGTGGCAAGACTTCCTAGCCGAGTTCGACTATCACTTGAGTACAAACCGGGGAAGGCTAATGTGGTAGCCGACGCATTGAGTCGCAAGGCGGAGTTTGCGGCAATCACCCAAGCCCAATTCTTCCTCCAAGACTGAATCAAGGAAGGATTGGAACATGATCCTTTTGCCAAGAAGCTCGTGGCCCTAGCAAGAGAAGGAAAGACTCAAAGATTTTGGCTTAAGGGAGACATGTTGTTCACAAAAGGAGATCGGCTTTACATACCTAAGTGGGGTGATCTTAAGCGTGCAATCCTGAAAGAGTGTCATGATTCGAAGTGGGCGGTCACCCGGTAATCAAGAGGACGTTGGCATTGGTCGAAGGCACTTATTATTGGTCAAGGATGGAGGACGATGTAGAGACATTCGTGCGAACGTGCCTTATTTGCCAACAAGACAAGATAGAACAAAAGAAGTCCGGAGGATTGTTGGAGCCTATACCTACGCCCAAAGGACCATGGGCAAGCGTTTCCATGGACTTTATCACATGCTTGCCGAAGTCGGAAGGAAATGGGAGTATTATTGTGGTGGTCGATCGATTCTCGAAGTATGGAACTTTCATTGCCGCACCACCCGATGTTACCGCGGAAGAGACGGCTAAGCTTTTCTTTATAAATGTGGTAAAGTATTGGGGAGTGCCACATGTGATCGTTAGCGATCGAGATCCAAGATTCATGGGGCGCTTTTGGACGGAGTTGTTCAAGATCATGGGAACGGATTTGAACTTCTCTACGAGTTTCCATCCCCAAACGGACGGGCAAACGGAGAGGGTGAACGCATTATTGGAGCTCTATCTTCGGCACTATGTGAGTGCCAACCAACATGATTGGGCTAAACTCCTTGACGTTGCTCAATTCTCGTACAACATGCAAAGGAGTGAAGCCACGGGGAAGAGTCCTTTTGAGTTGGTCATTGGGCGCCAACCATTGACTCCGAATGCCTTACCCGCATCATACGAGGGGAGTAGCCCGGCCGCTTATAAGACGATGAAGGAATGGCACGAGCAAGCGGACTTGGCCCGGGCTTCGTTAGACAAAGTGGCTAAAAAGATGAAGAAGTGGGCGGACGGGAAAAGGAGACACGTCGAGTTCGAGGTCGGATATCAAGTGATGGTGAAGCTCTTGCCTCAACAATTCAAATCACTAAGGAAGGTGCACAAAGGCTTGATACAGAGGTATGAAGGCCCTTTCCCGGTGATAGGGCGTGCTGGAAAAGTTTCTTATCGACTTCAACTACCGCCCAAGTTGAAGATTCATCCGGTCTTCCACGTTAGCCTTCTCAAGCCTTATCATAAGGAAGAGGAAGACTCGGAACGAGGGGTGTCCAAGCGGGCACCAACATCGGCTGTTACCTCGTACGATCGAGAGGTTGACGAGATCTTGTCGGATCGTACGATACGGAGACGGGGAGTGCCAAGCTATAAGGAGTACTTGATCAAGTGGCGTAATTTGCCCGATAGTGAAGCAAGTTGGGAAGCGGAAGACTTATTGTGGCAATTCGCGGACAAGATCAAGAAGTATCATGAGGATGGCACGATGAGGACGTCGCGAGCTTAGGTGGGGGAGGATGTCACGACCCGCCTATCATTTTCAAGTATGATCGGGATTCCGGATTATTCTACACTTCTCTTGGGAGGTCTTGGATAAACTTGGAAGAGTTTAGAAGCCCATGGAAGATTATCGATAATCTTGGAAGCTTTTGGAATAAGTTGGAAGCTCTAGAAACTTACTAGAAGCTTATGGAAATCATAGAAGCTAGAAGCTTCCAAAGAACCTTCTAGAAGCTTGTATAGAGTAGGTGTTAGCTCATTTGTAGAATCCATCCATAGAACTTCATTTGTAAAGCTCTCTTGTAAAGCTCTAAGTAATAATACTAAGTGTTCCTTTACATTCCACTTGTTCCATTCTTTGAAGCTTTCTTTCGTTGCATACATCGTTGAGTATTCGAGTAAGGCTGAGCTTAGTCGAGACTAAGTGCCGCACAGAGACCTTGTATAGACAAGTCCGTGACATTTATCTTCAAACAGGAGCTTATTGCGATATGTCCAAATATGCCACCATAAAGCATAGAAAATACCTTCGAACATCAACTTAGCTTTATTCCCAAGACGCAACGAAACCATCCAAGATACCCATTCATTATACGCGTTACAATCCACATAATTAACATTCCACCAAACCGCAATCTTTCGAGTAATCTGATGAGCTAAATCACATTGAAAAAATAGGTGTTCTGAAGACTCAACCCCACGATCGCAACTAGGACACAATATACAGGGAATATCAATACCTCTCTGAGATATATTAAGACGCGTTGGAAGAGCATCCATCTTGATTTTCCAGGCAAGAACATTAACTTTTATGGGCACATACTTCACCCACCTCGTTGATACGTTTTACCCAAATGAAACCCCTCACATGAAGCTCCCTAGTATTGTAGCACTTAGTAGATAAAACATATGTTTTGAGTGAAGATTGTTATATCATACAGTTTATCATGTTTTTAGTAAATACCTAGTTTTTACAAGTTCTCGTCGTTTACTAGTGATCACAACTTATTAACATGGTCAAGAATGAAGTTTTGGTAAAAATTGGCGGAAAAGGGTAAAATGGTCATTTTTCCGTTACTTGCGAAAACGCTATTTCGAAGGTTGAATGAAGTTTTGTTAATTTAGTATGTAACTAGCTATGAAAATAACATGGTTTCTATTTTCTCAACTTGTGAAAATCCAACTTTTGCCGGTAAAAACTGTTTTACAAATTTTAGGCAGAAAATGATATCGTTTGGCTTTTTTAGGCCGAGTTCCCATGCAATAGCTGTAAAACATCGTTCCGGACAACTTTCGTGTTTTAACTTTTTGATGATTCGGACCAGAAGTACCACTTATTTTTTGGACAGACCCGGCAACAAGCATTTTGGCGTTTCTAGGTTTTCGCTAACTTCTTTTTACTATAACTTTTGACTCGTTTGTCCGTTTCGGGTGATTCAAGTTGCTATGTTTCCCTTTTTATCTTGTCTACTATAATATGTAAGTTACCAAGTCTATATGTAACTGGTTGTAATGGTCTCAAATGTATAAAATATGACTAGTTTACTAGTTTGTTACTTTTACGACAATACGTGAATTAAAACATATGATTAAAAATACTAAGTTAGTACTTCTAGAGTAAATGTTAAGACAGCTAATTTAATTAGTTAATACTGCTTATGAGATAAACTTGTATAGTCGGTTAGATAATTATAGAAAAGATTCTTTAAAGATTTATCTTGTATATAAAGTTTTTGTAAGTCGACTAGGACTCCTTAGCCTATAAAAGGAGGTCCTAGGGCATTGAGATAGATACGTCTTATTCATTACTTCAAGGTTGTAAAACCCTAATATTATAAAGAGTATTCGTATTATAATCAATAATATTGAAGTGTTTTGTTTGATAATCTTGTGTTTAACATGACTTAATGAAAAAATTAAACAAACAAACAAGCCCTTAGTTTTTATCCATGCCAACTTTTCGCTAGTTTTTATTTTATGGGGTATGTTTGACAAAATTAGCTCTAAGCTGTAAGTTATAAGTTGAATTGCAAAACTGTTAACATGAGCAACAAGCTGTATATATATTTTTTTTAATAAAAATGTTTGGTAAGTTAGCTTTTAAATGTAATTATAAGATATAAAATGACATAAAAGAACATATTTATAACTGTAAACAATTGTTTGAAAGGTATATCAATAATCTAAAATTTTAACAGTTTCAAGATGTTTAAAAAGCTTCATGAATCACCTTTTTATTTAGGAGTTATTGTTTAAAATAAAAGCTTGAAGTTAATGTATTTAAACGGAGCTACTTATTTTAGAGGAGATTATTTTTGTAACAAAAAACTAAGCTCCTAAAAAGCCCACAGGCCCTATATACAATTGATGTTCTAAAAAAATATGTCAAGTTTTTAGGTGTTCTAATTGTCGAGTTGTTTTTCTGTAAGGTGTTATGCAACTCAAACCTTTATCAAAAATACAATTTCTGATTGGTGACAAGGTATGTAGATTTCGGTGTGCTCGATTAGAGAAATGATTGGATATTTGAATTGTAACTAATTTATGCCTAAATTGACATGACTATGGTTTATTGATTTGTGAAAGAAAAATATCGGTTTCATTGTTGTCACCTAGAGGATACTGGCACATAATTTAGATATGTCAATTAATGTTCGCTCGATAACAGGGACGTAGCTTAGATCTTATACTAAGAAATGTATAATATAGACCATGGCTATTGTTCACTTTTATATACTTCCATCTATGGTTCTTCTGTTACTAAATCAAGTTTTTTTTTTTTTTTTTTTTTTTTAAGTTTCAGATATTGAATGAGAATTTTTATTCTTTGGACCATGTTCCTGAAGCACTTGGCCTCAAAATCCAGTCACTCGTTCTTGTTAATTGCATCAATTGTTATGGTATTGGTTTTCATGTTCTTTTTTATTGGATAGACATACTTCATGTATGGATACACTAGTTATAATACCCGTGCATGCATGGAGTTTTGACAAAAAAATTTATTCTGTATTAATACTGAATATTGTATCTTCAAAGGTAATTGCATATAATTATATAGTTATAAGTTTCATTCTTGTAGAAGTTTTACTACATAAATCAAGTTTATTTTATCATTTTAGTTCAAGATATATCATAAGAATTTGCTATGAAAATTGTGATATAAGTACAACTAATACTTATCTTGCGAGTTTTCATTATCGTTAATATCCATTAAATTTGGTAAAATATAAATTTACATTATGTAACTCAAGATTTAATTTTATTTAGTGACAAAGATGTTGATGTTGTTATTTAAATTTCACTCTCGATATTATGTTGTCTACATGATCTGAGTTTAATAATACATAATGAGTGTTGATAAAGTTAAAGTATCTCCTTAAAGTTTTTAAAATTGTTTTAGATATCCTTATATAAATAAATAAAATTCGTGAGTCGTTGTTATAAATCTGATCAGCGTATATTTATTATATTAAAGTAACCCGTAAATTATATTCCGTTTTCGAGTATTTAGCCGTATTTAAAATGTAAACTCGTGTCCACATAGATTAAATTTTAAAAATAAAATAAATGAATCCTTATTGAACGCATATAGTAAAAAAATTGACACTTATAATCTTATACAAATTTATATGTTTTTATTTTAAAAAAAATATATATTGTATTTTTTAAGATATATAGTATAAATGATATAAAGTTTAAGGGGGTATTGGTTTATAGTCTAAAGTTATTAAAAATATGAAGAATTATAATATTACATTTAACTCTATATAATTTTTAAAAATTCAACCACTAAAGTTTTATTAATTACCTCCTCTTTTTTAAGTTTTTATTTTCACAAATTTGACACATATATTTTATGTGTTTTTTATCATTAAATTTTTCCACCAAATTTATTAAAGTTTAACCAAAATCAATTTAATTTTGACTTTTATTAACCAATCACACTACTTCTGTGATTTTCTTACGTGGCGAAATCGAGCCTCTCTCTTGGCCCGTTGTTTTTCAATAAGAATGAATTAACAAAATCATCCGAAATGATGTAATTCCTTTATTATATAAAAGATTAATGTGAATAAAGTTCAAATACAAGAAGTGGGGTGTAACCATACGTGGAGGGATGTTGTGCAAGAAACTCGACCATTGCACGGGGACAAAGCTAAGAAGAAAGCAACACCATTGTTCGTCCCATCGGCATCTTCAGTTGCTGGTGAACCACTCATTGATGTGATGATTGAAAAATGGACAAACGGCAAGACTTCTTTTAGGGAAAATACGTCTTTCTAAAACTAAAGAAGAAGGAACTCGAGATCAAACAACGAAATGTTGAAATGCGAGAAAGGGAGTTCGAGTTTAATTGAGGCATGCAACTCCAAAAGGACAAGTTAATTTATACAACACCCCATGATCATTTGAGGGGAAGACAACCCAACAAAGTGGTGAAGAAGTAGGCAAAATTACGATAAAATATAATTTACACTATTAGTTTATGTTTCTAATTTCTATGTTCATGTGTATAATTTTTTAAGGTTTCGTCTCATATTAAATGTCCACAATAGAATCTTTAGATGTCCCAAATTAAGTGTCCATATTCTATTTCAACCAATGAGATGAGACTTTAGTGGGTAAAAATGATATTTGATTGGTGGAAAATGTAGTTAGTGGAATTTTTTAAAACTTTGTGCATGATGTAAGCGGACACTTAATATGGGACGGAGGGAGTATTTTTTTATTAATGAAATTCATATTTTTGTAATTAATAATTTTGTTAAAGAAATATTTGCAATTGGTGGCTGATTTGGTGGTCAACACTCGGTTATTTAATGGTTGTTTTGTACTGGGGGTGTATACAAGTCAAATCGAGTCGAATTTTTGCGAGGCTTGACTCAACATTATTATGTTCGGCTCGAGCTTAACGAGCCTTCATGAAAGGAACATGAGTTTGTTTTAAGCTCGACTTGAAAATCTTGATTTATTTGTAAGGATATATATATCAAACAAACTAAAATCAAAATATAAGATAAGATATGAATTCGATTTGAGCTTAGCTCATAAAACTCAATAAATTCATAAGTAAGTTTAGCTACATATAAATAAATAAAATATACATAATATGTAAGAAAAGCATATATATTATTTAAAAGCTCAAAAACTCGACAATAACTCGAGGAGCCTATATAACCTCGAGCTCGACTCATGACTCAATAAATCACCGACTCAAGTTTAAGCTCGGGTTGCCCGAAAAATCTCACACCGTTACACCGGTGATTCAAACCGCTTGTGAAAAGCCCAGGGCTACCTTGAGGCTCATTTAATCGAAAATCGAGCTCAAGCTCTGACAGGTTTGAGTCCAACTACAGACACCCGGTGCTCTTATAATTTCTAGAGCTCTCATAAAAAGGGTGTTTGTTTCAGCTTATATGTGACTTATGAGTTTATCTGTGTTTTGGCTTATATTCAATAAGCTTTAATGTTCGACTTATTTTGATACTTGTGGGCTTATATAAATTTACTAGACTATAGACCCGCGGGTTTCGCAGGTGGCAAAAAAATTATATTGTAAGTTGAACACAGTCAAATAAAAATTCATAATCATATAATTTAAAACAAAAAAACATTTTATGGATGATAAAAAAAATATCTAATAGTTACAAAAGTTCACCAAGTACGAAAAAAATTGACGAATACCATGATGAAATCATAAAATAAAAAAGACAAACTGAAACATATTAAAGTATATAAAATCAGGATAAACAAATGCGATAATAATATCGCTTATTTGCAACTGCCGGACGCGTGCAACTCAATGATCAAAGCATTTTGTAACATGGCAGAAGATTTTTTTTAGATGTAGTGTGTTTATCGTATTAGTTGGTGCACACCCCTTCCGATACCATTGGTAATGCTGGACCTGATCAAAGCTTTAACATGATCATTTATATCATTGCTAAACTGAATTGAGAGCTCAGGCCCACTGTAACTATTGTTGTGCCAAAAATTATAGATGTGGGATGCCTACATACAGGTATTGTCAAACCTCTATTTAATATGGAACCTGTAGGTGTATCCACTCTATTGGAGGTGAAATTTTAGACCCATTTATGAATAAGCGACTCATGTAGGCTATATCTTGTATCTAATGGTCATATAGACCCTACACATATCAAATCTAAGAAACTATCCGCATCAAAATTCAGCATATAACATATAAAAGATTCATATGAAATTATCCACAAAACCATGTTTAGATTATACTTGGTTATATCATAAACACATTCTATGTTCACCCATAATAATTTGGAGGATACCATCTATACAATAAATGAAAGTGTAGCATGGTCATCAGAAATCAATTTACAAAACTGCAATTTGATCCATCTTCGTTGCTGCTTGTGGGTTTGGTTTATTATGTGAAAGGGTTCAGATGGTGTCCAATGCATATTCTTCATAGCTTCATGACCACCAGTTGTCGTGTTCTGCTTTCAATGCAAGACATAAAAGTATACGTTATGAGAAAATAATTTTATAATGAATAACAGTTGGGTCAATAAACAAACACACCACTACTATGTCACAAATGTCTCAAAGGAGTTAATTTGACCCATTACTTATGAGGACCCGAAGTTGAATTTTGAGAATGACATACCTGTTTGTTTGCATGTTCCTTCAAACCATCCATCCAACAATATCAAACTCCATCACTTAATTGTTCCTTTTGCTTGTAGAATATGTGCTGGGAAAAAGAATAAACCGCTTTTAGTTTTAATAAAACATTCACAACAGGAAGTTTTGTACATATCAATTATCACAAACAACATTAAAAGGCCACATTCTCATTAGACCAACTCATATTAACATCAGCGCTCAAAACACCAAAAGATGTTACCTACTGATTTCCTTATATTCATGTTGATTCTGGGCAACTGTCAAGTATATGAACTACATGTTGGCCAATATCTGATGTTTGTCCTAATCTACAAAATAGATTGAAAAAAAATACAAGGTAGCCAACAAAAATAAAATATACACGGTAAAATGATTATAAGTAAAACTACAAAACTCTAACGATATCTAGATTTTTTCGATGTGAAGGCCACACATCATGTGTTGGAAAATTTAGTGCACTTGTGGGATTAGTTCACACCTTGTAATGGGTTAGGAGGTGCGGATGTACACCCATAAGGTCCATGAACACCACGACTCTTATAGTGGTTTGTATTGGTAGTGCTAGTAGAAAGTCTTGCTTGTGGAAAGTCTTGCTTGTGGAAAATACCGCTTGTGGTTTCCATCGATAGCGATGTTTCCACCGAGCAGCGCTATGAAATCTTGATGAAATCTTGCTTGTAACGGCTTTGACCTATTCAAGTGGCGGTTTCAATCGCTTAATGACCACGCTTAATTGGTCATGTAACCACTAACGGCTATAATGGGGATAATTATGAGGCTATTAATGGGCGATTAATACTCATAATTCCATTGGAATAGCTAAGAGTATTTCCTATAAATAGGAGATCGATTATGCATGATTGACACACGAAAACGATTAACACTTATAAGCAAAGGGTTATTGAATTGTGCTAATTCTATAACTACATTTGGTCTTATCCCAAGTAGATATTCATGTAACCCGGGCATTAGGGTCGAATAGTTTACTTTGGAAAGTGATCACACGATTCCAAGTGATATCCGGTAACCACCTAGTGGTATTTGTTTCTGTGACTTGTTGCTTGTTTCTCACTGAATTGATTATCTAACCTGCTCGCAGGAGATACACCCCAATAATCAAAGTAAACTAATTTGTGATAATCAATGGTACAACTGTGCAATGAAACACATGGCTTCAAACTTTTCCAAGCTTGATAAGTTTGAAGGGTGGACTTTAGGAGGTGGCGAAGAAGATGCACTTCTTGCTTTCCGAGCATGAGTGTGGTGTATGTGCTAACTACACCTATTCGATGATGGGGATGATGCTACTTTGTGGGCAGTTAGGAGAAGGAGCAAATGGGAGAATGATGACTACATATCAGAGGTCTTATTCTCAATGGTATGTCTCGATTCTCTGTTTGATATTTATCGAACTTTGAATCTTCAAAGAACTGTGGGATTCCTTGGATGCCAAATATATGGTGAGGATGCATCAGTAAGAAGTTTTTGTAAGTAATTTCACAAATTACAAAATGAGCGATTCAAGACCGGTCATGGAACAATACAATGAACTTCTTGGAATACTTGGAAGGTTTACACAACACAATATGCACATGGATGAGGCTATTTAGGTCTCTTGTGTTATTGATAACTTCCTCCTTCTTGGAAAGATTTCAAGCATACCTTGAAACATAAGAAAGAGGAATTAACTCTGGTTGAGTTGGGCAGTGATCTGCGCATTGAGGAATCTCTCAAGGTGCAGGATAATGACAAGCCAAAGGGTAGCAATGCTGTTGGACCATCTGTTGTCAATATGGTAGAGCATAACAACTCCACTAGGTACAATGACAACAAAGGCAAACACAAATATCATGACAACACAAGGGAGATCCTAACAAGAAGGCAACACCTACTTGTTGGAAATGTGGCAAACCGGTCACATTAAAAGGGACCGCAAGGGTGTTAAAGTTGGTGGTAAAGCCAATGGATCGAGCACTAATGGTTCGGGGTGGTGGTTCTTCCAACTCACCGAAAGGTCGAATATGGTTAATAAGTCTTTTCGATTTATTATGTTACATATGTATCTGAATCTCATTATGTGCGGGATGATGATGTTGCGTGGTGGGTTGACTACGGTGCAGCAGTTCATGTGCAAAGATAGAAGGCGGTTCAAGACTTATGAGTCAACGAATGATGGTTCTATTCTTCACATGGAAATGAGTCAATGACCTTGGTGCATGGTCGTGGTTGTGTAGACCTTAGGTTTAGTTACGGAAAGATTGTAACTTTGTTTAATGTTATTCATGTTCCCGATATAAGGAAAAACTTGGTTTCAAGTAGTGTTTTGAATAATCATGGATATAAACAAGTTATTGAGTCCGATAAATTTGTGCTTTCTAAGCATGGTGTTTTTATTGGTTTTGGTTATTTATGTAATCAAATGTTAGGGCTTAATATTTCCTCACGATAGTGTCAATTCAAAGATTTGTGACCACCATCGACTGTTGACTCTACCCTATGGCATGCAAGACTTGGCCATGTACATTATAAAAGAATGCAAGATATGTCTAGGGATGGTTTACACCCAGCATTTGACATGGACATTGAAAAGTGTAAAACTTGCATGTTGACCAAGATAACCAAGAAACCTTTTCAGGGTGTTAGTGATGAGTGTCTAAATACTCATCATTTTTGTACCATTTAAACTGCAAAAACATCTGAAAACACTCATAAATGCATCAAAATGATAAAAATATCACAAATAAGTGTTTTATGTGTTTTAAATGCAAAAATATCAAAATCGGTGAAAAACATATCAAGTTTGCATAATTGGCGCTTTAGTCCCCAAGTTTCAAAAGTTGTCAAAAGCAGGTCCACTGGTAAACCTAAATAAAGAAAAATATCATTTCAAGTCCCTAAGGATTCATGAGTTGTCAAAATTAGTCCTTGAGATTTAAATTTGCAAAATTACAACTTAGGTCCCTAAACTTTGAAAATTGTCAAAAATAGTCCTTGGAAATTTGAAAATGTCAAAACTAGTCCTTGTACTATTGGAACTTGTCAGTTTTGGTCCTTGTGACAACTTTGTGAAATTGGCAGCTTTGGTCCTCCAAATTTCAGAAATTACAAAATGGTCCCTACAATATTAAACTAATCCTTTGACCTCTTTCATAACCTTTGGACTTGACCCTGCCATATAACCTTTATGACCCCCTGTCATTACCCCATTTTGAACCCCTGGTCAACCCACCAGTCAAACAATCCCTTTTCCCTCCCAACTGGGTTTCTCCTCCACTTGCTCTGCATCACCACCTTTCCCATCACCCTTATCCTGCAACTCTTATCCTCGACTCTCAACCCATAATCATCACATCTACTCACCCCCTCCGGTTGCAATTTCGAGTCCACAGAGGTCAAAATCCTTTTCCGCCAAAATTGAATCAATGTCCAAAATGATCTCTACTCATCCAATGGTCCTAAAAGCTAGTGGGAATCACTCGAACTCAAGTGGGGCTGTGTTGGTGTATAAAAGGAAGAAAGAGATAAGGAAGAGGCGTTAGTTAGTTTTATAATTTCTGTATGTCGTTTTAAGATAAATGTTTTAGTTTAAGTTTTAAAATGTAATCTTTTGTTTCTTTGTTCTAAACTCAAGTTATTTTATCATTGTGATCGATTTCAAGTATCAATTTAAAGTTTAACTAAGTTTCATAATTTTGGGTTTCTTGTTGAAGAATTGGTTCCATGCTCTTAAATTAAGGCTTATAGTAGCTTGTCTTTAATCTCAAATAAGCTTAGTTAAGCTAATTATAGCTTTTGTTAAGCTTACAAATCAATTTTAAGCAATATGTTATGTGGGTCAACAAAAGTCAACTGAGGTGCTA
This sequence comes from Chrysanthemum lavandulifolium, assembly GCA_022545495.1. Classification (NCBI taxonomy): domain Eukaryota; kingdom Viridiplantae; phylum Streptophyta; class Magnoliopsida; order Asterales; family Asteraceae; genus Chrysanthemum; species Chrysanthemum lavandulifolium. Next base: position 169,008,518 of record CM040245.1, on the reverse strand, counting down.
AATTGGAATCAATGATGATCTTGGGTTGATGCAGAGCCTGTTTTGGATTGGTTTTGGTATAGAATAGCAATGTTGGGTTTGGTATTAGCTGCTATTTAGTTGGATGTCATGTGAGTACCTTGCTTATTTCAAGCTTTAAACCCTTGTGCTATTTTTTGTTTTACTGGTAGTTGTAGGTTTTTAGCAGTTATTTTGCTTTTGTCAGGTTATTATTGGTGTTAGATTATAGATTTTATTCTTTGCATGGGTTTAGGATAAATATTAAGGTAGATTAATTTACAACTCGATTAGTTAAGCGGTGTTTGGTTCGGTGAACAAATCGTGTGTGAGACTTGCTATAGAGATAAATTCATGTGAGTCGGTCTCACTTGGGTCCTTGGCACTTAATTCATCCTCATATTGTATCCATATTCACCAAAAGTCAAAATCTCTCTTCAAACTGTTTTAACCGCACTGTTGTTGGAATTTTGTTAAGTCAAAAACTTGTTCAGTGTTTAGAATACATAGATATAGCTTGCATTAGGTTTAATTCATCTTAAAACATCAATTTCAGTTTAATAAATTGAATCAAAACTCATAAAAGTCAAACCTTTCATAATTGTCAAAAGTCAAAAACTTGTAAAACTCAGTTTTAGCCCAACTGAGATGATTTTTCATTGATTCAGTTTTGGGCCAAATCAAGTAAAACTCTGGGTTTTATAAGTTCAGTTGGTCTAGTTTCTTATTATGATTTTTATAGATTTTTAGCAATTTTTTAGAAGCCCCAAAGTGGCTTGTCAAAAGGGCTTAAAGTGCCACATACCTTGACTCGATTCACTTGAGTCTGCATGGGGTTTGTGCAGAGCTTGCAGAGCTCGATTTAGCTCATCAAGGTCTCGGTTTTGGTTTATAAGCACCTAGCGAGTGTCTTCTTTAAGTTCCAACACTTGGTTTTCAATTTCGACTCATTTAAGTGCTTATTTTCTAGCTTAAAGTAGGTAGCACAAATCTGTTTTTAGTACTTTAGCTCAAATCATCAAATATATGCATTTTGTGTTTTAGAGGTTTAAAGCAGTTGTAATTAGTTGCATTTGGATACTTTTAACATATTGTAGCTTCTGTTTGGTTTGGTGCTCATTTGTAGCTTGTGGCTTATTCAGTGCTTATTCTTAAGCACTTATCTTTGCGATTTCATTTTCTTGCACACTAGCCCCATTTTTTATATTTTCCTAGAATTAGAATATTATTTTAGAGTTTTCTGAACTTTTCATATTTTTCTTACCTTTGTTTGCTATTTTTCCCTATTTAAATTAGTTTTTAAGCATTTTTAATTAGCTTTTAATACAATTAAATCGGAAAAACTTCAAAAAATAAGTTTTCATTTTTCTAGGTTAAGATAAATATAAAAGTCAAAAAAATATTTTTCAGATTTTTCTTAGTTAAATTTGTATTTTAAGCAATTTAAGTAGTTTTAAATAGTTTTAATTCATAGAAAATACAAAATAATCGGAAAAATATAAAATTAGTTTTGAAAATTCTCTTTAGTTATTTTAGATTTTCCAAGTCATAATTTTATTTTTCTAGCTTTATTTCATATTTTCTTGTGTTTTAGGTTATTATTAAATAGTTAAAAATAGTTTTTTATTAATAATAATTAATTAAATAGTTTTAAAAATAATTTTCTTTTTCTATAAATTTTCTTTTATCATTAGGATTGTAAAAATGTCATTTTCATATTTTTAGGATTTATAGTGTTCAAGTTTCACAATTTCTTTTGTACGTCACGTAGTTTTTAAATTAAGTTTTATAAAAGAAAAATCAAAAACATCATTTTGCAAATAGTGATAGCGTTTATTTAATATAGTTTATCTTTTTAATTTTCTTTAATTTGCATTTAAGCCCCTGTAAGTTATTAACTTTTTCTTTAGGTTTAATCAATCATATCTCTTTTCCGATTCAAATCCTCCGATCACTATTCGTTTGATTATTCTCGCTTGTACTCGTTGGGACATAACGACTGGGAAACACTATACTCTCCGGACTTCATTGCATTGATGTCTGAACTGTTTTAAGTTTCTTACGGTTAGCCATTCACAGTGGCTAGCTTGTGTGAGATAACTTGACGGTTTGGCACCAATCAAATTTTGGCGCCATGCGGGGTGTGCTAATAGTCTTCACGTTTAGCAGATTAGTAATTTGAATATTCACTCCTTGTTCATACCATCTATATGTATTTATATTTTCTTATAAAATCAAAAACCCAAAAGATTTTCTTTCCTATTTTTACAAAATGTTTATCCAAAAACCCAAAATATTCCTCTTTACCCTCTTACCCTTTTTGATTCTTTATCCCTTTACCCTCATCCATTTGATTCTAACTTCTTCTATTCTCATAGAATCTCTCGACTGACAGATTTCGGGACGGTTTGAAAAACTTGGACTTTATCACAAATGTCAAGAATTCGTGTTGTTCGTGATGATCCATTAATTGCGTAGGAAATGGAGCGAGAAACCGGGGTGACAAAGGACCGGTACTTCCTCTCGATAATGGAGGTGCTAAATCGTCCAACCTACGGTTATCCAAAAATCTAACCCCTCAATTGCTCCTAAGCCGTCTAAAATTGATCCTAAACTTTCACAATTTACGGTTAGACGCAAACATGCGTAATTTAGGCCGGTGACTAGCAAGAATTACTTGCCTAATCTTCACGTTTCTCAAGAACCGAACCGGAGACCATAACGAAGTGGTGGAAATTGCTAGCTCTCGAGCACACCACTTGTCCCACCTCCGGATTTTTCAAAATGTTCTTGAGACATGATAGTCATTCGGATCACCATGTTGGTTTTGTTGATTCTTTGAATAAACCGATTCCTTTTCATAACTCTCAAATGAAATCGTTTATTCCTTGTGTCGGTTGTGGTGAGCCTCTTTGGTTCACCACATGGTTGGTGTCGTGTGTACAATGTGGTAATGATATTTATAACATGAGTTGTCTGTTTTGTGGTTCGAGAATTCATTTGATTATGATCCTAATCCGAACTCATTTAACGACCCTCAAACTTTTCCAATTACCCACCACACCGACTTATCTTGGATAACCAACATAATCTTTGTGAATTTTGTGGAGGTCCTCACCAAGGATTTGAGTGTCAAGCCGAAACACGTTTGTCTATGAAGCAGTTTTCGGTGATGCTCGAACTTTGGTTTTGACCAATATCCATATAATTCACCGATCCAGACTCAGCAGCTTTTCTTGTTGTGAGTCTTGTGGAGGTCCCCATTTCAGCTCGATTGTCAAATAGGAATCCATTTCCTTGTAACAATCATGACTCTCACGAGTTTGACAATTTCCAACCTCCACAAACATCATACGGTTCAAACTCCACGAGCCGTTGCCTAAAGAAATTTCCCAAGATTTTGAAACCGCAATGAAAACACTTAATGATATGATTCAAAACTTTAAGAATCAAGAGAGTGGTGAGAAAACCATGAGAGAATTGCTAGCCGAAGAGCGAGAGGCTCGCAAATCTAGGGAGGAATTATTAGTCCTAGAGCAAGCGGCTCTCAGGCGTTCCCAATTTCTTAAAGCGCTATGTATGATGATGACGAGGAGAGTATTTCTTTAAGAATATTATTTCTCAACTCCTCGGTCGGTTGATATCCCGCAGTTGAGATTCCATCTCAAACAAGCGCTATCACACCAAGCTCCCACTCACTCTACGAACATGGGGACGAGCATCTTGACACTTGTTCTCGAAAAGGAATCGAGCAATTCATAAAGTCTAGTGTTGAGAACCTTGTTCCAATCCCGAGAGAGTCACAGAAACTTCGATCATATGTGTGATTCTCTTTCCCTCTTGAGTGTTCAAAAGATCATTTTGAGACTTTCTACGATCTTAGCGACGATTGTGCTTCCTATGGAAACATTGAGTATGTTGAGACATCACTCCCGCGATCGATCCTCTTCTTGAGGAGTTCACCGATGAACTCGCTCACATCAATCCACTTTCATCAAAAAGTGATGATGATATCTTTGATTTCAAAGCCGATCCGGGAGGCGAAAATCTCCTTGATAATGATCGTTCACTCACTTCTTATCCCAGCGGTCAATAGAGAATATTAATCACTTTGTTCTGAAGCATTCAAAACAACTCTCACCAATCCTCTATTTGAATTGAATCGAATTCACCTTAATTTCGAGAATCCACTCTTTGATACCAGTTGAGGATAGTAATGAGTCTGATGGAACAAGAATTCACGATTTACATCTTGTGATTGATTCTCTTCACGAGGAGTTCGCCGGTGAACTCACTCATATCATATCTCCGCGAGTATGATAACTTCAATTGATCATGACACACCCGAGATTTGTCTTGATCACGTGAGCTTAAATGATGAGATTCATAACGAAATTATGGATTCTCCTATGGATGAAGATGAGTTAGTCATGATGTTTATCATGATTTTCTATCTCTTCTTCACCTATCCCTCACTTCTCTGTTCTTCACTCCTTGGGAATGAAGACATTATCTTTGACCCGGCATTTCCATGTACCATGTGTGGGCGGATGTCTCTATATCTCATCGGTGTGGAACTTTCACGTGCTTCAATGTTTATCAAACATCTTGAATGAAAGTCCGATGGAGATTGTCTCTTCCACTTACTTCCCATGAACAAATTAAATCGGGTCGAGTCAAGCTAGCGACTCGGTAATCAAAAACGATGAGTTAAACATGGGTTTTCACCCGTGTGTACCACCCTAGTGTGGGGAGATGCCCACATGTTGTATATAGATATAAAAATGAATGAAAATTGTAAATATTAAAAGAGAATAATTGTTGTGTTTCTACACTTAGCTAGTAATGTTATCTTTTCGTTCTAAGTTTCGGCATAACAACGGTACTTTGAATATTGAGGACAATATTCATTTCTAAGTGTGGGGAAATTAGCGAATTTGATCATAAATGTACCCTTTAGTCCCTTTTTCCCCAAAATGGCCAAATTTTAAAATTTTTTAGTGGAAGTACTATGTACTAAACACAACAAATGGTAATCATCCACCATGTCTAACCCACATAAGGATGGCTAATCCAGAGCAAACGACTCTTGGTAAAGATATCTCAAATCCGTTGACTTGCAATTTACCCAAAATTGTACGGTGTTCATTCACCATATCTTTAATTAGTGAAGAGTTGGCTAGTCCGAAGCAAGCGGCTTCGGTAAAGACAAATCAAATCCGTTGAAAGTCGGTGATTTGCTCAAAATCATTTGGTTATCGGTGTACCAAGGTTCTTACTTGAACTAAAACATTTGGCTACTCCGAAGTAATGGCTTTTGGTAAAGAGATGAAATCCATTAATTTTTCTCAAAACATTGCTAGGGACTAGCAATATCTTAGTGTGGGGATTGATGAGTGTCTAAATACTCATCATTTTGTACCATTTAAGCTGCAAAACATCCGAAAACACTCAGAAATGCATCAAAATGATAAAAATATCACAAATAAGTGTTTTATGTGTTTTAAATGCAAAAATATCAAAATCTGGTGAAAAACATATCAAGTTTGCATAATTGGCAGTTTTAGTCCCCCAAGTTTCAAAAGTTGTCAAAAACAGTCCCTGGTAAACCTAAATAAAGAAAAATATCATTTCAAGTCCCTAAGGATTCATGAGTTGTCAAAATTAGTCCTTGAGATTTAAATTTGCAAAATTACAACTTAGGTCCCTAAACTTTGAAAATTGTCAAAAATAGTCCTTGGAAATTTGAAAATGTCAAAACTAGTCCTTGTACTATTGGAACTTGTCAGTTTTGGTCCTTGTGACAACTTTGTGAAATTGGCAGCTTTGGTCCTCCAAATTTCAGAAATTACAAAATGGTCCCTACGATATTAAACTAATCCTTTGACCTCTTTCATAACCTTTGACTTGACCGCCATATAACCTTTATGACCCCCTGTCATTACCCCATTTTGAACCCCTGGTCAACCCACCAGTCAAACAATCCCTTTTCCCTCCCAACTGGGTTTCTCCTCCACTTGCTCTGCATCACTCACCTTTCCCATCACCCTTATCCCTGCAACTCTTATCCCTCCAACTCTCAACCCATAATCATCACATCTACTCCCCCCCCCAGTTGCAATTTCAGAGTCCACAGAGGTCAAAATCCTTTTCCCGCCAAAATTGAATCAATGGCCAAAATGATCTCTACTCATCCAATGGTCCTAAAAGCTAGTGGGAATCACTCAGAACTCAAGTGGGAGCTGTGTTGGTGTATAAAAAGGAAGAAAGAGATAAGGAAGAGGCAGTAGTTAGTTTTATAATTTCCTGTATGTCGTTTTTAAGATAAATGTTTTAGTTTAAGTTTTAAAATGTAATCTTTTGTTTCTTTGTTCTAAACTCAAGTTATTTTATCATTGTGATCAGATTTCAAGTATCAATTTAAAGTTTAACTAAGTTTCATAATTTTTGGGTTTACTGTTGAAGAATTCAGTTCCATGCTCTTAAATTAAGGCTTATAGTAGCTTGTCTTTAATCTCAAATAAGCTTAGTTAAGCTAATTATAGCTTTTGTTAAGCTTACAAATCAATTTTAAGCAATATGTTATGTGGGTCAACAAAAGTCAACTGAGGTGCTAAATTGGAATCAATGATGATCTTGGGTTGATGCGAGCCCATTTTGGATTGGTTTGGTATAGAATAGCAATGTTGGGTTTGGTATTAGTCGCTATTTATTGGATGTCATGTGAGTACCTTGCTTATTTCAAGCTTTAAACCCTTGTGCTATTTTTGTTTCTTGGTAGTTGTAGGTTTTTATGATTATTTTGCTTTTGTCGTTATTATTGGTGTTAGATTATAGATTTTATTGTTGCATGGGTTTAGGATAAATATTAAGGTAGATTAATTTACAACTCGCTTAGTTAAGCGATGTTTGGTTCAAGTGAACAAATCGTGTGTGAGACTTGCTATATAGATAAATTCATGTGAGTCAGTCTCACTTGGGTCCTTGGCACTTAATTCAGTCCTCATATTGTATCCATATTCACCAAAAGTCAAAATCTCTCTTCAAATTGTTTTAACTGCACAACTGTTGGAATTTTGTTAAGTCAAAAACTTGTTCAGTGTTTAGAATACATAGATATAGCTTGCATTAGGTTTAATTCATCTTAAAACATCAATTTCAGTTTAATAAATTGAATCAAAACTCATAAAAGTCAAACCTTTCATAATTGTCAAAAGTCAAAAACTTGTAAAACTCAGTTTTAGCCCAACTGAGATGATTTTTCATTGATTCAGTTTTGGGCCAAATCAAGTAAAACTACGGGTTTTATAAGTTCGATTGGTCTAGTTTCTTATTATGATTTTATAGATTTTTAGCAATTTTTAGAAGCCCCAAAGTGGCTTGTCAAAGGGCTTAAAGTGCTACATACCGACTCAAGATTCACCGAGTCTCGCATGGTGGTTTGTGCAGAGCTTGCACGAGCTCGGTTTAGCTCATCAAGGTCTGGTTTTTGGTTTATAAGCACCTAGCCAGGTCTTCTTTAAGTTCCAACACTTGGTTTTCAATTTCCAGCTCATTTAAGTGCTTATTTTCTAGCTTAAAGTAGGTAGCACAATCTGTTTTAGTACTTTAGCTCAAATCATCAAATATATGCATTTTGTGTTTTAGAGGTTTAAAGTAGTTGTAATTAGTTGCATTTGGATACTTTTAACATATTGTAGCTTACATTTCAGTTTGGTGCTCATTTGTAGCTTGTGGCTTATTCCAAGTGCTTATTCTTAAGCACTTATCTTTGCAGTTTCATTTTCTTGCACACTAGCCCCTGTTTTTATATTTTTCCTAGAATTAGAATATTATTTTAGAGTTTTCCTGAATTTTTCATATTTTTCTTACACTGTTTGCTATTTTTTCCTATTTAAATTAGTTTTTAAGCATTTTTAATTAGCTTTTAATACAATTAAATCAGAAAAACTTCAAAAAAATAAGTTTTCATTTTTCCTAGGTTAAGATAAATATAAAAAGTCAAAAAAAAAATTTTTCTAGATTTTTCTTAGTTAAATTTGTATTTTTAAGCAATTTAAGTAGTTTTAAATAGTTTTTAATTCATAGAAAATACAAAAATAATCAGAAAAATATAAAATTAGTTTTGAAAATTCTCTTTAGTTATTTTAGATTTTTCCAAGTCATAATTTTATTTTTCTAGCTTTATTTCATATTTTCTTGTGTTTTAGGTTATTATTAAATAGTTAAAAATAGTTTTTTATTAATAATAATTAATTAAATAGTTTTAAAAATAATTTTCTTTTTCTATAAATTTTCTTTTATCATTAGGATTGTAAAATGTCATTTTCATATTTTTAGGATTTATAGTGTTCAAGTTTCACAATTTCTTTTTACGTCGCGTAGTTTTTAAATTAAGTTTTATAAAAGAAAATCAAAAACATCATTTTGCAAATAGTGATAGCGTTTATTTAATATAGTTTATCTTTTAATTTTCTTTAATTTGCATTTAAGCCCCTGTAATTTATTAACTTTTTCTTTAGGTTTAATCAATCATATCTCTTTTTAGTTCAAATCTTCTCAATCACTATTCGTTTGATTATTCTCGCACACTCGTTGGGACATAACGACACTGGGAAACACTATACTCTCTGGACTTCATTGCATTGATGTCTGAACTGTTTTAAGTTTCTTACGGTTAGCCATTCACAAGTGGCTAGCTTGTGTGAGATAACTTGACGGTTTGGCACCAATCTGTTAGTCGTGAGACTAAGGTCTTGGAGCTTATACACAGTGACCTGTGTGATTTGCATGCCACTCCTTCTTTGGGGAATAAGAAGTACTTTGTGACATTTATTGATAATGCTTCTAGATTTTGTTATGTCTATCATTACATACCATGGATGAAGCATTAGATAAATTCAAAGTGTTTAAAAGCGAAGTTGAATTACAACTTGGGTCCCACGATAGGGAGATTAAGGTGATAGGGAGGTGAGTACATGGATACTCTGTATCTTGATCTGTTGGTATAATCCATGAAACAATCGCCCTTATACTCCTCGGCAAAATGGTATTTACGAAAGGAAAAACGGTCTTGAAGGAGATGGTTAATTCCATGTTGTCCTATTCAGATGAGTCAAGGGTTCTGGGTGAAGTTATGTTATGACTTGCTATTTATTAAATAGGGTTCCCAACAAAAGGAACAAGGTTACCCCTTATGAACTCGGACTAAAAGGAAACCCAACTGAACTATCTCAAGGTTTGGGGTTGTAAATTTGTTGTAAGACTCACGATTCAAAGATGAAAACTTTGGGTGAAAGAGGCATTGATCGCATCTTTGTTGGATATCTTGAGCATTCCAAGGCTTTTAGGTTCTATGTTATTGAACCTAATGAATATATTTCAATTAACTCAATAATTGAATCAGGGATGCGGACTTTGATGAGAATAGATTCTCATTAGTCCACTAGACCAAGTCGAGGTTTCTAATGTAACTCATGACCTTGGTGTATCGAGGTCTCGATGATAAACCATCGGTGGTCCCCGATGAGGTTGTGGTTCAACAACTCGAACACGTGTCGGGAAGAGCAAAAGGGTCGAGACTCCAAAGTCATTTGGACTGAGTTTCAACTATACTTAGTTGAAGGAACAAGGAATGAGGTCTCGACCAATACTCCTATTGCTTCATTGTTGAGGATGATCCCAAGACATTTGAAGAAGCAATGAAGTCCCGTGATATTGCTACGGAAAGCAATCGATGATGAGATGGATTCCATCATGGGGAACAACACTGGGTGTTGGTTGATCTACCACAGTTGCAAACCTTTGGGTTGCAAATGGATTTTCAAAAGGAAAATGAAGGTAGATGGAACTATTGAAAAGTTCAAGGCTAGACTAGTCATTCAGGCTTTAAACAAAAGTCGTGGATAGACTATTTTGATACTTATGCCCCGTGGCTCGTGTCGATTACCATAAGATCGTTGATTGCTTTGGCATCTATTCACAATCGGTTATTCATCGGATGGATGTGAAGACTGACTTTCTTGAATGGTGAATTGATGAGGAGGTTTACATGAACCAACCTCATGGCTTCATCATGCTCGGCAATGAAAACAAGGTGTGTAAACCGATTAAGTCTCTATGGACTTAAGCGGGCACCTAACAATGGCATCAAAACTTTGATGAAGTGGTTTTGTCTAGTGGTTATGTTCTTAACCAAGTCGACAAATGTGTATATAGCAAATTTGATGAATACGGTAAAGGAGTCATCATTTGTCTATATGTTGATGACATGTTGATCTTTGGTGACCAAAATCACGTTGACCCGACAAAGGAATTTTTGTCATCAAGGTTCTCCATGAAGGACATGGAGAGGCGATGTTATCCTTGGTATAAGGATTAAACATGAAAGTAAAAGAATTTCTATTTCTCGTCTCATTATATTGAGAAAGTCTTGAGGAAATTCAATTACTTTGATTGTACTCCGATGAGTACACCTATGGATACTTATGAAGTCGATGCCTAATAATGGCAAGGTTGTATCTCAACTTGAGTATTCTAGGTAATTGCTTGCTCGATGTATGCCATGACTTGTACAAGACATGATATTGGTTTTGCGGTGGGAAAATTGAGCGGTATACTAGTAATCCTAGTGCTCATCGGCAAGTCGCTCATTGTGTCTTCAAGTATTTGAAGAGAACTATGGATTATAGTCTCTCATACATTGGTTATCCTTGGTGTTGGAAGGTTACACCGATGCAAGTTGGATCAAGAACATCGAAGACAATTCGTCTACCGCTGGTTGGGTATTCCTACTTGGTGGAGGTGCAATTTCTTAGGCATCCAAGAAGCAAACTTGTATCACCGTTCAACAATGGAATCAATTTGTGGCTTTAGCATTTCTTTGGTAAAGAAGTCGAATGGTTGAAAAACTTGCTTCTTGAGATTCCATTGTGGCCTAAACCTATAGCACCTATTTCTATCCGGTGTGATAGTGCGGCTACATTGGCTAAGACTTATAGCCAAATGTACAATGGTAAGTCTAGACACTTAGGTGTCGGACATAGCATGATTCGTGAGCTTATCGGGAATGGGGTGGTATCTATAGAGTTTGTTAGATCTCAACAGAACTTAGTCGATCACTTGACGAAGGGTCCGCTAGAGACTTGGTTATAAAGTCCGCTAAAGGGATGGGTTTAAGTCCAATTTAGTCATCGACGCTAGGACACCCAATGTAACACCCCAACCCGACAAGGGTAGAAGTGTCACATTCTGGTGTCATATCAGAACATACAAATAAAATTTTCGCAAACGAAAGCCTTATAAAATAAATTACCAAGTCATATAAACGGATGACTTACAAAGAAAACTACAAAATCCAATATGTCCAACGGAAATGAAATCTAAAAACAAAAGCTCTTCAATAAAATCCAAAACGATAAGGTAACTAAGGTCGGTCTACTCGAATAATCCAACTCTCAGCCCATCAAGCCCATCTTCAAACCTAAAACCTGCCGCAGGAAAAGAAATGCGGCTGAGCTTAAAATCCATGAGCAGATATAACAAACGAAAGCTAAACGAAATCAAGATGTAAATGAAATAAGGAACCGATAAACAATGTCGCAACGAAGAGATCAATGAGACGATGAGGGTCCCGAAACACAATTACACAAATACCCAAAGGAAGCGAGATAATGAGGAGGAAAAGCACATAGCACATTGATGACATAAACGTCATGCGCCTAAATAACCGGGCATACAATAAAACAGAAATCGAGTATAAATAAGCCAACGGAAGTCCAAATGCTAGCGGAAGCAATTAACGAGAAGGTAAGCATGGCAATCACACAAGTCAAATAATTACAGTTAATAACATCACAAGTATCACAACAAGAGAAATAAAATCAAGAGTCGACATGGTAACCACAAGTATCAAGTATGAATTCAAGATGAACACTATAGTTGAATGACTTAGGGACATAGCAGGACAAATTGAATTTAACAAGCCAAACCACATAAGTTGAACCATTTATCCAATCGAACAAGAGCATAAATAGCAATGTACACATGGTAGATCAATAATGAGCGAGATAAGGATACTAATGTGTATTCGTAGTCCACGAGGTTAACGAATGAAGTTTACATGATAAACCGTCAAAACAATTATTTACATACTAGCATGGTCACTGGACAAATCAAAGGGGTCACATAACAGTAGGATAACATGTAATCAGATGACAACAGGTGGATCATATAATCGCGTACTAATCATATCGTAGCAGGGTAAACAGTAGTCACATAAGACACGCAATAGCACGATCAAATTCAATAATCATATAATAGCCCAGTACGTGAATGGAACGATGGTCTGAAGTAACGGAACTAGAGTATGACAGATTAATGAAATGGAGTTTATATATCATGGTAGTAGAGTGAGTCACATATGGTACCGGATAAAGATAATCAATACGTAATATGAAGCGTTGGGAAATACGTAAGGTACAATATGGGTATATCAATAGTGTAAGGTCCATGAAATCCATCCCGAGCCAACAAAACAAACCAATATCAATAGTGGCAATAGTCGCCAATAGTATCCAATAGTAGCCATTGTATTTGGAGGGGTGACCTCGGAATACCAAACCAAATAGGAGGGGAGACCTCAGTAACCAATGGAGTAGCTAGCTCCCAAACTGTGAGGGGGTGTATTGCACACACGCACCGCATCACCAAAACATATCATATCATATCAAATGCAAATCAAATCAAATCAAATCTAGGATGCATCCATACGCCCCTGCAAATCAAATCATAGTGGCCAAACATGTCTTTCTTAAGCTCATAATCATATATCAAACAAAAGGGACGGTGTGGAACATCACTCAACCACACTAGAGTCATGTCATTGGTGCATCAATGACACGGACATAGAACCCCCATGCCTAGTTAATGGCTCGGGTATCAAACTGACAGGTCAGACAAAATTTCAAAGTGTAGCAATGTATATGTCTTCATAAGCAAAGGTGCAATATCAATAGTTCACAATTCAGAGGTTCATAACAATAGTTCAATATCAAGGTCCCGTATCAATATTTCGATATCCAAGGTTCAATAGCACAGATTTAATAGCACAGGTCAATAGCAACAGTTCAGTAGCAAAGGTTCAATAGCAAAGGTTCAATAACGGAAGTTCAGTAATAGTGGTTCAATAACAGAGGGGTCAATAGCAAAGCAAAGATTCAATAGCAGTAGTTCAATAGAAATGGTCAATAGCAAAGGATCAATAGCAAAGGATCAATAGCAAAGGGATCGATATCAAAGGTTCAATATCAATGGGTCAATAAAGAGTCAATAGCAAAGATATATCATAAGCGAACAAATTCAAGGGATCAGCAAGTCAGGGGAAATCCCTACTGAAAAGGGATAGAATATATGTACCTTAGCAAATGAAATGAGAGCAAATGGAAGGAACACAAGAGAAACAACGTCACGCCTTCTTCAACGAATCTACACGGATTACGGTTCGTAAAATACTTATTAGCTCATTTAAGTCATAACGGGTTTATTGGTTATATGAATCGTATTAATATTTTTAGAGTTATTAACCGTATTCTCATTTTTAGTAATGGACCGAATTAAAATACTTTAGGGTGAACAATCATTAATTAGCCAAACTTAAGGGTTACAAATGATAAATGGCGAAATTAAATATTTAATATGACAAATATCCTATTTTAGAGCTTTATTAGGTAATACTTTAAAGTATAGGGTTCGCATGGTAATTATCTCAAAGTTTGAGGTTTACATGGTCATTATTTCAAAGTATAGGGTTTAATGAGACAATTACAAAAGTTTAAGGCTAAATGTGTCAATCTATCATAGTTTAAGGTTAAACACGTTAAATATCCAAGTTTAAGGTTTACTTATGTAAATCTGGCCTTAATACTCATGTTACTGAATTAGTGATTCAAAGGAGGAACGTATGCAACTTACAACTTCATGCAACGTATTCGGTCTACAAACCGCTACGATACTGAGACACGACTAGACAAACACCTAACCGAGTACTCACACACGAAAATACCCGTTTTTCTTTTTAACCGAACCAAAGTCGACTTTTCTTTTCTTTACACAAAACTGACGTGACACAAAACAAGGAATAACGAGACCAAAATGACTCGACCTATAACCGAAATCAAACCCGATCAAACCCACAATCGAACGAACATGATTAGCTAAACATGACCCCAAACCGACTCACCCCCAACGCGACACAAACACGGCGTACATAAGCAAATGAGTTTTCCCGATTTCATGTAATATTTATAGATAAAGTGTACATCAACATCTGATTCACGTTTTACCTATTTCATTATTTCAATTATGTAATGCATGCATAGCCCTTCAGTATCCCTTTTGGTTCATGACCAGGTTCTATTCACACTTTAGTTGCCATAAAAAAAACGTCCCAAAAGACCTTTCATTACTAAATGACCAGCTTCATTTTTAAAACATAAATGAGGTCGACGATATACGCTTCCATTATATATGTGATCTTTAGTATATATATTATTCGTTTACTTGTGATTAACGCAGCAAAGATTAGTTCTCATGTTTTACCATATAAGTTCCATGCGTCGAAATAATAAAGAAATCGGAGGGATACCTCGAAGACGGAAGAAACGAGAGGCACCAGAATTGAACTAAACCTCATTCGAATTGAACCCCACAACCAGCCACCTTTGAATCAAAACCCACGATTAGCCACCCTTGAACCAACATCATGATCAGCCACCTTTAAATCAACACACAAGATCAACCACCTTTGCATGCTTGTGGGCCGAGTGAAAGAAGAAGAATTTTCTTCATATCATTTTTTTGTACGCTAGGTTTAGAATTAGTTGTATGGTTAGTTGAGTTGGTAAGTTAATCAAATGCAAATAAAATGAGGGGAGTGAATTTCGGATGAGATAGGGGAATATCAAAACAGAATGACAACTTTCCAAATTACATAATGATGGGCTTGGTAATATAAATGTAATGTTATGAAAGTCTTGGTTATAATTCGGCCCAAGTAACTCGAGTCATGTGATTTATGATTAAATGTGACGATTTATTTATCTTGTACATGTTGGTCATTTACGAGTTAGGTTAGGAACATAGTTAATGAGATTAACATGTTTTACGTATTTTATCAATATTAAATTGGAGGGGCAAAAAGGTCTTTTCACACGTTTTAGAATTTAGGGTTTCTGAATGTTAGGACACCCAACTCCTCCCGAGGAAACTTAGGAGTGAGTTCAATGTGGAAAGTCGAACATTCAATGGATGGAGCACATGTTTTATTTTACATCCAAGGTTGTCTTTGATGAGTGTGTAAATACTCATCATTTTGTACAATATAAAGCTGCAAAATCATCTCGAAAACACTCGAAACACATCAAAATGATCAAAATATCACAAATCGTTGTTTTATGTGTTTTAAAAGCAAAAATATCAAAATCGATGAAAACATATCAAATTTGCAAAATTGCGCTTTAGTCCCCAAGTTTCAAAAGTTGTCAAAAAGCAGTCCCCGAGCACATAATTTCAAAAGTAAAGTCACCAAAGGTCCTTTTAAAATCAAAAGTTGTCAAATTTAGTCCTTTGGTGAAAATGTCAAAAGATTGAGAAAATTACAAGTTTAGTCCTTCAAGTTTCAAAATTGGCGAAATGGCCTCGAAAATTGCAAAATGATGATTTGGTCCCCTCATTTTGAAACTTGTCATTAATGGTCCCTTGAAGTAACTTTGTTGTATTGGCAGCCTAGGTCCTTTGATTTTCAGAAATGGCAAGACTAGTCCCTATAATATTAAACCCTCTAGCCATTTTTGACCCTTACCTAGTTTTGGACCCCTGTCACTATGCAATTTGAACCCCCTATTATTAAACACTGCCTGGTCAACCTTGGTCAAACAAAGACTTTGGCGCCAAACCTCTTCACCCTCCCCACTTGCTTTCTCGCAAACACTGCACACACTCAACCCTCCTCACCTTATCACAAACCTTGTCCCCTCCTCATCATCCTACCTACCTCCACCCCCCTAGTAGCTAAAAAAACAGTGCCCTACAATCAAATTGGCATTTCCCGCCAAATCCAATCCAAAGGCCAATATGGTTTCTAGCCATCCAATGGCTCAAAAGAGTGCTGGGAAACAGTTAGGGAAGAGAGAGGAAGCTAGTGGGAGTATAAAAAGAGAAGAAGAAGCAGTTTCTAGGGGTAGTTAGTCCTTTTATTTTTCCTAAATGTCGAATTTTATATTAATGTTTTAGTGTAAGTCCAAATATTGTAATTTCAGTTTTTATGTATTAGTTTTAAGCTTAGATAGCTTTGTAAGGTGTTTTTGAACAATTAATGCAAGTTTTATTCAAGTTCACAGTTTAAAGGTTACTGTGGAAATTTTCCATTTCAAATTCTGATTTCAAAGTTTCATATTGACTGTTTCTCAGCCCCATTCAGCTTATTTAAGCTTGTGTTAGCTTTTTGCAAGCTTAAAAATCAGTTTCCAACAATTCTCTATTATAGTCAACAAAAGTCAAAATGGGTGAATTTGGCAGTGGAGATGGATATTGGGATGATGCAGAGGTTTACTTGGGTTGAAATTGCAGCAATTAGTGTAGTTGTAGTTTTGTATTTAGCCTGCAATACCAGTTGAGCTCATGTGAGTTCTTTCTCATTTCAACATTTCTGTTTTCTTTTTGAAATTGCAATTTATGCTTACTGTGTATCTGAGGCCACCAATGCTTGTGATATGTTTATATAGTTGTGATTAGATCATATGAACTCAGTTTGATCTCTTTCTCATGCTTGTCAACTAGTTAGCTTTATTAAAATTTGCTTATCAGGTTTTAAAGGGGTGTTTGGTTGTGCTGTTATATCTATCTTCTAGGCTTGGTCAGTGTTTGATTTCTGTTGGTTCATGTCTACTGAGCTTAAGTAAGTTTATTTGAGTCAATAGTTTGGGTCTGCAACCACAAAAGTCAACATTTCACTCAAATCTTTCATAACAGTCCACTGTTGTGATTTTGGCAAGACAATCACTTGTTTTGTGTTTGGAAATCTTAGAACTTACTTGTTTTAGTTTCATTTAACATATTACATCCATTTCAATCATTAAAACCAGATCAAAGTTGGAGAAAGTCAAAATTTCGGTTTCATCAAAAAGTCAAAAGTTGTAAAATTCGGTTTGAGCTGAATAGAAAGATTTTCATGAGCTCATTTCTTAATCATTTTCTATGAAAATTGTTGTTTTAGAAAGCCCTCTGCTCTAGTTTCTTATGTACATTTTATCATAATTTTGTGATTTTTCTACAAGCTCCAAATAAGCTCCTCTTTTTAAGCCAAACCGCCTCGCTCCTAACTCGGTTGGTCTCGAGATTTTTCTCGCTTTTGCAAAACTTGCACAGGGCTCATTTGAGCTTCTATAGGTCTGATCTTTGGCACAAACACTCTCAACCAGGTCTAGTTTAGATTGTAACTTTTCATTTTCGGTTTAGAGCTTAGTTGTAGCTTGTGCAATAGCTTATAGTTAGTCCCCAGGTCATTGTTTTTGGCCATTATCTCATAACCCAAATCTTTGCAATCTAGCTTATCGAGAGGATATAGCTTGTTTATTATTGTTGCATTTGGTCCTTTTAGCTTATCATAGCTTTGGTAAACAGTTGGTAGCATAAATTGTCCATTTGGCTTATTTGGGTCATTAATAATAAGCACTTGTTAAGCGATTCTTAATTCCTCCACATAGCACCTGGTTTTATATTTTTCCTTTATTCCTTATATTATTTTAAGCATTTCCTGAATTTTTCAGATTTTTCCTAGCTTGTTTGGTATTTTTCTGCATTTTATTTAGTTTTTAAGCATTTTTAAATAGCATTTAATACAAAAAATTAGAAAAAGGTTCAAAAAAATAATTTTTCAATTTTCTTAGGTTTAGATAAATACAAAAAGTGAAAAAAGTAATTTTCTAGATTTTTCATAGTTCATTTGGTAATTTTTAGTAATTAAATTAGTTTTTAATAGTTTAAAATTAATAGAAAATAGAAAAATAATCATAAAAATACAAAAATAGTTTTTAAAATTCTCTTTTGATATTTTAGACTTTTCTAAGTCTTAGTTTTATTTTTCTAACTTTATTTCCTAATTTCTTGTATTTTAGTTAATTATTTAATAGTTAAAAATAGTTTTTAATTAATAATAATTAGATAAATAGTTGTAAAATTAATTTTCTTTTTCTAAAAATTTTCTTTTATCATTAGGATTGTAAAAATGTACTTTTCATATTTTTAGGACTTTTATTTCTCAGATTTCACGTTTTTATTTGTACGTTTACGTATTTTTATTTTAAACGTAAGTTTTAGTTTTCAGCTTTAAACGTTCATCACTTTAAAAATAGTGATAGCGTTTATTTAATATTTTTAATCTTTTAACTTTCTTAATTTGCATTTAAGTCGCTTTTTTTATTTCCTTTTCAAGAGTGTAATTATCCTTTTCAAATCCTTTCGATCGCTATCATTAGTGGTCATTCTATCGTCGATCATGTGTTTAACACACCATTGAGTCTCCGTGGGACTTAACGACTGGAATCCCTCAGATTCTCGATCTTCATTGCATTTGCGCTTGTCGTTTTAAGTCTGCTTAGACTTGACGGTTTCACATGGATCAAAATTTCCCAGCGGCCACGGGAGGCTTAAGCTGTTTAGCCTTTTCAGATCCATTCTTGTGCATACCCCATCTTTTGTAAAAGTTTTTGTAAAGTTATCGAAAATCCAAAAGTTCATTAACACTTTTCCTAAAGTGTTAAAACGCCAAAAATATTTTCATCTTTGTTTTATCATCATGTTTTCCAAAAATCCCAAAATATTCCTCTTTACCCTCTCACCTTTTGATTCTTCATTTCTTATCCTCCGATAACCTTTGATTCTTTCTATGTCTTATCCTCACCCTCTTGGTTGCCATCGTGTGGTGGTCCTTACAATGGTGGCAATTGCCCGGTTGTGGCATGGTGGAATCGTGAAACGGTCCGCCTATAACCAAGATCCCTATTCCTACCATAACACGATCGATTTATTCCATCGGCTACCACATCGTGATACTCGGCTAGCTTTTTGTTGCAGAGTACCGTGGTGGTTCACACTCGATTCGATTGTCAATCGGGAAACACGCTTGTCTATGAGCGGTTCCCGATAACAATTATGACTACAACACATACCACTCACGTACCGCATCGGTTTCTTGTTGTGAGTATTGTGGAGGTCCTCACTCTAGCTCGGATTGTCAAACAAGGAATCCATTTCCTTGTTACGATTACGACTCTTCAGATAATGACCAAACTCCACAAGTACCAAATGATTCAAGCGACTCCTCTTGAAACTACGATGACCTTCTCATCAAGACTCGAGTTATTAAAAGAACTTAAGGAGGAGTCGGCTATGTCATCCCATAATCCAAATCAAAAATCAATGGAAGTTTTGTTAGTCAAGAAGCGGATCGCTAAATTAGATTCCCGGATTATGCGTTTGAAAAATGCATAGGAAATCAATTGCAATAGAAAAAGCGGCCAAATCTAGCTCTCGATTCCGCTTTCATTCGATGACGATGATGATGAAGATATCCTTGATATCCTACAATTTTATAACAGTTCATCAAGTTCATCGGTTGAGACTCCTTCCATGATCCATCGGGAGAAAAGACTATGATGGAATTACTAGCGTAAGAACAAATGTTAAGCATTAAACATATGTATGCTAGTCCATCTAATCTCCTCGATCTCGTTGTTATCACATCCGATATTCCCACTCACTCTAAACATGGGGATGAGCTTCTTAGCACTATTCCGTAAATGGAATCGCCTAGTGTTGAGGACCTTATCCCAATCCCGAGAGAGTCACGTGGAATTTCGATCATCCGTGATATCCCTTTCCTCTTGAGTGTTCTCAAGATCATTTTGAATCTTTCTCTCGATCTTAGCGACGATTGTGCTTCCTATGGAAACATCGAGTACGCTGAGGCATCACTTCCACAACTCGATGTCGATCCCCTTCTTGAGGAGTTCTCCGTGAACTCACTCACTTCAATCCACTCTTTGATCTCGGTTAATCCGGAGAGACCGAAAGTCTCATTGATAATGATCGCTCACTCACTTCTTATCCCAACAATCCAAATGAGAATGTTGATCACTTTGTTCCCGAAACATTCAAAGCTACTTTCACTAATCCTCTATTTGAATTCAACTCAATTCACTTCAATTCTCGAGAATCCACTCTTTGATACTCGATCGAGGATAGTGATGAGCCCACAATGGAACAAGAATTCACAAATTCACATCATGTGAATGATTCTCTTCATGAGGAGTTCGCCGGTGAACTCTCTCATATCATATCTCCGCTGGAGTATGATTGCTTAGAAGGCAAAGATCATGATCGGGGGGAGAGAATCTCAATTTGCATAGTTATGACAAATCTTTCCACCCTCCCAACCGAGATGCCTTCCATCCCAAAGAGCTCTACCAATAAAATCCAAATGAGTGCAATTGCACTTAATCCCGACGAAGAAGATCTAGTTATGATTGTTATCATGATCTTCCTTCTTTTCTTCACCTACTCGGTGACTTCCTTTCTTCTTCACTCCTTCGGGAGTGAGGACACTATCTTTGATCCCGGCATTTTCAAATATCATTTTTGAGCCGGTTCTATATATCTCATCGGTGTGGAACTTTCACGTGCTTCATATGTTTGTCTAAACATCTTGAATGAAAGTCCGATGGAGATTGTTTCTTCCACTTTGTTTCCCCATGAACCAATTAATGCGGGGTCGAGTCAAGCTAGCGACTCGAAAATCAAAAACAGTAGCATGCCATATGGGTTTTCACCCATATCTCTGTCTTCTTACCTCTTTCTACCACCCAAGTGTGGGGGAGTGCCCCACATGTTATATATATATATATATATATCTAAAAAAAAAAAAAAAAATCTTCTTTCAAATAATGGTAGTAGTATTTCCCTTTACGTTTTTGTTTCGCATAACCGCGGTACTTTGAATATCGAGGGCAATATTCATTTCTAAGTGTGGGGAATTTCACTAATTTTATCATGTATTATCCACCTAATCCCCGCTTTTGGCCAAAAATTTTTTTTGGAGTAAGTGTTTTACACTTACTCATTTGGTTATCATCCGCTTTGTCGTAAGACAAAAGGATTGGCTAATCCAGAGCAAACGGCTCTTGGTAAAGATTTCAAACCGCTTATATGGCTTGCAATTTGCCCAAAATTGTATGGTATTCACTCACCATATCCTTAAAAGTGAAGAGTTCACAGCCCGCAAGGTTATGGCTTGTGGTAAAGGCAATGGAAAACCATAATTGGTAATCACCACCAAAGATAATATTGATAATTTATCTAAGAGTTGGCTAGTCCGTAAGGGTACGGCTTCGGTAAAGACAAAATCAAACCGTTGAAAGTCGGTGATTTGCTCAAAATCACATGGTTATCTGTACCATGGTTCTTACTTGAACCCAAACATTTGGCTACTCCAAGTAATGGCTTTTGGTAAAGAGATTAAAATCCATTATGTTTTTCAAATCATTGCTAGGACTAGCAATATCTCACATGGGGGATTGATGAGTGTGTAAATACTCATCATTTTTGTACAATATAAACGCAAAATCATCCGAAACACTCGTAAACACATCAAATGATCAAAATATCACAAATCGGTGTTTTATGTGTTTTAAAAGCAAAATATCAAAATCGATGAAAAACATATCAAATTTGCAAAATTGCGCTTTTAGTCCCCAAGTTTCAAAAGTTGTCAAAACAGCCCCCGAGCACATAATTTCAAAAGTAAAGTCACCAAAGGTCCTTTTAAAATCAAAAGTTGTCAAATTTAGTCCTTTGGTGAAAAATGTCAAAAGATTGAGAAAATTACAAGTTTAGTCCTTCAAGTTTCAAAATTGGCGAAATGGCCCCTGAAAATTGCAAATGATGATTTGGTCCTCGTACTTTTGAAACTTGTCATTAATGGTCCTTGAAGTAACTTTTGTTGTATTGGCGTACCTAGGTCCTTTGATTTTCGAAATGGCAAGACTAGTCCTATAATATTAAACCTCTAGCCATTTTTGACCCTTACCTAGTTTTGGACCCCACACTATGCAATTTGAACCCCTATTATTAAACACCGCTCGTCAACCTTGGTCAAACAAAGACTTTGGCGCCAAACCTCTTCACCTCCCCACTTGCTTCTGCAAACACTCGCACACACTCAACCCTCCTCACCTTATCACAAACCTTGTCCCCCTCCTCATCATCCTACCTACCTCCACCCCCTAGTAGCTAAAAAAAAAGGTTCTACAATCAAATTGGCATTTCCGCCAAATCCAATCCAAAGGCTAATATGGTTTCTAGCCATCCAATGGCTCAAAAGAGGCTTGGAAACAAGTAGGAAGAGAGAGGAAGCTAGTGGGAGTATAAAAGAGAAGAAGAAGCGCTTTAGGGTAGTTAGTCCTTTTATTTTTCCTAAATGTCTAATTTTATATTAATGTTTTAGTGTAAGTCCAAATATTGTAATTTGCTTTTATGTATTAGTTTTAAGCTTAGATAGCTTTGTAAGGTGTTTTGAACAATTAATGCAAGTTTTATTCAAGTTCATGCTTAAAGGTTACTTGTGGAAATTTTCCATTTCAAATTCGATTTCAAAGTTTCATATTGATCTGCTTTCTCATTCAAATTTTATTTAAGCTTGTGTTAGCTTTTGCAAGCTTAAAAATCGTTTCAACAATTTCTATTATAGTCAACAAAAGTCAAAATGGGTGAATTTGCGGTGGAGATGGATATTGGGATGATGCAGAGGTTTACTTGGGTTGAAATTGCAAGAATTAGTGTAGTTGTAGTTTTGTATTTAGCCCGCAATACCAGCTTGAGCTCATGTGAGTTCTTTCTCATTTCAACATTTCTGTTTTCTTTTGAAATTGCAATTTATGCTTCTGTATCCGAGGCCACCAATGCTTGTGATATGTTTATATAGTTGTGATTAGATCATATGAACTCGCTTTGATCTCTTTCTCATGCTTGTCAACTAGTTAGCTTTATTAAAATTTGCTTATCAGGTTTTAAAGGGGTGTTTGGTTGTGCTGTTATATCTATCTTCTAGGCTTGGTCAGTGTTTGATTTCTGTTGGTTCATGTCTACTGAGCTTAAGTAAGTTTATTTGAGTCAATAGTTTGGGTCTGCAACCACAAAAGTCAACATTTCACTCAAATCTTTCATAACAGTCCACTGTTGTGATTTTGGCAAGACAATCACTTGTTTTGTGTTTGGAAATCTTAGAACTTACTTGTTTTAGTTTCATTTTAACATATTACATCCATTTCAATCATTAAAACCAGATCAAAGTTGGAGAAAGTCAAAATTTCAGTTTCATCAAAAAAGTCAAAAGTTGTAAAATTCAGTTTTGAGCCAGAATAGAAAGATTTTTCATGAGCTCATTTCTTAATCATTTTCTATGAAAATTGTTGTTTTAGAAAGCCCTACTGCTCTAGTTTCTTATGTACATTTTATCATAATTTTGTGATTTTTCTACAAGCTCCAAATAAGCTCCTCTTTTAAGCCAAACGCCTCGCTCCTAACTCGGTTGGTACCGAGATTTTTCTCGCCTTTTGCAAAACTTGCATGTGGCTCATTTGAGCTTCTATAGGTCTGATCTTTGGCACAAACACTCTCAACCAGGTCTAGTTTAGATTGTAACTTTTCATTTTCGTTTAGAGCTTAGTTGTAGCTTGTGCAATAGCTTATAGTTAGTCCCCAGTCACTGTTTTGGCCATTATCTCATAACCCAAATCTTTGCAATCTAGCTTATCGAGGATATAGCTTGTTTATTATTGTTGCATTTTGGTCCTTTTAGCTTATTATAGCTCTCTTTTCAGTTTGGTGCTTATTGATCTTCATTAGCTTATCCTAAGTGCTTATTTTTAAGCACTTTGGACATCGATTGCTTATTCCTCTTAACAACCCCATGTTTTTCCATTTTCATAGATTCCTAATATCATTTTAGAGTTTTCTTGAATTTTTCAGATTTTTCCAAGTTCATTTGCTATTTTTCTTTATTTAAATTAGTTTTAATCCTTTTAATTAGCTTTAAATACAAATAATTAAGAAAAGTTCCAAAAATAATTTTTCATTTTTATTAAGTTTAGATAAATGTAAAAGCTTAAAAGTATTTTTCCATATTTTTCTCCTTTTATTTGGTATTTTTAATAATTTAAATTAGTTTTAAATAGTAATTAATTAATAATAAATACATATAAAGTCTAAAAAATATATTTTCTGTTTTAAAATTAGTTTTATCATATTTTAGACTTTTCTAAGTCTTAATTTTATTTTTCTAGTCTTATTTTGTATTTTCTTTTATTTTAGAGTATTATTAATTAGTAAAAAAATAGTTTTTAATTAATAATAATTACATAAATAGTTGTAAAAATAATTTTCTTTTTCTATAAATTTTCTTTTATCATTAGGTTTGTAAAAATGTATTTTTCATATTTTTAGGATTTATATTGTATAAGTTTCACGTTTTTATTAATACGTTTACGTTATTTTTATTTAAACGTAAGTTTTACTTTTTAGGTTTTAAACGCTCATCACTTTAAAATAGTGATAGCGTTTATTTAATATCTTTTTATCTTTTTAATTTTCTTAATTTGCATTTAAGTCGCTTTTTTTATTTCCTTTTCAAGAGTGTAATTATCCTTTTCAAATCCTTTTCGATCGCTATCATTAGTGGTCATTCTATCGTCTCGATCATGTGTTTAACACACCATTGAGTCTCCGTGGACTTAACGACCGGGAATCCCTCGTATTCTCCGATCTTCATTGCATTTGCGCTTGTCGTTTTAAGTCTGTTTAGACTTGACGGTTTCTTGCGGATCATGTGCTCGTAACCTCTTGAAAGGAGAATGAAGTCTTTACTTTAATGGTTAATTTTCTTTGAAAAAATGCTTGGGTGAGCATGAATAAAGAGGAACCACCTATGTAAATGTTGAAGTTTTGCCGCTTCAGAAGCTTTGGACTTTTAGCTTTTACAACATTTATGAATTTGGATATGGACACATGGCTTGTATAGTGTCGGGAGCTTTTAAGTGTTTGAAAACTTGTGTGTATTTTATCTTGGTATTCAAATGGGTTGAAGGGTTCAATTCTTAGAACACCCCGATTCTCGAATATTTGAACGTGTAATTTACTAAGATGGAAATTCAACTCGTGAAATTTTCGTTTATGCACATGTTTTGCTTGATGTTTATTTTTCATGCAAAGGAAGTGAACTAAATTTGGGAGGATTGTTGGAAAATTTAGTGCACTTGTGGGATTAGTTCACACCTTGTAATGGGTTAAGAGGTACGAGTGTACACCCATAAGGTCCATGAACACCCCGATTCTTATAGTGGTTTGTATTGGTAGTGCTAGTAGAAAGTATCGCTTGTGGAAAGTACCGCTTGTGGTTTCCATCGACAAGCGATGTTTCCACCGATAGCGCTATGAAAGTCGATGAAAGTATCGCTTGTAACGACTTTGACATATTCAAGTGGCGGTTTCAATCGCTTAATGACCACGCTTAATTGGTCATGAAACCACTAACGGCTATAATGGGATAATTATGAGGCTATTAATGGGCCGATTAATACTCATAATTCCATTGGAATAGCTTAAGATTATTTCCTATAAATAGGAGATCTGATTATGCATGATTGACACACAGAAAACGGTTAACACTTATAAGCAAAGGGTTATTGAATTGTGTCTAATTCTATAACTACATTTGGTCTTATCCCAAGTAGATATTCGTGTAACCCTGCATTAGGGTCGAATAGTTTACTTTGGAAAGTGATCACACGATTCCAAGTGATATCCGTAACCACCTAGTGGTATTTGTTTCTACGACTTGTTGCTTGTTTCACGAATTGATTATCTAACCTCGCTCGGGAGATACACCATGATGTCGCCATCTTCATTATATTGAGCAAGAGGAATAAGAGTAATTATCGTGAGTCCGGTTCACTTGATGATCCCAAGCATGGAAAAAGCATGAAGCATGTTGATGAAGAATGTCGATGAGAATGGTCATAAACATGAAGATTTCTCTTAAGAAGATAAAGCGCATCAAGGCGACACCTTTCTTTTCTTTGAGGAACGGGGCTCAAGTGTTATCTGCAGACGCCATAGTGATGAAGAACGAGGCCCTGAATCGATGCATGTATCGCCATTGTTAAGAGCCCAATATATGTTTAGAGCGCTCAATCCAAATACCAAGGACGATTTGTACGACCTTTGGACAATGTCAACGAAGACAGAGAATTGGAAACATTGGATCCCCACGCGTTGATGGGTTCCTTTTGGTTAGCACAAACAATCTTTGAATCCAGAAACCCTAGATGCAATGGCATTATTCCTAGGAGTCGAACTAGTAGAAGCATCGGACTTAGTCAAAAGACATTTTGTGTAATGGGATTATTCTACTTGGCTTCCAAACCTTAACAGCACTATTCTAGGCATAGTGGATCTAAGGGGTAAGGTTTGCCATTGTAAATATTCGACTGTGGGCTTCCAATGAAATCCTACATTTGTAAACACATTCCCTCGTAGGTTTCGTGATTGCTTAATCTTTTTGCTCTCCAAACTTTCTTAATCGGGTTATGAATCTTAGACCTCGTAAATAACACATCACATTTATCATGATTACGGAAAATAAACATTTTTTACATGTTTTGCATGAAATGAGGCCTCGAATCAATCATAAGCTTAGAGCTAATACTAGAACTAACACGAATCTTTTGTTCAAATCAAACTTCTTGTCCCTATGGTGTTCTTTCACTTCTTATCATTAACACTTTTAGTTTGCGTAATCCTATCCTTCTTTGCATTGCTTCTAGGTTTTGACCCGCAAACTTTAGTGTCAATCTTAACATTTGTAGAAGTAACGATGGGAACATTACATGGCTTCACTACTTTCTCGCATTCCCGGTCTAGAAGTGCTGTGGATCCGAAATTCTAGGAGGCACATCACAGTTGCTTGCTTGAATTTAGACATGGAACAAGGCATATCAAGGGTCACATGCTTGGCTTTAGGCATAGAACAAGGCACAACTATTCTATCTCGCCTATTGCTAGATTTCGGACTTGTGACAATTACATACTCTAAGAGTTCCCGAGATCGTTTGGCATCCATGCAGTATAGGCTATAGTACTATCAAAAGGTTTTTCTAATCTTTCATCTTCAACAATCTCACGGAGACCCTTCAAACCGCCCCAGGTATAGAGATATGCTTTATGTGCAAGTTCATTATTCCTAATGGCGGGAATATATAACATATCGATAGCATATTTATCAAGCGTAAACCTTAGGAACAGAGTATTTGCAATTTGGGATTGGCAACTTTCCTTTCACCTCACGCCTGCATTCTCAATATCGTTAAGTAAAGAAGTTATCTTTTCAATTTGTTTATAATGATTAACTTTAAATGAATCACATAACTCTTTGTTTTGATCATTAACCTTTGAAATTTAGCTTTAAAACAATCATTTTCCTTTTGCAAGTTATCAATTATGTTTTGAAGTTGGAAATTATGAGAATCTAAAGGAGGAGGCATATGGAACCAACACATCCTTCTTTTCACCTTTAATTTGGGCTTTCAATCTTTTGATCGTGTTATAATGAGCTCGAATTTGTTCATCACGCTTGCTAATTTCAAAAACGCATCAAACTCGGGGAGCATCGAGAGGATGTCTTGATATTAGAGGTTTTAACATTTTCTTTGAGATGTTGATGTTTTAATTGCAAAGCAAGATGTTCAACTTCTAATTTAGAATAATGTTTGACCAAGTTATCATGATCATCCTGTTTATTTTCTCATGCAATTTTGAATTTGTTGTTTCAAGCTCAATGACACGATCATGGAGACTTTCGAGCAACAGATAATTCATGAAATTGAGAAGCATTAATGGAACAATTTGTAGTGTTGAAAACACATCTTGAGCAATACATTCGTAAATCGATTCTCATTCGCAGTATGCAAGTTCTTCCTCTCAATCTCATTATATTTTAATTTCTCTCATAATCACTAACCTCAACAATCATTGCATCAAATTCCTTTTCCATTTTTTAATGTCTGAATTCATTCCTTTTTAAGACTCTCAAAATGATCTTTTAGTTGTTTAAAGAAAGGCATGACTTCAGTAAATAACATTCTTTAGTTTGCTCAAACCCCTTTTCCTTCGAAGAATACCAAAGGTGTAATCCTTTTCTTGCAAGTTTCTCAAAATCAACAAATAGTTGAAAGATAACATATTGACTAATTAAGGTCTTGCTTTTAGTGGCAATTGTTCTAGGAACAAGATGCATTGGTGTATTCGGAGGATACACACGCTTCTAGGCATTTTCCTAAGGGAGGGTTCACAACAAGATTCTCTCGCTTTTGCTTGTCTAAATCCTTTTCCGTAACACTTGTCTGGGGTTAATAGAGTCTCGAGGCTTAAACTTGTTCAAGGAGATCCAATTTTCTTTAGTGTAATTATGGGTTTGATCGTTATGTTATTCTTTTACACTCGTGATCTTCTAACTTCTTATTCATTTTTCCTAGTGACTTCATCTGATTTCTTATCTTCCTCAAGCACTCAACGCAACTAGGTTTCGCCTAGGCTTGCTGATTTCATTACCATCATAAAGCACCTTATGAGCATTTCTAGCCTTTTAATTACCTCCGATTGGTTCCTCAACAAGGGAATGCTATGCTTATCGCTAAGACTCGATGCTTAGTGATCATGTGAGCGCTTTGAATGGTATTCCTCAGACGTACATAACTTATTTTCAAGCTTGTTTTTCAAAGTTTTTAGATTGGAAAATCATTCAAAAGTTTTGATTCCTTAGCCTTGAATTCTTGCTTAAGCATTTTAACATTTTCTTGAAGTTCGTGTTTTTGCTTAGTGCTTTGGAAAGCTTTTCTTGTAAGGAGTTTAACTTTGTTTTAATACTTCTTCTCTAAAATTACTTTTTCTAATAATTGTACGATTTGGATATCCATCTCCCGCCACGAGTGGTAAGTTCAAACTTAGCACGTTGTTCAGATATGGCAACTTGATCTTATAGGTATTGAGTTCATGGTCAAGGAATCATCGTGCACAAATGCAAAGTACTCATGCAATTCATAATCATCATTTTTGAGAAGAAGATGCATACCTAGGTACGCGAAACTTTCATGCAACTTTCTCGCATTAACGCACAGTGGTGGCGGTGCATCTCTATCTTGGTACATCCGAAGCTTCCATGGAGCGTTCCTTTGCATTAGCTTGCACGGGTTGTGATGTGCACTTTCTCTTGTGAACATGAGCATGAAGATTCTATTTTAGCATTGTCCGACTCATCATTATTTGTTTTCACTAACATTCGCATTCAAGAACACCCGATTCTTCCACGTATACATTACCCAACTTATCACAACATCATGTAACTTTTTACGAATGTACTAATAGTTTAAGTAAGGGCATACCAGTACCAAAAGAATTGGGGTTGGTTCTTTAGTTATAGTTTTGCAATGATTATTCGAAGGATCCAATAACAATATGGATGCTTCTGCAGCAAATAAAGAAATGCATCAAATCAGCAGCATGACGATTTATTAAATGGTAAAAATAGAGTTTTGAAGATCACTTACATTGGAATAGGCAAATCATCTTCATATTCACCTGCATAGCCAAACACAAGAAGCATAATTTCATCGGTCACGTTATAAGAAATAGCATGAGTTGGGGAAACTACGAAATGATATTTCAAGCAATCTATAAAAAGGCCTAAACTTCAGCATGAAAATCACAAGAGTTGAAACAAATATATTTGGATTGTTACCCATTGCAAACTGGAAACACATTTTAGTCGTGTCCTGAAATAGCACATATAAAAGTAACTATTTACTCCTATAGTTGTGGTTACCCAGAGCACAAATGTATGCCAACATGAAGAACTTAGGGCAAAAAATTAACAGATAAACTTTGTTAATACAAATAAGCCGTAAAAACATTTATTTATATTTTACGATCTTCTAATGTTTTGTCGATAACAAACGTAAAATCATTATAACGAAACAAATAAAATACGTAAATGGTTTGAACTAATAGTTTCTAACATATTCACATTTTCACATAAAACACTAAAACAAGTATAAGTGATTTTATGATTTAATATTACATATGTACAACAACTAGTGTTTACATATTTGGGTAAAATATACACATAACTAGTATGTAGTATATTAAGTAATATAAATGGGTAGGAAACTTAAGTATCATAACCCATTGGGCAAATACATTGAATGTAGTTGGGTACAACCCAAAGCCCATGACCCATGGAGCTTGACCCATAACCCATTGCATGACATCATGCTTATATCATACATGGATAATATCCATAACCCATGGATCAACCCATACCCAGTGACTAAGTGCATTGCACTCAAGAGATACATTGTATCTAGCCAAATATCCATGGATCAACCCATGACCAATAACCAAAATACCCATGGGTAAAGGGAGCGCCCACGGATCCCTAGCTTTACGCTAGACGGATCCGTTGTGGAAGGGATCCGTGGGATCCGAGGAATGAGATTTTTCCTCTATAAATAGTGAGCCATTTCTTCATTGTTTCTCACCTCTTTCTAACATACTTTCCTCTAGAGTTGAAAACTCTCTAACCTCATATCCAAGAGATCTATGTTTGTAGTTTTGTTTTGTGTGATCTTCTAGGTTCCTCTTAAAGGCTAGATCACCACCTTTGAAGTCGAGCAAGCTCAAGTCCATGAGTTGCCATGCTTCCTCATCATCAAGACTCAAAGCCTTCTTGTTGATGATTGTTTATCTTTTCCTAAGTGTTGAAGACATTTGTGAAAGGTGTCTCAAGTGTCAAGACGAAGATATTAGTGAAGGTATCTATCATCCACATCATCAGCACTTATGGAAGGTGCTTAGAAGTCAAGACAAGAAGCATAGTGATAGGTGCTTAGAAGTCAAGACAAGAAGCATTAGTGAAAGGTGCTTAGAAGTCAAGACACAAGACATTAGTGAAGGGTGTCTTGAAGATCTAGTTAAAGGCATTAGTGAAAGGTGCCTTAGATGTACATTCGATATGGTGTGTTTCGATGTACAAGATAGATTAGTACTAGATCCAAGGATATTAATATCCTTGATGATGTTGTAGAAAGGAGTTGATCTCCTTGGGATTAGTTGTTGGTGTAGTGTTGGGTAGTAGTTCCTCCATTGCAATGGAACTAGGTGCTTAGCCTAGTACCTAATAAAGGGTAGGCGACGTTGTGTAGGTGTGGTTCACCTTGGTGTGAAAGAACTAGGTACTTAGCCTAGTACCTTATAAAGGGTAGGCGACGTTGTGTAGGTGTGGTTCACCTTGGGTGAAAGAACCTGTGGTTAGCCTAGCACCGGAAAAGGGTAGGCGACGTTGTGAAGGCTTCTCCGCCATAAGGAGATTGGTGTAGTGATTACGAACTCGAGTAGGTGACTCGGGAGTGGAGTAGGGCAAGGAAGGTGTCCTTGTAGTGAACCACTATAAATACTCGCGTTGTGGTTTTGTGCTTCTTACTCTTATCTTTCATTACATACCTTTATATGCTTGTTTATCAACATCCAACACACGTCCAAATAGATTGACATAAGTCGATCTAAATAGTTTAAAAGGAAGTTTTAATTGGCAAAACTATTCAACCCCCTTCTAGTTTTCCACAATTGGCATCGAGCTTCGTTACCAAGTTTCCTAAAGTATGTTGTACTTTAAAAACTTGATACGATCCATGGTTAATTGAAAACTACAAAGAAAGTTTTCATAAAACAAACACCATGTATTTTAAAACTATTTGTTTGGATGTTGATTTGATAACAACATTTTTTATTCACTATTTTATTTAATTGCACTAATCCTCTTTGTCATGTTGATTAGTCAAGCTCACATCTATCAAGCCATAGGATTTGCTTGATAATAAAGATTACCTTCCTAAGAAGGTATCTTAAGCATAAAGGAGTGGAATTGTCTTCTGACACTTGCTATGTCATTTGTAAAGACATTCCTAAGTGCATTTGAGGTATGACTTTCCACTTATCTCTAAATGATATTAGTTTAATAAAGAAGTGTGATTACTTAGGTATTTACTTGAGTAGATTTCGTGTATACACATGTTTTACATGTAGCTTCATTAGGAAGCTTTTTCTCACATACGTGTTACTCTTTCGTCAAAAAATCATGGTTTATAAAATTTGTGTTTTGTCTTATTTAATCCAAAAATCATATCTTTCAAATAATAAAACAAAACACAAATCTTAAAAATTCCTCCTTCCCCATAAATAAACCCACCGTCTTCCACTCAATCAAATCCTCACTTTTTCAAATCTTCCAATTTCAAAAATTTCTCTCATTCAAAACTTCATCTTCCTCTCCATTTCATCCCAACCGAAACCAAGAAGGATCATCTTCAACATGGTTTACATCGCCTCGCTCATCGCCTTAACACTCATCGCGACTTGTGTTCCCTATGGTGAAGTTCACATACGGAGACATTTACTTTGTGTTGTTAATCTACATTGGGGTTATATACCCAATCCTTTGTATCATTCTAAGTATTTAAATGAAATATTATTAATAGTCTAGTTTGTCTAGGTTATTATTATCATAATGTGTTTGTCATTTCTTTTGTTTCATATGTTTCGTACTCTTCGTGATACATTAGAAGTCATGTATGCATGCTAAAAGAAAATGTAGGCTAAATCACATATCTTGGTACAAAAGCCAGAAACCTATGTTTTATCAAATCTGTTTCATTACTACGGATCTACGGATCCGGAAGATATACTAGCCGGATCCTTTTTAAAGGAACCGTGGGATCCGTCCTCTCGGAAAACAGCTTTCATGCAAAATAAAACCACTTTCTCTTAAAGAAATATTCCACTAGAATGTCAAAACCATAAGTGAGTAAGTGTCATTGTTGTTAAAACCATTGTTAATAAAATCTAGTAAAACATTAGATAATCATAGGTTGAACACAAACATCACTTTCTTTTAACTCTTCATTTCTATAGGTTTAACTATGACGCATGAATATGAGTTTGATTTTCACTCGCTAGTCTACTCTCCGAACATCTCCCTTTAACCCAACACACCGGCATTCATGTTCGTGGGTTCAATAACCTCAAAAACAATCACTTCCACGAAGGACGTATGACAGACACCTCTCTACAATTCAAGAAGGTATCAATACCTCCTTCCGAGCCATAGGACTAGAATGTCTTCTTGAAATCAATGAGAATATATGTCCAAGGTTCATAATGGAATTCTTACGTCAAGTTGAACTGTTCGTAATGAGGATCGCTCTCATCTCTCTGGTTTTATATCAAAACCAAAAGTTCACTTTAACCCTTGGGCATTTTGCTCACATCCTCGAATTCCAAATCATGGACAATGTGCCTTCACCAAGATTGGTCACTTGATTCTCTCTTCACTTTGTGAAGAAAATAGTCCATATTGTTCTCACATACCCTCCCGGAAGATTTACATCGCATTATATGCAAACCTCGACCATATTACTCGATCCAAACATTATCTTCACGGGACATCCGAGAAGCTACAAGCCCCTTGCACTCATCCCACGTGAAAATGTTTGAGTCTTAGAGGAAATCGAAATCCTTCCGCTTGTTGTGCTCACATATTGTATTGTTTGCTAACACAACAACCATACAATCTCGCCTATTTCTTCATAGAAGGCGAATTGTAAATCTTCAAGGCTCCAAGAATAAACTCATCCCTTATGGAATGTTCTTGACACCTCTATCATAACGTTATGCACTTTCATCCTCAATTTCAAAGTCTTATACGCATTTGTGAACAAGATGATGGAACCGCTAAACATATCTCTCATGAAGACTTTCTTCATTCTTGATTCCACCAACACTCATCAACAACATAATGATCCTCCTAGCGAAAACACTCAAGGAACCTAGTAGTATTTCAAATAGGATCAATCCTCTTGTACTGTGTTTTATCAATATAATCCTATTTCCTTCATGAAATAAAAAATCTTACATTTGATATCTTAGTGTTAGAACCCTTTAAACTAAACTTGGAATATAATGCATTGTCAAGATCATTGCATACCTTTAGTAAAGGTTCTCACGGAGAGATGGACGGATCCCAAAGTTTGTGCTAGACGGATCCCTACACTTGGGGAACCGTGGGATCCGGCAAACGAAAAATGCAATTGCAAGCATTGTATTTCAAACATATCCTTAGAACACCTCACACTAAGCCAAACATAGTGTCTTAAGGCAAATTAAGTCCTTATCAAGTTAAGTAGATTCTTCCTACTCAAACTCAACTCACCTAAATCATACTCAAGACGCTTGTAGATCTATCATTTTCACTCCCATTACTCTTCCGCTCTCTAGATCCCTCACATCTAGTCTTAGAAATCTCTCGATTATGGCAAAATTGATCATAAATCATACTTACCTCAAAATTGATCAAAGTTGATCAAATTCTAGTTTTCGCATCTCAAAGCCTTTAGGATATTTTCGAAAACACTATCCTAAGTCACAACCTGATCTCTAGGATCATTTAGCTTCAATTGACACTCTCATCTTTAGTGTCATCCTTGCTCATTCATTGGTACTCATGAAAGTTCCAAATCCTTCCATAAAAGGCAATCATTAGCTACATCACTCATTACCTTCATGTACTTAAGCACCCCTTTATTTAAGACACTTAGGAGGACTGAAACACTCAAGGTGATATAGATCTTAGATCTTAGAAACATCATCTCTACTCTTTCATAGCTGCTGAGAGCCGGATCCCTAGGATTAGCCTAGACGGATCCCTATGAGGAGGTACCCGTGGGATCCGGATGACAGTCTATGTCAAATCTTGCTAAAACAATCATTTCAACTCATCTTTCTAACTCAAACACTCCATCTCATCTTAAATGAGTTCTTTGATCAGTACAAACTCTGAAGTTGACTCTTGTGCATGTTAATTGATATGTGTCTAAAAACACATATATTTTATATTGATTAAACCCACTAAAACAACCAAAAACACATAAATAACCTTATAAATGTTACAAATATCATGAAAATGTGTTTTATGTGAACCAGTACAAAAAGAGGAAACAGATTCGATTCACGATATCGATGGTTTCTGCGGAAGCCTATTTTTAATTCTCACGAATCAATGGTTTCCACCGAAGTTTTAATGCGTTGATGGTATCTGTCAAGACTAACGTTTAATGAGATACTTCCACTAAATAATATCTGGTTCTTAAATAATATCCGGTCAATACCGGTCAAACCAAACTTCCTGCTTTCCTCTCTCTCACATACCCCACCAAAACCATACCACCCTTCCACCTCCCGGTATTCCACCTCCACTTGCTTACCCACTCTTCCACCTTTTCCTGCACACCTATACCCCACAACTTTACCTTCCCTATACCATCACATACCTTGCTTTTGCTATCAACTCCACCACTTGACCCATAAACCTATCCAAACATGTCCCTCCACCTCACACATGTGAACAAGAAGCATTAATTGTTGCGAATCGCCTCAATCCATCTGGTAGTACTTTTGGCGCCAAAAGTCACTTAAACGGCTGGGATGATTTCTGCTTATCCAATGGACATGAATTAAAGTGGGATTTGATTGGAATGCTGGTGGGAACTCAAATGACTATAAATATCAGAGGAGAGGCAAGAGAAGAAGTTACTTCGGCTAATATAGCCTTAGTCATGTAGTGTAAAGACCTTTTGGATTAGCCTAGGTCAAGTAGTTAAATAACCTTGGGATAGCCAATGGTTTTGTAGTGTAATTTTAAATGCTTTCTTTAAATTACTTGTCATTTACAGTTTTAATGTTGTAGTCTTTCCTAAAATAGTGTAAGGAAACTTTATTTTAAGTTTAATTTCAAGTCACTTTTAAATTTCATGTTTTGCTTAAATTCATTTAAATTTCAATCATTTTAAATTCTTGTTATGTAGTTGTTTTATGGACTCAATTAGCTCACATAAGCTCTCGGCAAAGCTTTCAAGCTTTTAGAGACCTTAAAACAAGTTTAGTTGTTAAATTCAGAAAACAATGAAAACCAAAAATAATGAAGTGATCTTGGTGAAACTATACTGGAGCAAGGTTAATTGTGGATTGCCTTTGGTTTAGAAGCTTTGTGGAAAGCCTTAGGATGTGTTCTGTGACCATGGTTCCCATTTTCAACTTGGATTCACTTGTAAGCTCATTCTTACCATTTTGCATTTTCTTGTTTTAGTCTTTTATATGCTTTAATTTTCATGTTTATGTGTTTCTTTGTTGTCTGTTTGTGATGTTATAGCTTAATCTTAGGTTGTTATGTTTTGGATTTGATTGTGGTTTGATATTGCACTTGACTGTCAATATGCTAGTTTTTGACAATCCTAGGTTTGAACATTTGTGACTACTTGTTTATGCTGAAAAAGGTCCATTTTGACACTTTGGTTCCTCTGGATTTGATGGGATTGGTTTATACTATCTTTTGCTTTGAAAAACTACATTACAGTCCATTAAAGGGTTGTTTGGATTTAATAATGAAACTGTGAGAATGGTTGTGAATGGTGTTGTTCTTGTCTGATTTACACTATATGGAACCTATTTGACTCAGTGAAATCTTAACCAAAGGGTGTAGCATGGTAGAAAGTCAATTTGACACTTGACAATCTCATTATGAGCACTTTGAGGTTGTTAGATCCTAGAATCTTGCATATTTGTTTAAATGTTGTTTATCTTTGTTAATTTTCTGTTCTTATAGTTTATATTAACTTATTTAATTAGTAGTTTAAGTTTTAAATCCAGTTTAGTCAACTTTTACATGCTCACGATTTCTTTTTGATTCACGATGATTACTTTTTAGTTTTCCTGTTTTTGATTTAATTGTCTATTTACTTGTGTCTTTGTTACTTAGTTTGTTGTTTAGTGTTTTTAGAATTTTTATGTTATGTTGCTTTTCTTCATTAGTACATTTTTGTTAATTTTTAGTTTCCTTGTTTAAGTGCTTTATCTGATTCTGCCGAAGCTTAAGATTGATTCTGCTGATTCTGCTGAAGTACTTGTTTTATTTTGTATGTGTATGTTTGTTTTTCAGTTTATAGTTTAAATTAGATAGCTTTTTCCCACCCCCTTATTTTATTCAGCTAACCTCCTTCAACTGAAGCAAACAGTGGAGGTTGAGTGATTCTCTTTAGCTTAGGAAAAGTTCCTCATTGAACCTTGAGCTTGTGATCTTTATCATACTCACTGTTTTAGTGATTGTTGAGCTCTCATGAGTTAATTTGAGAAGTTTATAGGAGCTTGTTGTTTGCCCACTCATAGCTTCATCGAGTAATTAGTGAACTTACACCATTACTAATGACTCTAAAAAGCTCCTTAGTGGTGCTTGTTGATACTTGTTTATACTTGTTCATATTATTTGTGTATATCTTATTTTATCTTTTGTTTCTGTATAAAGTTATTCTTTAAGCTTATTTCAAACACACATCGTTGTATTACAGTTACACACCTCGTTGGGAAGAACGACCCAGTTTGCAGTTCTTATGCAATACTTTGGAAAACACACTATACTACATTTGATTAGACGCCTCAAAAAGGCGGCTGTCAAATTAGCGCCACGCGGGAGGTGTCTGCAGAACGCATACTTGTGTTTTGTTGAAATATATATCCTTACCTTACTATTCTCCTTACCTTCCTATTCATAATTCCATGAGTGGTAATCCCACCCAATTCTCACTAAATCTTTGAGTGGCAATCCCACCCACTTCCCCATGAACAAATGAATTCGGGTCGAGTCAAGCTAGCGACTCGGTTATCAAAAACAAGAGCACACACCCATGGGTTTTCACCGTGTATACCACCTAAGTGTGGGGAGTTACCCCATGTTATATATATATATATATATATATATTAAAAAAAAAAAAAAAAAAAAAAAAAAAAAAATTATATATCTTTTAAAATAATGGCGTAGTATTTCCTTTCACGTTCTTTGTTTCGGCATAACTGCTGCACTTTGAATATTGAGGGCAATATTCATTTCTAAGTGTGGGGAATTTCACGAATTTTAACATATATATTACCCGATTCCCGCTTTTGGCCAAAATTTTTTTTGAGCAAGTGTTTTGCACTTACTCATCTTGGTTATCGTCCGCCTTCTCGTAAGACTAAAGGATTGGCTAATCCGAGGAGCAAACGGCTCTTGGTAAAGATATATCAAATCTGCTTATATGGCTTGCAATTTGCCCAAAATTGTATGGTTCTCAACTCACCATATCCTAAAAAGTGAAGAGTTGGCTAGCCCGCAAGGTTATGGCTTGTGGTAAAGGCGTTGGAAAAACCATAATTGGTAATCACTCACCAAAAATAATATTGATAATTTATCTAAGAGTTGGCTAGTCCGAAGGTACGACTTTCGGTAAAGACAAAATCAAATCCGTTCTGACTTATGATTTGATCAAAATCATTTGGTTATCAATGTACCAAGGTTCTTACTTGAGCCGAAACATTTGGCTACTCGAGTGATGGCTTTTGGTAAAGAGTTTTTCAAATCCATTAAAACTTCATAAATATTGCTAGGACTAGCAATAGTTTAGTGTGGGGATTTGATATGTCTAAAACACATATATTTTATATTGATTAAACCCACTAAAACAACCAAAACACATAAATAACCTTATAAATGTTACAAATATCATGAAAATGTGTTTTATGTGAACCGGTACAAAAAGAGTGAAACAGTTCGATTATTGAGCGATATCTTGATGGTTTCGCCAAGCCTATTTTTAATTCGCCGAATCAATGGTTTCCACCAAGTTTTAATCATGTTGATGGTATCTCTTTGAAGACTAACGTTTAGAGATACTTCCACTAAATAATATCCGGTTCTTAAATAATATCGGTCAATACCGGTCAAACCAAACTTCCTGCTTTTCCTCTCTCTCACATACCCCACCAAAACCATACCACCCTTCCACCTCCTCGGTATTCCACCTCCACTTGCTTACCCACTCTCCACCTTTCCTCGCACACCATACCAAATTTCACAACTTTACCTTCCCTATACCATCACATACCTTGCTTTTGCTATCAACTCCACCACTTGACCCATAAACCTATCCAAACATGTCCCTCCACCTCTACATGTGAACAAGAAGCATTAATTGTTGCGAGCGCCTCAATCTACGGTAGTACTTTTGGCGCCAAAAGTCACTTAAACGGTGGGATGATTTACGCTATCCAATGGACATGAATTAAAGTGGGATTTGATTGGAATGTGGTGGGAACTCAAATGACTATAAATATCAGAGGAGAGGCAAGAGAAGAAGTTACTTCGGCTAATATAGCCTTAGTCATGTAGTGTAAAGACCTTTTGGATTAGCCTAGGTCAAGTAGTTAAATAACCTTGGGATAGCCAATGGTTTTGTAGTGTAATTTTAAATGCTTTCTTTAAATTACTTGTCATTTACAGTTTTAATGTTGTAGTCTTTCCTAAAATAGTGTAAGGAAACTTTATTTTCAGTTTAATTTCAAGTCACTTTTAAATTTCATGTTTTGCTTAAATTCATTTAAATTTCAGTCATTTTAAATTCTTGTTATGTAGTTGTTTTATGGACTCAATTAGCTCACATAAGCTCCTGGCAAAAGCTTTCAAGCTTTTAGAGACCTTAAAACAAGTTTAGTTGTTAAATTCGAAAAACAATGAAAACCAAAATAATGAAGTGATCTTGGTGAAACTATACTGGAGCAAGGTTAATTGTGGATTGCCTTTGGTTTAGAAGCTTTGTGGAAAGCCTTAGGATGTGTTCTGTGACCATGGTTCCCATTTTCAACTTGGATTCACTTGTAAGCTCATTCTTACCATTTTTGCATTTTACTGTTTTAGTCTTTTATATGCTTTAATTTTCATGTTTATGTGTTTCTTTGTTGTCTGTTTGTGATGTTATAGCTTAATCTTAGGTTGTTATGTTTTGGATTTGATTGTGGTTTGATATTGCACTTGACTGTCAATATGCTAGTTTTTGACAATCCTAGGTTTGAACATTTGTGACTACTTGTTTATCTTTGAAAAGGTCCATTTGACACTTTGGTTCCTCTGGATTTGATGGGATTGGTTTATACTATCTTTTGCTTTGAAAACTACATTCATATCCATTAAAGGGTTGTTTGGATTTAATAATGAAACCGTGAGAATGGTTGTGAATGGTGTTGTTCTTGTCGATTTACACTATATGGAACCTATTTGACTCGGTGAAATCTTAACCAAAGGGTGTAGTATGGTAGAAAGTCAATTTGACACTTGACAATCTCATTATGAGCACTTTGAGGTTGTTAGATCCTAGAATCTTGCATATTTGTTTAAATGTTGTTTATCTTTGTTAATTTTACATTCTTATAGTTTATATTAACTTATTTAATTAGTAGTTTAAGTTTTAAATCCAGTTTAGTCAACTTTTCGCTCACGATTTCTTTTGATTCCTCTTGATTGCTTTTAGTTTTCCTGCTTTTTGATTTAATTGTCATTTACTTGTGTCTTTGTTACTTAGTTTGTTGTTTAGTGTTTTTAGAATTTTTATGTTATGTTGCTTTTCTTCATTAGTACATTTTGTTAATTTTAGTTTCCTTGTTTAAGTGCTTTATCGATTCTCAAGCTTAAGACCGATTCTCTGATTCTCATGAAGTACTTGTTTTATTTTGTATGTGTATGTTTGTTTTTCAGTTTATAGTTTAAATTAGATAGCTCTTTCCCACCCCTTATTTTATTCAGCTAACCTCCTTCAACTGAAGCAAACAGTGGAGGTTGAGTGATTCTCTTTAGCTTAGGAAAAGTTCCTCATTGAACCTTGAGCTTGTGATCTTTATCATACTCACTGTTTTAGTGATTGTTGAGCTCTCATGAGTTAATTTGAGAAGTTTATAGGAGCTTGTTGTTTGCCCACTCATAATAGCCATCGAGTAATTAGTGAACTTACACCATTACCAATGACTCTAAAAAGCTCCTTAGTGGTGCTTGTTGATACTTGTTTATACTTGTTCATATTATTTGTGTATATCTTATTTTATCTTTTGTTTCTGTATAAAGTTATTCTTTAAGCTTATTTCAAGACACACAACGTTGTATTACAGTTTACACACTCGTTGGGAAGAACGACCTGAGTTTGCAGCTCTTATGCAATACTTTGGAAAACACACTATACTACATTTGCTTAGACGCGCCTCAAAAGGCGGCTCGTCAAATTAGCGCCACGCGGGGAGGTGTGTCAGAACGACTTGTGTTTTGTTGAAATATATATCCTTACCTTACTATTCTCCTTACCTTCCTATTCATAATTCTGTGAGTGGTAATCCCACTCCAATTTCTCACCAAATCTTTGAGTGGCAATCCCACTCCACTTCCCCATGAACAAATGAATTCGGGGTCGAGTCAAGCTAGCGACTCGGTTATCAAAACAAGAGACACACCACATGGGTTTTCACCCGTATACCACCTAAGTGTGGGGAGTTACCCACATGTTATATATATATATATATATATTATCTAAAAAAAAAAAAAAAAAATATATATCTTTTAAAATAATGGCCGTAGTATTTCCCTTTCACGTTTTTGTTTCGCATAACACGGCAGTACTTTGAATATTGAGGGCAATATTCATTTCTAAGTGGGGAGAATTCTCACGAATTTTAACATATATATTACCCGATTCCCCGCTTTTGGCCAATTTTTTTTTTTTTGAGCAAGTGTTTTGCACTTACTCATCTTGGTTATCGATCCGCCTTGTCTGTAAGACTAAAGGATTGGCTAATCCAGAGCAAACGGCTCTTGGTAAAGATATATCAAATCCGCTTATATGGCTTGCAATTTGCCCAAAATTGTATGGTTCTCAACTCACCATATCCTAAAAAGTGAAGAGTTGGCTAGCCCGCAAGGTTATGGCTTGTGGTAAAGGCGATGGAAAACCATAATTGGTAATCAGCTCACCAAAAATAATATTGATAATTTATCTAAGAGTTGGCTAGTCCGTATGGCAACGGCTTCGGTAAAGACAAAATCAAACCGCTTACGACTTATGATTTGCTCAAAATCATTTGGTTATCATGTACCAAGGTTCTTACTTGTAATGAAACATTTGGCTACTCCGTAGTGATGGCTTTTGGTAAAGAGTTTTTCAAATCCATTAAAACTTCATAAATATTGCTAGGGACTAGCAATAGTTTAGTGTGGGGATTTGATGTGTCTAAAACACATATATTTTATATTGATTAAACCCACTAAAACAACCAAAACACATAAATAACCTTATAAATGTTACAAATATCATGAAAATGTGTTTTTATGTGAACCAGTACAAAAGAGTGTAAACAGTTCGATTCTAGCGATAATATCGATGGTTTCTCGCAAGCCTATTTTTAATTCTTTGAATCAATGGTTTCCACAAGTTTTAATCTCGTTGATGGTATCTCGTGAAGACTAACGTTTCAGATACTTCCACTAAATAATATCCGGTTCTTAAATAATATCCGGTCAATACCACCAAACCAAACTTCTGCTTTCCTCTCTCTCACATACCCCACCAAAACCATACCACCCTTCCACCTCCTCGGTATTCCACCTCCACTTGCTTACCCTCTCTCTACCTTTTCCTGCACACCCATACCACCCACAACTTTACCTTCCCTATACCATCACATACCTTGCTTTTGCTATCAACTCCACCACTTGACCCATAAACCTATCCAAACATGTCCCTCCACTCTACATGTGAACAAGAAGCATTAATTGTTGCGAGGCGCCTCAATCTCGGTAGTACTTTTGGCGCCAAAAGTCACTTAAACGGTGGGATGATTTCGCTATCCAATGGACATGAATTAAAGTGGATTTGATTGGAATGTTGGTGGAACTCAAATGACTATAAATATCGAGGAGGCAAGAGAAGAAGTTACTTGGCTAATATAGCCTTAGTCATGTAGTGTAAAGACCTTTTGGATTAGCCTAGGTCAAGTAGTTAAATAACCTTGGGATAGCCAATGGTTTTGTAGTGTAATTTTAAATGCTTTCTTTAAATTACTTGTCATTTACAGTTTTAATGTTGTAGTCTTTCCTAAAATAGTGTAAGGAAACTTTATTTTCAGTTTAATTTCAAGTCACTTTTAAATTTCATGTTTTGCTTAAATTCATTTAAATTTCAGTCATTTTAAATTCTTGTTATGTAGTTGTTTTATGGACTCAATTAGCTCACATAAGCTCCTGACAAAAGCTTTCAAGCTTTTAGAGACCTTAAAACAAGTTTAGTTGTTAAATTCAGAAAAACAATGAAAAACCAAAAATAATGAAGTGATCTTGGTGAAACTATACGGAGCAAGGTTAATTGTGGATTGCCTTTGGTTTAGAAGCTTTGTGGAAAGCCTTAGGATGTGTTCTGTGACCATGGTTCCCATTTTCAACTTGGATTCACTTGTAAGCTCATTCTTACCATTTTTGCATTTTACTGTTTTAGTCTTTTATATGCTTTAATTTTCATGTTTATGTGTTTCTTTGTTGTCTGTTTGTGATGTTATAGCTTAATCTTAGGTTGTTATGTTTTGGATTTGATTGTGGTTTGATATTGCACTTGACTGTCAATATGCTAGTTTTTGACAATCCTAGGTTTGAACATTTGTGACTACTTGTTTATCTTTGAAAAGGTCCATTTGACACTTTGGTTCCTCTGGATTTGATGGGATTGGTTTATACTATCTTTGCTTTGAAAACTACATTACTGGTCCATTAAAGGGTTGTTTGGATTTAATAATGAAACTGTGAGAATGGTTGTGAATGGTGTTGTTCTTGTCTCGATTTACACTATATGGAACCTATTTGACTCGGTGAAATCTTAACCAAGGGTGTAGCATGGTAGAAAGTCAATTTGACACTTGACAATCTCATTATGAGCACTTTGAGGTTGTTAGATCCTAGAATCTTGCATATTTGTTTAAATGTTGTTTATCTTTGTTAATTTTACTCTTATAGTTTATATTAACTTATTTAATTAGTAGTTTAAGTTTTAAATCCAGTTTAGTCAACTTTTACATTCACGATTTCTTTTTGATTCCGTTGATTCTGCTTTTTAGTTTTCTGTTTTGATTTAATTGTCTATTTACTTGTGTCTTTGTTACTTAGTTTGTTGTTTAGTGTTTTAGAATTTTTATGTTATGTTGCTTTTCTTCATTAGTACATTTTGTTAATTTTAGTTTCCTTGTTTAAGTGCTTTATCCGATTACCGAGCTTAAGATTGATTCTAGCGATTCTCTAAGTACTTGTTTTATTTTGTATGTGTATGTTTGTTTTTCAGTTTATAGTTTAAATTAGATAGCTCTTTCCACCC
The DNA here is from genome assembly GCA_022545495.1 of Chrysanthemum lavandulifolium. NCBI lineage: Eukaryota > Viridiplantae > Streptophyta > Magnoliopsida > Asterales > Asteraceae > Chrysanthemum > Chrysanthemum lavandulifolium. The sequence goes on along the minus strand of CM040245.1, from coordinate 168,964,050 downwards.
TTTATTTTATTCACTAACCTCCTTCAACCGAAGCAAACGGTGGAGGTTGAGTGATTCTCTTTAGCTTAGGAAAAGTTCCTCATTGAACCTTGAGCTTGTGATCTTTATCATACTCAATGCTTTAGTGATTGTTGAGCTCTCATGAGTTAATTTGAGAAGTTTATAGGAGCTTGTTGTTTGCCCACTCATAACAGTTCATCGAGTAATTAGTGAACTTACACCATTACCAATGACTCTAAAAGCTCCTTAGTGGTGCTTGTTGATACTTGTTTATACTTGTTCATATTATTTGTGTATATCTTATTTTATCTTTTGTTTCTGTATAAAGTTATTCTTTGCTTATTTCAAGACACACAGTCGTTGTATTACAGTTACACACCTCGTTGGGAAGAACGACCTGTGTTTGCGTTCTTATGCAATACTTTGGAAAACACACTATACTACATTTGATTAGACGCCCCTCAAAAAGGCGGCCTGTCATTAATCATCACATTCCAATGAATCTTAGTGGCTTAAGGCTTAAATGCACTTGCCAAATCTCTTGCATTATAAACCACATTGTTAGGACTTCCATAGTCATCACCTTCATCCTAACTTTCAGCACTTTAGAAACCCTTACAAACCTCTTGAAATCATCTCATCATGAGGAAAACCCCAAGTAGTAACTTATCCACCAAAGAACCACCCAAGAAAAAGGCTCGTATATACACGAAATCTCTTCAACCAAATCATCTTGGTCAAGACAACAAATGCTAGGATCTCTTCTCAACCAATCAAACCAATTCCTAAAAGGATAGTACCCACAAAACTACCTATGCCAAACACCACCATACCTCCTAGGCCAAACAATATTATCTCCACTAAACCATCATCATTGGTTCCTAGAGCTATCTCCTTTACATCTCCACTATCATCACCACACCTCTACAATTTAGAGGACTTGCCTCTAGGCGCGTCTCATCCGCCTCCATGACAACATTTTCCTCATTAGAAGGAATAATGGTAGAAAATCAAAGTGTTGAGTCAACACTAGCTCCGACTTCCTTTTCGCTTGCTTCCATCATATAATCCCATTTGGATTATGAGAAATCATCAAAGTCAACCACCCGACCGGATGGAAGTTGACACTTCTACCACCACCATCATTCTTGGACGAGCCATTCTCAAATGCGCTCCACCAATCCCTCCATCGTTTGAAGCTCACAAACCGCTTCACTTGATCCTTCGCATCAAGCCATTTCATTTCTTCCACCACCACTACCTAGCCATGACAAAGATTGCTATCATTGTCAACATGTTGAAAGTTTGATACATGAAGCACGAAGACCAACGTTTCATGTTCTATCATCTCCTCAAACGTTTCGGCGAGATTAAACCTAAACAAAACTTGAGCTAGAAGATTTTAGTGGTGTCCTAGCATCAAGCGATAGTTGGTCTAGAAATTCCTAGTCATGTATTTTTTTTATTTTATTTTGTTTTTAGAATCATGTATATCATAACTCTAGTTGTATTAAATGAAATTACATGCTACTTGTTATATTTCTGAGTATATGATTACGTTGTATTCATATCTCATTTTTTTGATAACATTACTTGTTATATCACCATTGTTGAAATTGATCATCGCCTATACGGATCCCTCGACTGCCTAGACGGATCCCTACTAGGGGAACCGTGGGATTCGTGAAGATGAAAACTATTTTCTACTAACTTGGACCACATTTGTGGAAATTGTGAATTATACTAGTTTTCTAACCTTTGTTTTGTAGTTTACACATGAAAATTTTGACATCCTAAAGCTAGGGAGCTTTATGTCAAAGCAATACATTGCAAATTACTTGCAATATTAGGATTATATTTCTTGACATCCCTGCAAAATTGCAATCATCAAAGGGGCACATTCGTCACTTAGACGAAATCTTTGCAAACTTACTTGCAAACAAACTAGATTAGTATTACTTTCTTGACGCCTTACATAGGGATGGACTCGTCAAGGGGAGTAAAACGAGATTCTTTCCTGCTACTTGCTCTCTATTTCTTTTATTTCTTTCACATGTTTTCCTAAAACAATGTGTTAGTTTCCTTCAAGCTCTTTTGTTTCGACAAAAGGGAGGAGAAAGTAAAACTACAAATTCAAACTTTTAAGAATTTTAGCTTTTCCTTAAAATAAATTTATGTTTTGTCATCAACAAAAAAGGGGAGATTGTTAATACAAATAAGCCGTAAAAACGTTTATTTATATTTTACGAACTTCTAATGTTTTGTCGATAACAAACGTAAAATCATTTTAACGAAACAAATAAAATACGTAAATGGTTTGAACTAATAGTTTCTAACATATTCACATTTTCATATAAAACACTAAAACAAGTATAAGTGATTTTATGATTTAATATTACATATGTACAACAACTAGTGTTTACATATTTGGGTAAAATATACACATAACTAGTATGTAGTATATTGAGTAATATAAATGGGTAGAAACTTAAGTATCATAACCCATTGGGCAAATACATTGAATGTAGTTGGGTACAACCCAAAGCCCATGACCCATGAAGCTTGACCCATAACCCATTGCATGACATCATGCTTATATCATACATGGATAATATCCATAACCCATGGATCAACCCATACCCAAGTGACTAAGTGCATTGCACTCAAGAGATACATTGTATCTAGCCAAAGATCCATGGATCAACCCATGACCCATAACCAAAATACCCATGGGTAAAAGGGAGCGTCCCAGGATCCCTAGCTTTACGCTAGACGGATCCGTTGTGGAAGGGATCCGTGGGATCCGGGGAACAGTAGATTTTTTCCTCTATAAATAGTGAGCCATTTCTTCATTGTTTCTCACCCCTTTCTAACATACTTTCCTCTAGAGTTGAAAACTCTCTAACCTCAGATCCAAGAGATCTATGTTTGTAGTTTTGTTTTTGTGTGATCTTCTAGGTTCCTCTTAAAGGCGAGATCACCACCTTTGAAGTCGAGCAAGCTCAAGTCCATAAGTTGTCATGCTTCCTCATCATCAAGACCATCAAGCCTTCTTGTTGATGATTGTTTATCTTTCCTAAGAAGTGTTGAAGACATTTGTAAAGGTGTCTCAAGTGTCAAGACGAAGATATTAGTGAAGGGTATCTATCGTCCACATCATCAAGACTTATGGTGGTGCTTAGAAGTCAAGACAAGAAGCATTAGTGATAGGTGCTTAGAATTCAAGACAAGAAGCATTAGTGAAAGGTGCTTAGAAGTCAAGACACAAGACATTAGTGAAGGGTGTCTTGAAGATCTAGTTAAAGGCATTAGTGAAAGGTGCCTTAGATGTACATTCGATATGGTGTGTTTCGATGTACAAGATAGATTAGTACTAGATCCAAGGATATTGATATCCTTAATGATGTTGTAGAAAGGAGTTGATCTCCTTTGGGATTAGTTGTTGGTGTAGTGTTGGGTAGTAGTTCCTCCATTGCAATGGAACTAGGTGCTTAGCCTAGTACCTAAATAAAGGGTAGGCGGCGTTGTGTAGGTGTGGTTCACCTGTGTGAAAGAACTAGGTACTTAGCCTAGTACCTTATAAAGGTGGTGACGTTGTGTAGGTGTGGTTCACCTTGAGTGAAAGAACTTCGGTGGTTAGCCTTCTACCGGAAAAGGGTGGCGACGTTGGAAGGCTTCTCCGCCATAAGGAGATTGGTGTAGTGATTACGAACTCCGAGTATGTGACTCTGGGAGGTGAGTAGGGCAAGGAATGTGTCCTTGGTCAAGCACTATAAATACTGCGTTGTGGTTTTGTGCTTCTTACTCTTATCTTTTCATTACATACCTTTATATGCTTGTTTATCAACATCCAACACACACGTCCAAATAGATTGACATAAGTCGATCTAAATAGTTTAAAAGAAAGTTTTAATTGGCAAAACTATTCAACCCCCTTTCTAGTTTTCCACAAACTTTACACTTTAGATCAAACACATCTCAATTTCAAGATTATTAATAATATACATTTTCAGTTATGAATGTGAAAATCGTTAGTACAAAAAAAAGAGGGGATTTATCGGTGTAAACAAATGCAATTTAGCCAGGCATTTCCACAAACACTTGGTGGGCATTGCTCAACATTTGGGGTACTTAAGACACACCCAATTAAATTATTCATCATTGAAATTAAAAAGACATATAGCATTCATCAAAAAACACCACATCATTATTTCGAATGAAATTGTAAAATAAAAAAAATTAGGATTAGTAGTGGGAACATTTGCTACAAGCCTACAAACAAATACATAACCCGTAAGTTAAACTATGAAGAGACGAAGATGAATATATAAATGAAAGATGAAAGCGAACATAAAATTATACATATTTAGTCCGATTCACCATACCACTTGAATTTAAATAAAGACGTAGATGAAAACCGAGTAAAAAATTTGAAAAATACATTCCAGTTTGCTATATTCCAGGAACAATACAACCATTCAGAAATTGGAAAACAACTTTAAAGGGCTTTTGTGTAAAATTAGAAATGTTAGCAAAAAGGAGTTAGAAATAACGACATCGTGGATTAGTGACATCAAATATGACGTGGAGATATGCTATTCAAAATCTTTTGTTTTATTATATATAAAGATTATAATAAAACTTATATAAACTTATAAATTTTAAAATAAGCAAAATTATAAGTCAAAATCAAATAAGCTCATAACCCACACCACAAATATCCACATACTAGTATAAGCTTAAACAAACACCCTCAAATGTTTCATAACCTTTTTTTTTTTTTTATTTTTTAAAACTATTTTAGTTTAAAACCCTCAAGCTAAGCATTAGCAGTCAACTATGTTTAGTTCATAAGTGTTTATATGAACTCAACACTCTCATCTTCTTCATGTTTATGTGTGTGTGTTTTACTGTGTGAGAGTTTCATCACACTATAAAACAACACCCAATAATGATGTTATCACGTGGCACATTCTTATTCACCCCAATTCAATCTTTCCCGCGTAAATTACGCACATTGAAACTAGCCACATTCACCACTTCTGCATCTTTGCATCTATTCGACGAATACGATAATAACCCGAATAACGCTATCAGTTTTCGGTCGAATATATGCTAATGATCAAACATATTGTTGGCTATTAGAAGGGTTTTAAATTCTGGGTCATTACTAGACTTCAAAAGGTTCATGGGAAGATACTGAAATCGGGTTTTGAGAACTTTGATGTAATTCGTAGTAAGTTAGTTGATGTTTACGTTGCAAGAAATGAGCTAAGTTGCGCGTATAAAGTGCTTGATGAAATGCCTGAGAGAGATTTGAGTTTTGGAATGGGGTGTTTTTGGGTTGATTGGGAAGAAGATGATGAGTAATGTGGTGTTCGGGTTGTTTGGGAGGATGTTGGAGGGGGTGTTGCTCGGATGAGGTGGCGTTGCTAATGTTTTAAGGGCGTGTAGTGGAGATAAGGTTGATTATTGTAGTGTGAGGATGATTCATGGGAAGATTGTGCGGTGTGGATTTGGTACGAATTATGTTGTGTGTAATCCGTTGATTGATTTGTATGCAAAGAAAGGGGATGTAGATAGTGCGAGATTTGTGTTTCGTGGTTTGGGTATGAGAGATAATGTTTCTTGGGTTGCTATGATTTCGGGATTTTCTCAAAATGGATGTGAAGAGGAGAGCATTTTGTTATTTACCGAAATGCATAATTCGGGGATATTGCCGACGCCTTATGTTTTCTCTAGTGTTATTAGTTCTTGTACAAAGATTGCGTTTTTTGATGTAGGAGAGCAGTTGCATGGCCTTATTCATAAATGGGGATTTTCGTCTGAAACTTTTGTGTGCAATGCTCTTGTGACATTGTATTCACGTTGTGGTGATTTGTTATCTGCAGAACAGATTTTTAGTCTAATGGAGCATCGAGATGGAGTATCATATAACACGCTTATCTCGGGTCTTGCTCAGAAAGGACTAAGTGAAAAGGCGCGAATTGTATGAGAAAATGCAGTTGGATACTCTTAAACCGGACTCTGTTACAGTTGCTAGCCTCTTAAGTGCTTGTGCATCAGTCGGGACCTTTTAAAGGAAGACAATTGCACTCGTATGCAATAAAGGCGGGAATGTGTGCAGATATAATCATAGAAGGATCTTTACTTGATCTTTATGTAAAATGCTCTGATGTCAAAACTGCTCATGAGTTTTTCCTTTCGACAGAAAAAGAAAACGTCGTTTTATGGAATGTGATGTTAGTAGCGTATGGACAGTCAGGGGATCTTCATGAATCCTTTCGTATTTTCTCACAAATGCAGATTGAAGGCTTGCGGCCTAATCAGTACACGTATCCAAGTATACTTAGAACATGTACTTTAGTGGGTGCTTTAGACTTAGGAGAGCAGATCCATTCACAAGTTGTTAAAACGGGTTTTCAACCGAATGTATATGTTAGCAGTGTGCTTATTGACATGTACTCCAAGCATGGAAACTTAGATACTGCAATGAAAATTCTGAGGCGTCTTAAGGAGAGAGATGTGGTTTCCTGGACAGCTATGATAGCGGGATATACGCAGCATGATTTATTTGTTGAAGCTCTTAAAACTTTTGAGGAGATGATATACCAAGGTATCCAATCAGACAACATTGGATTTTCAAGTGCCATAAGTGCGTGTGCAGGAATTCAAGCAATAAATCAAGGACGTCAAATTCATGGCCAAGCAGTCGTTTGTGGCTATTCATCTGATCTTTCAATTGGTAATGCACTAGTGTCTCTGTATGCTCGATGTGGTTCAATAAACGAAGCATATTTGGCGTTTGACAAGATTAATTTAAAAGACAATGTCTCATGGAATGCATTAGTTTCGGGTTTGCACAGAGCGGGAACTATGAGGAATCATTAAAAGTATACTCAAATGAATGAAATCGGTATTGAAGCAAATATGTTTACATACGGTTCTGCTGTTAGTGCTGCAGCAAATACAACAAACATAACGCAAGGCAGGCAAATTCATGGAAGAATGATAAAAGCGGCTATAATTTAGAACCTGAAGCTTCTAATGTTCTCATAACTTTATATTCAAAATGTGGGAGCCTTGATGATGCCAAGAGTGAGTTTCTTGAAATGAATGATAAAATGACATTTCATGGAATGCAATGATTACAGGTTATTCTCAACACGGCTGTGGAGATGAAGCTATTAACCTCTTTGAGGAAATGAAACGTGACGGTTATACACCAAATTACGTTACTTTTGTGGGTGTTTAACGGCCTGTAGCCATGTAAGGCTAGTTGATAAAGGACTCGAATACTTTAAGTCAATGAGTCAAGATTATTGTCTAGTCCCACAACCTGAACACTATGCTTGTGTTGTAGACATTCTTGGAAGGTCTGGACTTTTGACCCGTGCACTAGAATTCATCGAGTCAATGCCAATCGAACCAGACGCGATGGTGTGGAGGACACTCTTGAGTGCTTGTACCGTTCATAAAAACAAGGAAATTGGAGAAATTTCAGCAAAACGCCTTCTTGAATTAGAACCAGAAGATTCAGCCACTTATGTTTTATTATCAAATATGTATGCAGTTTCCGGGAAATGGGATGATCGGAACCGAACAAGAAAGTTAATGAAAGATAGAGGCGTGAAGAAAGTGCCGGGACGTAGCTGGATTGAGGTCAAGAATACTATTCATTCATTCTTTGTTGGTGATCGACTTCATCCACTAGCGGATGAGATATATGATTATTTAGAGTATCTTAATAAACGAGCTGCAGATATTGGATATGTACAAGATCGTTACAGTCTTTTGAATGATTTGGAGCAGGACCAAAAGGACCCATCTACGCATACACAGTGAGAAGTTAGCCATCACATTTGGTCTTTGACATTGTCTAATTCAGTTCCCCACGTGTCATGAAGAATCTTCGTGTTTGCAATGATTGCCATAATTGGATAAAGTATGTTTCAAAGATTTGCAGTCGGTCTATTATAGTTAGGGACTCGTACGGTTCCATCATTTTGGATCAGGGGTATGTTCATGCAAAGACCATTGGTGATTGAATGCCTTAACTTGATTAGAGGTAAGATATCATTTATCAACCTCAAACTCAGTTCTCCTAATTGATAACTTCTGGTTGAAGCAACTGAACAGATGTTTCAAACGATTAACACGAGATGAACCAACTATCATACGATTAGCTATTTAGCAACTTTCCTTTGCAGTCACTGAGAAACCATCACATTTGACAGAATTTCCAAAGCAAGGAAGTTACTTATCTCTCATATTGACCCGGATGGTGCAACCGTCAAGTGCTTAGCTTGAAATATTGAAGGTATTCGGTTCGTCTGACATGTGGGCCGTGCATTTGGATCCGCTTTTCCCCATATCCAGTAAGAAAAACTGAGATGGAGCACGGCGGTAAATAGCAGTTTATATTGATCCTGAAGTGAAGACTGAAGAGTATTGTTAATTGAGATGAGGTTTGTTCACTTGCTCTCTTCTTTTGACATTCTTCTTTTGACTTCCTTACATTTGTATATTGTCATTATTTTTGGACGGTGTATATTGTCATTTACTCTTAATTCTTTTTCCGTCCAATTGAATTTAAGCTTCTGACTAAATGCATAGCTTTGAGTACATGTTATTCATCTACTTTCAAATGAGCGTGTAAATTAACTTATATATAGATAATATCTGGTAAAACATTTAATCGTAACTTATGTGCATAGTTTCAAATATATGGTTCTTTGTTCCTCATGTAAAAACTCAAAGCTGCATTTGGAAAATGAAGGTAATAGGCTTTTAGTGTGATTGCCAGCCTTAATAATTACCTATAATACCTCCCCTGTAATGATTCTGAAAAGTAATTTGCATGCAACCTCTATCTAGCAGTCCAAATAACATACAACCTGATATGAATCTTAGAGGTTGAAAAGGGGCTGTGCAGGTAGGTTGGGTAACTGTTTAAAACAGGTAAGTTTTCGATGGGTCTGAACACACTGGGTTGAATTGACCCTGAGCACTTTTTGCTCAAAAAAGTTACTAGCTCTTTTGTAAACAATTAGTGTGTCACATATGATCCTAAAATATTACATTGTTTTAATCATAATCTAATTTTACTGTAGCACATTAATTACAGCTTTGTGACTGCTAAACAATACATCTTAAGTTGACTAAAGTCACTAAACATCTAACACCAGTAGAACTCAAAATTTGAAAGATCATCCAAAACATCATAAAACGTATTTCCTGTGGCCAAACATTAATAAACTCTCTATAGCCATCTGTCCTTCACTTATAGAATGATTTGGAGATTTTATGCATTAAAAATATATCTGGGTGACTTTAGACCCAAATCCTTATATATTAAAACATAACGCAATAAATCGACCAATTTATA